>QNTS01000309.1:560998-590217 GCA_003317085.1 Hucho hucho
TAAGGCGGGGCTTTACCTAGCAGGGACTTGTAGATGACCTGGAGCCAGTGGGTCTGGCGACGAGTATGTAGCGAGGGCCAGCCGACTAGAGCATACAGGTCGCAGTGGTGGGTGGTATAAGGGGCTTTGGTGACAAAGCGGATGGCACTGTGATAGACTGCATCCAGTTTGCTGAGTAGAGTATTGGAAGCTGTTTTGTAGATGACATCGCCGAAGTCGAGGATCGGTAGGATAGTCAGTTTTACTAGTGCAAGTTTGGCAGCATGAGTGAAGGAGGCTTTGTTGCGAAATAGAAAGCCGATTCTAGATTTAATTTTGGATTGGAGGTGTTTAATGTGAGTCTGGAAGGAGAGTTTACAGTCTAGCCAGACACCTAGGTATTTGTAGTTGTCCACGTATTCTAGGTCAGAGCCGTCCAGGGTAGTGATGCTAGTCGGGCGGGCGGGCGGGTGAAGGCAGCGAACGGTTGAAAAGCATGCATTTCGTTTTACTAGCGTTTAAGAGCAGTTGGAGGCCACGGAAGGAGTGTTGTATGGCATTGAAGCTCGTTTGGAGGTTTGTTAGCACAGTGTCCAAAGAAGGGCCAGAAGTATACAGAATGGTGTCGTCGAGGTGGATCAGAGAATCACCAGCAGCAAGAGCAACATCATTGATGTATACAGAGAAGAGAGTCGGCCCAGTAGGCCCAGAGCTTTCTGTCCTTAAAGATCTAACATCCCCTAGCTCACAGTCTGTAGCCCAGTCAGGCCCTAAATCACTAGTTCTGTCAGAACCCAAGTCTACAGCTCTGGACACTCAGTTAGTTTCTCCTGGACCCAGGGTCCAGCTCTCTCCCACCTTTGGGTATTTTTCTCCTTCTCTTTCAGGTGTGCAGCTATCTCCTGTCCTGAGATCTTTGCCTGTTGCTGCTCTGGGGATCCAACTGATCTCAGCTCCGGTCCCAGAGCCCTCTCCTTTCACTGAGGTGGTGATCCAGCCGTCTACTTTCCTGAGATCTCCGTCCATCGCTGCTGTGGAGATCCAGCCGACCACAACTCTTGTACATGTGGCCTCACCATCTGCAGTCCAGAGACCCTCATCGAGCTCTGCTGCTGCGGACCTGTGGTCTCTAGTCCTGAGAGCTTTGTCGAGACCTGCGGCCAAACCTCAGCCGTCTACCGTGCTGAGACCATCATCGAGCTCTGCTGCTGTGGCCCAACCTCCTGATCCGGGCCCCTCACCTGGTCCCTCTGCCTGGGTCCGGCCTGTCCGGTGGCCACCTCACCTTGCTGCTTCGTCTCTCCAGCAGTCCAAGTATCCAGTCCCAGGGTCCTCTGCGGTCTCTGCTGCTGCAGCCCTGCGGTCTCCAGTTCTGAGACCCTCTTTGAGCTCTGCCGCTGTGGCCCTGCAGTCTCCAGTCGTGTCCTCAGCTGACACCTTTCCAGGGGTCAATAGGACTCCTGCTCCTCCCCTGGCTATCTTACAAGTCCTCACCATTGAGGTACTCCTGTTGCCTGTTCCTGGGCAAAGGGGGCAGTCATCACCGGATCCACCACCGCATCTTGTTGGCTCCCCTCTTCCAGAATTACTTCACAGCCTGCACTGGCCGACACAGTCTCCTTCACCCTGGTCTGGCGACCTCAAGCACCTTTGTGACGGGGCGGCCAGATTCACCAAAAGACAGGCCTTCTGTTGGACCAGTCGCCCGTCTGATCTACATTTTGCCTCTCTGGATGACCACAAGTATTCACGTCATTCCTCTCAGTGACTGTCTGCCCTTGCTGCCCTTTGTTGTTGATTTCAAATATGTACAACACATTTGGGGGGCGGCTGTTAAAACGGCCAGGTTCAGTCAGCTGATTCTAGCCATCCTTTATGGTTAGCTCTAGTCGGGCAGTTTATTCAGACGACCCCCACTTTTGTTAGTGTCTAATTGGTCAAGGTCATGCCAAATACTTATCACCACATCTCGTTCAGCCTATCAGCAGCCTTAATTCCCAGGACTTCCGTTTCAGTTGGTCTATGACCCCAGCACGCTGTGTGGTCAGAAATGTGCTTTCCCCATCCTGATGAGCACTTCCACAGTTTTCCCTCCTGCTGAACTTTTCCTCCTGTGGACAAATCCCTGTATGTCTGATGTTAAATTGTGCGTGCATCTAAACGTAAGTGCCTTGAGATCTGTGTCCTGTTATGTGGAGCTAAGTTTTGTGGTTTATTGTGTAAAATTACCATGTGTTGAGCGTATTAGCTAGCTTGCGCTCCCGCTAGCGTTGGCACTACCGTTAGAATTTTGCATTTGAATGCATGAGCATTTTAGCATGACTGTTAGCGTTTAGCAGTTTGTTAGCATTGTTCATTTATGGGGCTAGGCTATTTTCTATTCTTTATATATCACTCATGCTCATTGTATTTTATATTATGTATACATTTCAACCTTACTGTAATGTTTATTTTTAGCACATTTGCCTGAGTTTCATGTGTACAAGTCCAATAGGTTGCTTGGTCTATTGCCATGTGACTATGCCTTATGCCTTCTGTAGTGTATAGCCCTTGCTGTTATATACTTACCTGTGCTAGCTTATACATCCATGTCATTCATACTATAACAGTGCTATAGCCTAAGTTTTCTTTCTCCTCTTTCCTTTCAGAACCATAGTTAATGTCAGTTCTCACTGGACATGATTCTCAGTTATCTGAACCATGAGTGGTCAGATGTGTGTGTGATTTGTGAATGTGGACATTTTCTTCCATTAAACTCCCCCTAACCTGGATATCCGTCTCATCCTTGTTCTGACCGGACATTCTGTAGTGGTTGCTACCGGTTCTTAAGCCAGCGCCTAAGATTTCTTATTGCGTTCATGGTCCTTTGATTCTCTACAACCCTACCCCTATTTTTCACCTGGGTTCATCATAACCATGTGTGTACACCACCTAACAGTTATGTCCCAAAGCATATATTGGCAGTTTTAATTAACAACACTTAAGGGATTTCCAGACAGGAAGCGGTGGGACAGAGCAGAGTTCGCCCAAATAGAGCAGATTCCTATTTTCTCCGCTTCTGAGCGGCTTTCATGTGCACCGCCGACCGCTACACCTGGATAGAATTCTGCCCACCACCTAGCTCCATTGAAAATAAATGCTAAACTCTGCTACCGCTTCCTGACTAAACACAATCCCAGAATATTACTTGATTTTCAGGTTTACCTTAAGATGTATGAGGAAAATTGTCTCCCATCCCACATTTAGATAGTAATTACTTGGAGTTATTCTGAATAACGAGGACATTTAAATCTCATTGGATTACATCCAAGTTTCAATTATTTTGGGGGATTACTTTACCACCCCATGGCAAAATGAATGGAATTGTATGAAATTAGTAATACAATTGCCAAATCTTCTCTCCGTCCCATGGCAAAAATGCAAAGAATTGCAGTAAACCTGCTTTAAAACAGCAACCTTTAATCTCCATAAAATGTTTTGCTCGCAAGGTGGGGGGACCCAACAAAGTGTCCCCCCAAAAGCTAGGGCCAGTTCTGACTGTATATCTACATCCATATCCACACATACAGACTGGTAAGCCACTATGGCCCCTCATGAGTTCAGATTTTTTGTGGCCTCCACTCCCATCAAAGTTGCCAATCCCTGACCTAAATAATAAGGAAAACAATAACAAAAAGGTTGATTGTTAACATTTATTCATTTATTTTTCTTACACTAAGTACCCAGTTATTTTCTAATATGTATAACACAACGTCCCATTGCCTACATAATTATATTATCTTGGCAGAGTTGACTTGGCATGAATGGCATTTCAGAAGTGCTCTCTTGTTTTTAAGAAATCCAGAAACCAAACTACTCTACAATTATCAAAATCTAGCTTCAGCATGCCGAATTATGAAGGGAATACATATGTAGGATCTTCATTTGATCACCTTGTGGCAGGATAACTTTATTGCAGGACATTTAAAACGTGTAAAAAAGCTTCTGAAGTTTGTAATTTCCACTTTGAAATTTGCAAAATGTATCAACCCCTACAAAAATTTCCATTTAATTATAATCCACATAATTCAAATTTCCTGTTGCTGCAGGATTATTTTCCTGCTGTAGCAAACTGGCTCAAATTAATACCCTACATCTGTATGTCCTACAATCGATCACATCTTATCAGAATATAATTGAGCGAAGAACTAAAACTAGAACAATTTAACAATGTCACAAATGGAACATAAAATAAAAAATTGGAAATGTAACAAAATGATTTGAAATAATTTAAATTTGGATGTCAATTTGAAATCTGCACATGTTCCCTGGATTACAAACATAATTCTAATACTTCTAAGAAATAAAACATACAACCAAAATCATGAATTAAAAAAAAAGTTGTCTACTCCCTTTAATTCCCTCTTTCAAATGTAGGATCACAATTCAGTTAATCCCTTCTTTAATAATTTTGCACCTCCTTGACGTTTGGTTCAAATGAGGATGAGGAGGCTTTTACTCAGTTCATATTACTTCTAAATGGGAACCATTCAACCACTTTTCAGGAAATATCCTAAATAAATGTCTAGAAGCGGACACACAAGATTTCTTTACAATAATGCAATGCTCGAGTGAATGCACTTCTTAATGACGACCAAAATCAGTGTGCATGCTCTTAGGTTATAACTATATCCCTCTGTTACGTGCATAAGGATTATAGTTGTCTCTGTGACGTGTATGATATTAAATGTCCTATATTTCTGCAGTGAGCCATCTTTGCCAGGTAACTAAATAACATTTGTGTGGTCCCATCAATGTTTGCAACCTTACAAACAGGTAACTGCCAAAATAAAGAAAACAGAAAGTGTCTTAATAGGGTGTTGGGGCCACCACAACCCAGAACAGCTTCAATGCACCTTGGCATAGATTCTACAAGTGTCTGGAACTCTATCAGAGGGATGAGACACCATTCTTCCATGAGAAATAATTGTTCAATTGGGTTGAGATCTGGTGACAAACAGCCGTGGCATATGGTTTACATTATTTTCATGCTCTTCAAACCCTTCAGTGACCACTCGTGCCTTGTGGATGGGGGCATTGTCATCCTACGGGGGCATAACCATGGTAACCAAAATAATGGCCTGCCCAGCATTTTTATGCATGACCCTAAGCATGATTGGTTGTGAATAACCCTAAAGGATGGCTTTCAATATACTTTATCCCTCATTTACTCAAGTGTTTCCATTATTGTGGCAGTTATCTGTATGTCCATGTGACAAAGGAAGAGAATATGGCTGTTTTGGTAGGAATCCTTAAGGTTGAGCCAGTTAACACCAGTCAAACACTATTCTACTCTCATGCAGACAAATATTAATATTTGTGATAGTATTGTAATATAATTGAGGTAATGGTGTTTCAAATAACCAATTTGCTGTGTTTACTCTTTTCCGATTTTCAAAATGAGGTATGGAGGTCTTGTAAAGTAACAAAAATAACAAAGTGCAATAAATTAGAAGAACACATGTCAGAGTAGGCATTTGAAGAAAAGTGGTTTGGTGATTCATTAGCAAAAGCAAAAACAACAAAATGAGGCACTTGAACACAGTCGTCACAACTCTTTCAAGAGGTGGATTAAAATGTCTTGATTACACTTAGCGGGCATTAGGAGACAAAACATCAATGCGAGAGTAAAGTGCTAGATAGCCATACCCCAACCCAGTCTTTCTCCTAACATAGAAAAGTAAAACAAATAAAGCAGATGTTATGTCAAATTTACAGTTCCAATGAACGGAGTGCAGACAAAACAAACGCTTAAAATACTGATGCGCCACACCAATCTACTTGAAATTTGCAAATCAGCACTGTTCAAGGTTAGCTTACTGCGGAGCACAAATGTGTTTTGAGTGGTGATGTGTCTATACAAGACACTGCTTTTAGTGGGAATGAAGTGCACTATGTGAGTTCTAGATAGTAGGACAAAGCATAGGCCAATCATCAATAGCAAGTCATTAATTGCAAGTGTGCAGCACTGGCTGCAGATACAATCAGCAACATAGATTTTCTACCACTTAAAGCCATTAAGGGTTTCTACAATGTTTCAGTCTTAGGCTGTGTAATTTTTTGTAATCTATTGTCTTCTCAGATTCCGATAAATAAATAAATACAGTATGTTCTATTTCTATCTATCTATCTATCTATCCATCTATCTTGCACCTTTCTACCCCAGTAACTTGCACATTTATCTTCTGTACATCTACCATCCCAGTGTTTAATTGCTATATTGTAATTACCTCGCCACCATGGCCTATTTATTGCCCTACCTCCCTTATCTTACCTCATTTGCACTCACTGTATTCTACTGTATGTCTGTGTATTCCATGTGTAACTCTTTGTTGTTGTATGTATCAAACTGCTGTGCTTTATCTTGGCTAGGTCACAGTTGTAAATGAGAACTTGTTCTCAACTGGCCTACCTGGTTAAATAAAGGTGAAATATAAATAAATGGTCCTGATGGTTTCTGATACATAGTAATTCATCTACACATATATCAAGGACTTACATGAGTTAAAGCACAAGGGAGTGTAAACTAAGATGTAATCTGTGGCTACAATTAAGCAAAATATAGTAAGATAGCGCAGGAGCAAAAATTCAGAACGACTACTTTAACAGAAAAAGTCAATGGGCACGTGAGTATGACTACAATGGATTGGGATGTTGCCGTGGGTTTCACGCTCTGGTGTAGAAGCTGTGACCTGATGCCTTGGAAACAGAGCCACAGAAACAACCTTCCCTGAGGAAGACAAAACAAATCCAGTGGATTACGGAAGAGATTTGAGGATTTATTTTCATCGATTGTTGTTTGAAGTGCATTTGTCTTCAACAGCAGGTTACTGGCTTCGCCACGAATATGTAACATTACCATGGTCTCAATGGTACAGAGTATTGCTTGGTATTACATTCATGCTTTGTGCTGAGTAATTAACCATAATTTCAGTTAATTGACCCATGGTAAAATTACTTGAATTCCATTGTTCGTTTTTTTTTTTTTTTACTGTGAGCTCAATGTGCACATTGCAACGTTTCTCTAGTGATAAATCATATCAAGCCTAAACTATGAGATATAGTAGGGAGTTGCAGTTTACAACAGGCCAAAATACATTGTTTGGCACAGAAAATTTGGTAATTAACTACAATGACCATAATCCATTGCGTGCCTACTTGTCCCGCCTGTGTGTTTATTTTACCCCTGCTACGTAGATAGAGAAAGAGAGAATGCGCGCTCAAGAGGGATAGAGAGCAGTTGCTTCATGAGGTATCTCTACCTGAAAATACATGATCTAAGTCACTGATAGTTGGTATTCAGCAGTCATAAAAGTATGCCTTATTTACTTTGAAGAATTACTAAAATAGTAATTTTGTCAGACAGCATAGGCAGCAGCTCTATAGAGATTTGAGATGACTTGGAATTAAATAATAAAGCCATCAAATAAAACAAATGTAATATACACAACTTAAATATTTTATTAAAACTAAAGTCGTGAATAAATGGTTAATAAGTGATAAGCAGTATCATGGGACTTTCATTGTTTTATTCTGTTACAGCATTCAACCCACAATGCATTTAATGTTTTTTTTAAACCGAACCCGAAACTAAAACAGACCTCAAAAAGCACTTATCGCTCAGCACTACAAGCTGCAGACGCATCTACAAGAGACAAAGCACAATCAAAATGGGAAGACGCTACGATACTTAAGGAATCTGGCAGAGGGGCATAAACAGTGTTTGCCTCCCAAGATATCTGTAGAAAAGCAGAGAGCAATCCTGCAAACACCAGTAAGTCTCCTAAATCTATACAACCCTGCCCCTCAACCCCCCCACCCCATCCATCATCTGAATGGCCCCTCCAATATTTTATGTTCCATCAAAGTATTCTGTTAGGCATGGCGATATGAGCAGAAACAATACTCCCAATGTCCAATCAGATGCTCCACATCCACTTGACTCATCCGGAGGTCAAACAAGACAAATAAAACAGACCAAAAAGTGTGTTTCCTCAATGTGGTATTTCTCTACTTCCCATGACACTTGAGAACCCAGCCTCCACAATCAGCACGAGGGTGAGATTCCGTTCTTTCCCTCACTTTATCTTTGTAGACTTGTGTCAGGAATGGTCCGTCTAGTGCAGACATAGATAGGATATAGAAAAGCCCAAGAGGGACCACTGTTCTGTCATCGTCACACAGCTTGTGCTAGTCATCAACTAGAGGTCTGCAGACTTGTGATTCAGGAGTAAATTGCACGATGTTCTGAATCTGTGGTTCTTTATAAAAAACAAAGGGCTATCAATGTAACAATACCTTTATCAAACATATATTATTTGACTGTTTTTAAAGGAGGTATTTATGTTGAGTGAAAAAATAAAATACTGTCAAGTGAGGACTGTAAATAGTGAATTGCATGAAGAAGGTAAAGCGAAATACCAGGTTATTTCCACCTGTACAGAGATTCACATTGAGGTAAGCAAAACAAAGGTATTACCTCTGCTATTGACTCCAGCAGTCCGTCTCTCTCTCTCCCACTTTACCCTGGGCACATAAGCCCTTTGAAAGTGAGTCACTGCTTGTAGCGATTAATGTAATGTTTATTGAAGTTGCAGTCCACAAAAGCCAAGATTATGGCCTCTGGTATAGCAAATAACCTTGATGTGAAATAATAAAGCACAGAGACCAGTTTGATATTCCAAAAATGTAGACAAGTATATTGAGAAAACTAAAAAGAGCACTTAAAAAAGTAACTTCATTGTTTGTTGTGAGCGCCACTGTCCCATGCTACAGAGAATGTACAATGGCGATACATACTAACCACAACTACCAGCGAGATCCAATCCCAAATGATTACAAAGTATTTACCTTGTCGCCACATGTAAGAAATCAAAACGGTGGTAACAATTAAGAAACAGCAGTCAGCAAAACTGTACCTTCAAATCAGCAACTTGGAAAAAATGCCTCCGATTCCCGACTTAAGGTACTTAAAAGTGAACTCAAATGTATGAACTCGAGTACCGGTGACCATCCTGCTACTGATATTGCTATATGTGAGATATGGACTGAAGATTGACTTTTCGATTCCAATTCTCCTTTTGTTTTTGCTTCAATCTTCCAATTCCCTTTTCCATCTGCTCAGGACTTTGTCCGGGTGTGTGTTCGTAGGTGCGCCTGTAGCCGGGATAACTGGGAGAAGCGTTTCCCGCACTCGGAACAGCAGATTGCTGGCGTCGTCGCCAGTGCTGTGGTGATATGAGTCTGCTGGTGAGCTTTCAGGAGCGGCGCTCGGCTGAACTTCTTGCCGCATTCTTTACACTCGTAACCCTTCCTGCCTTTGAGAGGCACGGTCTTCACCTTTGAGTCCAGCGTCGTTGTCCCTTTGTCTTCCTTCTCTTCATCTTCTTCCTCCTCCTCCTCCTCCTGTGAAACAGAAACCTTTTTTTTGGGAGGAGATGGGCAGCTCTGGTTAGGCGATTCTGTGTTTTGCCGGCGCACAGCTGCTCTGCCAGGTGAAGTGTCAGGGAGCAAGGGGATGGTTTCCATGGTTTTCTCGTCTTCCTCTAGGAGCTGAGCGGGGAGTGTGAGGAGCCGGTGAAGCATCGACGGAGACCTGAGGGACTCCTCAACTGAAACACAGATGGAGGGATAGAAATAGAGAAAATAAATTGTGAGTGAAATGAAGATTAAAGGCAATAAAGGGTGACAGTTTTTAATAATAGGGGAAGGAAATCCAATTGGTCCAAGAGGATGTGACAATGAAGCTACAGACGTCTTGTTTTGTACAAGACTCAGAGAATACACATTAAGTAGAACAGATACCTGAATATAATACAAAATTAAGCATAAAGAGTCATGGGACAAAGAGTAAGTGTGCACACAACTGGCCATGTCACGTAGGGACATCAGTTCAGACGTTCCCATGCGCACCTGTAGCAGGAGGGTCTTGCAGAGTGTCCAAGGTCGAGGAGAGGACCTCCATGTCCTCCAGAGGCATCCACTGGGGGTCTTGCAGGGGGCTGGTGGGGGAGGGCTCTAGGTTCTCACGGATCAAGGCGTTCAGACTGGGGAAGGAGCCCACAATCCCCAGCCCAGATCCCCCGGTCCTCTCCTCACCACCCTTCCCTGAAGCCAGCTCTTTGATTTGCCACAGGTCGCTGCACCACTTCTGCCCAAACACCTTGTCCAGGATGGGGACCCAGTCCTGGGCTACGGTCAGGACAGCCTGCTTGTCACTGTCTACACACAGAGAGAGGGAGAGAGCGACAAAACTGAGAACAAGACAAACCTGAACTGGAAAACAAGTACAATTCATACAGGCTGTGGTCAGGACAGCTTTCTTGTCATTGTCTGCACAGAGAGAGAGGGAGAAAGAGATTAAACAAACTTGAACAAGACAACTGGAATAAAAGTGCAAAACCTATCCATGATGTGGATACAAACACTGACAAATATTTATAAAACAGCACACGTGCACATTTGTGTTTGTGCATCATTGCACCTGAAGAACCAGTTAACACATTCAGTGATCATTTCCATCACTACAGCAGTCATTTCTAATGTCATTTTAATATTGATCAATTTTACAAAAATGCTTACATTAAGAGACCCTAGGCAATATACACCTAGGAAGTGTTTGTTTGCTTATACTGAACCAGCTTAATAATATCTAAGCAGTATTACCAGCACAAGTATAAGACTGGACTCTTAGGGGCGGTTTCCCGGACACAGATTAAGCCTAATCCTGGACTAAAAAGTGCTTTCAATGGAGATTTTCCATTGATCTTGCAATTTAGTCCAGGATTAGGCTTAATCTGTGTCCGGGAAACCGCCCCTTAGAGTAGAAGGAAACCTATATCTGCTGTACATGGCATGACGCCATATATACTGTAACAGATTGCAGGGGCTTAACTGGAGTAACTATTTGGCACTGACACGGTTAATAGTTAACTATAACAGGTGAGCTTCAGCTCCCATTTTGACAGCTACTAAATAGGTCAATTGACCAGTTCAACTGAGACTGGTGTTGTGTGCAAGGCATGGCTTATAACATGGTTATGAAACACATTAACATTTTTATTTAGAAAAATGGGGCCTCAGAGCTCTGGTTAGTCCATATTGACTCCTATTCAAAATGTGTTTTTTTTTGTGTGCTTTTTTACAGTCTGACTACGTGGACACATGCTTATTTTCAGCACCAGAAATTAAGGGAACACTTGATTTGTTTCAACTGATATTTGCCAAGTGTTTACTCAGACATAACATGGTCATTATGTGTACTTTCTGGCAATTCAAAGAATTCAACACAATTGGTAACCAACTGGTATGTACCGGCACTTGTTTCAATGTTGAATGACTCCCAAAATAACCTTCATTATTAGGTCATTACCAATTTATCAATCACGCAAAATAGCAGCTTGTAAAATAAAGTGTACCTAAGATTAACAATACCCTTGTATTAATCTTAATATGTTGTGTAAATCCATTTGAATTCAATCTCTTTTTTTGACAGCATCCCTTTTAATTTAAACAAAACTTTCCACACGTTTGACCATGGACGAAGTGGTCAGAAAGTGACTTTTTGGAACTGAATGCCAAAGCATTCAGGAGAAAGGTCCTCAAAGTTGGCCCATTTTGCATACCATGACACATCCATGTCTTCATCACTGGAAAAGATAAATGGTTGAGTTTGATATCATTTAAAAGCCTACAAAAACAGGGTTGTCTATTTTATAAATTCTTGAAAACAAATGTAAAGAAAAAATAAACTTGCGAACCGATTATTTTTCTTCATATTAGCATATGTTGTAGCTCAGACCCTAATTTACATTATCTGAGGTTTTTATGTTGTGCCCGCCATCAGTTGAGACACAACATGCTCTTAAATACAGGTTGAGTGTAATTTCAATCATAGATAAATAAGTAATATAATGGACATGTCCCTTCAGATCACTGCAATTTAGCTGGTACACCATTGACATTTAAATGGAATGTTTTACTTCTAATTAGTGCCATAAAGGTGGCCACTGGTCCATCCACTGTCGAATGTCAACTTAAATGTCTATTCTATTATCTATATTTCAAATTGGTTGCCTATGGAGGATTGATAGTATAATTTAAAACAGATATTCCCATTCATGTCAACATTGTCTGATGTGTGGACCTCCAACCATCTTTGTGGTACCATTGGAATGTAGACATGTCAATTTTATAACAGTTTAGGTACAGTTATCAGCTGTACCATGACACCCACGCTGTATTCGAGAGCATGTTGTGTCTCAACCGATGGTGGGCACACTACAAAAACCTCAGATTATGTAAAATATGGTCTAAGATACAACACACGAATATGAAAAACTACTGTTTTTAGATAATTGATGTTTAAGGTAAAAAAAAAAAAATTATTATTTAAAAACATTTTTTTTTTCAGGACATTTTCCAATTGATTGACAACCCTGTTTATAAGTTTTTAAATGAAACTCAACTGTTTATCTTTTCCAGTGATGAAGACATGGATGCCTCATGGTATTTTCTGAGCACAACTACAACGGGCAAATATGTATGGAAGGTTTTGTTCAAATCAAAAGGGGTGCTGTCAAAAAGTGATTGAATTCAAATGGATTTAACCTGTGGCATTGCAAGTTGCAACCATATGAACAGGAAGTTACTGGCCTCTCAAGAGTAATTGAATGTATAGGCAGAGGAGGTGCCAAGCCCTGGCTGTACTGTGGTACTTTCCATCCCTACATTTTCCATAACAAAGCATAACCTCCAGTGCTGTGGGATTTGACTGGTATCATAGCAAGCCTCCCTTTTCTGTGTGTGTGTGTCACATTTGGGACTGTAAATAAAGCATGCAGTTGATTGTCATGTTGGCTAGAACATAATTTTACTGTTAAAACACAGACCATTTGTTGTCTCCGTTTGCTCCCTTTGTCCCCGGACAATTTTCACTTTGACGTTTCTGGATTCCTGCCGGGTGTCCTCTGAGCTGCTGGGGAACGCTGTGTTGTTTTCCGACCCACACCTCCTCGACACACCACCCTTCCCGTTCTCCTGGTGAGCCACGCGGCGTAACTGCTCCTCCAGAGCGCTGTGCTCCAGCTCTTTCTTGGTCATCTCCAGGAGCAGGTCATCGAAACTGGCCTCCACGATTTTGGTCAACTCGCACACAGCAAACTCCAACACATGCTCCATGACCATCTTTAGCTGACCTGCAGAGAAGGAAACAGAGACAAAATAGTTATCAGAATTCGCCTACTGTCTCATCATAAGGAAATAGATCGGTAAATAATGGAAAGTAGAAATAAAAACCGGTTGTGAGTTAAGCGGAAATAATTAGCCATATGTCAATGGCTGGTATGTTTGTAGATAGTGACATTTGAATGTTGGCACTGATTAAGGTAAAATGTAAATCACGTTGCGCACAATGCTCTCATTCTAGGATATTTGTTGAACACTGTAGGCAAAAACAACCCTGTATCCTGGTGGGGAAACTTCTCTCCAAACAACTCTTTCTGCTATGTAAATGACTAGGGCTGCAAGTATTTGTGTAGAGGATTTAATCAAATAACACAAAAACGCATTCTGCAATGAAAATACAAGCCACACTATTTCCAAACTTGGTTTGGATAAAATGGTGTCTCATCCATTTAAAATGTTACGGTCTATTTTTGGCTCAGCCATTAGAATTGGAAAAATAACAGCCATTGAGTCCTTTTGAATCCAGTCCATCCCTGCTTTATACACATTAGCCTTGACACCCCTTGCTTGTAAAGCATTGTTATCAGAAGCATTTCTCTAGCCTACATATTACACACAGTGCCCCTTTTTTGGGCGGCCCAAAACACTAAGAAAAACATTCATCCCATAATGAGATTTACTTGGCATCCTTTGAGATTAACCACTTTTTAGTGATCAGCAATGGGCATTAATTTTTGCCTGTGCAATACAACAACTCAAAAGTTACCGATTTCAGCCATGTTAAATGGCTCTTGATTGAATTGTTGTAGTACTGCCACACTGTAAAAGTGAAAATCACTTGATTGATAAACATATGAGACCCAGAAAAGACATGTGTCTTGGGGACAGATTTGAGCTTTCCTTATAAATGCCAATTTCTCCGTTTTTGATTGGTTGCTGTTACAAATACACCAATCAAAAACAGTTTAAATGTGAGGCAGGTTTTATTGGGCATTTCATCCATGGTGGCAATGACAATAAATTATATATTCAATGAGTGAATTACTATAATTAAATCTACTTTTATAGAGCAGTAAAATATTGAAGGGAATCCTTTATAATACCATGAGAAGGCTTCATTGCTCAGATAGCTCAGTCATGTCCCCCTTTGCAATAGGTATAATTTGGGAGTGGTAAACATTCCCCTGAAGTAATCGAGGAAGTTTTCACAGATCCCATAATGGTTTTGAAGCAAAATCAAATTACCACACTTGATATTTTCAAACATATCCAATCACAGAGAAAATAAGATTTTCATTGCATACACTGTGGTGCAAAAATCTCCATGATAATATGTGACAAATGAGCTAGGCTACTCTTCCCAAGAATTAACACCTGTGTAGTAGAAAGCCTAGGCCTAGCCGACATGCTGAATCATACAATGGCCTACACACACCATGACTCTCACCCTCTGTTCTTAACCACAAGTTGTAAATGTAAAATGTAAAAGAAGTTGTGCAAAACATGGTGAGAAAACATTTTACATATCTTCCCCACACATAGATGGGGTTAGGTCTTAGTTACAGATAAAGCTGAGAATAAACTGAAGTACTTAGTCATTGATCATGGTTTCACGCACACAATAATAAGATGGTGGATAGTAGATAAATAGAATACTGTTTAAAGATGCACTATGCAGAAATCGCTCCGCCATTTTATGGGTACTAAAATACAAATAGTTAACCTAATTTCAGTTTATGTGACAAAACAAGCAAATATAGTGTAGAGAATAATTGTACCATCCCAACTGCTGTGAAATATATTTTCCATGAAGCTGGTGTACAAAACCAAAAGTAAAAGATGTAAAAACGACACTTAAGAATAGGAAGCATAGAAATAACGCACATAGAACAGAGCTACCGCTTCTTAGACTTGACAGATATATAAAACTCACATTTCTATGTGAATTTGGTCGGGACCCCCAAAAAGTTACATATTGCAGCTTTAAATGTTTACATGCTTTGCAAGAAGAACAATTTCACTATTAATCTTATTTACATGGACATCTGAAATCAGGCTTCTGATGGGACTTTTGATAAATGCAGAAAATCGGCAATCAAAATAAACATTCTACCACAGTGACCATGTTATTAATGCAAAGACTATTTGGTTCTGAGTTTGGACATATAACGTGTGTATGTGAAAACTATTTCTAAGATGCAGAATTTCAGTTTTCCAAACTCAATTCACTTGTGCATAAAAAGGAGGCTTGCACTACCGGTGCTGGAAAATGCGTAGACCAAATTCACTGCTGGAATGCCGATTAAGCTGTTTACATGGCCTAAATATTCTAAAGATTCCTCAGAAAACCAGGTGTTTTAATCAACGTATGCTTACTTTTATTATGACCTTACGCCGATTAGGATAAGCAAAGTAAGGCGTTTACATTATTAATGCCATACTCAGCCTTCTGCCATAATCAGTTTAATTTAAAATTATTAGTGGGCACGTAAACGTACACATTGATGTGATTTGACTAAAGTAGGAGTGGGATGGCAACTGCTTTAAAGCTGTGGTGAGCAGCAGAGCACCAAGCCGCTGCAGACAATGACAGCATAGATAGGCCTAGTTGCTTTCTGGCAACCTTAGATCATCTACAATGCCGCTTGACAAAGCAAATAGGGTTTTACACACACACACACACACACACACACACACACACACACACACGGTTTGATTTACAAACACACACGGATTTACATAACTAGAAAAGAGAATGGATTACATGTCCAGATCCCTGAGGAAGAAAACAAAATCAAGTGTGAAAACTGTGTGGAGATTTTGTGCAGCATGGTCTCTACAATTACCCCTTTTGTTAAAACCACAGGATATAAATAGTAATTGAGCTGAGTGAAAGAGGAAGAATTGTTATTGTTGCATTGTGTAAGTATGACATCATGCACTGTTTGAGGAGCTACCTGTATGGGTGTCTGTGACTGAATGATGAATGTTGCTGCCAGGATTAATTTACCTATAACATCAAAATGGCCTCCCTGGCTGTCGCAACCTAAATATCCTAATAAGTGGCAAGATACAGCTCCAGCCTCAGCTTTGTCCAAAATGTGCAAATTGAGATGAAGGCCTGCCAATGGCCTCAGCATTTTGGGGCATGATGACACACAGCTTGCCCAGTGTCTCCTCCACCCGCCATTTAATATCTCACACCCCTCCTCTCCCTAAATGTATCCCCTCTAAGAACTGAGTGGGTGTTGTTTGCGCTTGTGACTTTCATTGGATAATTATTGGGGGGAAAGGCATCCTATCCTTTGCTGCCAGTGCTAAGTAGAGGCTCAACAACAATAACGGCACTGCCTTGCCAACCACTGATAGTCCTCTCATCCCAACCCATCTTCAATTACAGAGAAGAATGTTTGAAGGGATGTATGTGGCAGTATTCAATAAGTAGGCTTTTCATTTTCACTGATAGGAAAAATGAATGGGGATGGATGTGCAGCCTTTCAGTGAACCGTTTGCTTGACACAACCAGTGACAAGGTTGGTGATGTTGTCACTGTTACAATGTACAGTTGTGGGTTGACAACCAATCTCAATGGCAACAATGTCACCGCAGAAGACAAATTGGCCTCGACAGAATTATTGTTAAGTGACAAGAGACCATTGTAAGCGTTCACAAGGACACGGGCCTGAGTCAAATAGAACCCAAGTGAAACAAAGAAGCCAAGGTAATAGAACCACATTGAAAACGACCGTTTTTCATATCCTGAAGATTTACCACACATGTCATTGATTCTCAGTGTGCTGCAGGCTACTACTGCACGTCATATTTACATATCAACTCTGGTTATTATTATAAAAAAATGCCCGCTCTATGCGGATACCTATACCAGGATGCTGTGCTTTGTCCTGTTTTTTGTTGACTTTGCCACTATCTGTAAACGGTGTGTGGATACGTTGTGCCACAGAAACATAAACAAACAGTCGGCGGTCAAACAGATTGTAGGGCTACAGAATAAACCTCTAGGTTCCTTGGTAGTAACTTTGCCTTAGTAGTAACCTTGCCTAACTAGTAACCTTACCCACTACCAGTCCTTTTTGATCCAGTCTTTGAGTGTTTGCGTGCACGCCGCGCTCTGTGCTGTGGCTGGGAGTGTGTGTCTCGGGCTTTGTTCGATCCGTGGCCGCGTTGTCTTCCATGCCACCGTTGAACGCGGCTCCATGTTCTACCCTATTACATTCAAACTCCAGTGATTGAAGCTTTAACTTAAGTCGTTGGTTTTCTTGTTCTTTGACGGCAGTTTTCATTAACACAGAATTCAAGCTTGACCCAACAGTCTTGGTTATTTCCTGGACTGCGAGCTGCACTACTTGCTCTAGTGCAGATTCCAGCTGACCTTGAAAAAACGAAATGTATACGGCGCCATTCATGATTTCGTCCGTTTTGGTGGAAGACCTCTTTCATTCTTTCCCCTACACCCCAAAAATACAAAATAGAAGTCAGCACACAATTGATTTAGACGGAGAACTAGCTACCTCTATCAACGCATCATGTGTGTACACCCTTGGATGCTGCCGTAGTATCACTAGTGCAAACGCAATGAAGATTCCCCTATAGCATTCATGCCAATTGTGTTTCCAGCCCGGAGAGGGTATAGGGACACGCCTGGTGCCCACATTTATGACGTAGGATATGTCGTACACCTGAGAGTGCAGCGTGGAGACGAATCGATTCGGTTAAGTCAGTCGTCCTGATAAGCCCTTCCCAGCTAGTTTATGCTGGCTAGCAGGCAACAACAGCAGCATGAAACTATTCTGAACAAAAATATAAACCCAACATGTAAGTGTTAGTGCCATGTTTCATGAGCTGAAATAAAAGATCCCAGAAATGTTCCATATGCACAAAAAGCTTATTTCTCTCAAATGTTTTGCACAAAGTTGTTTACATCACTGTTAGTGAGCATTTCTCATTTGCCAAGATAATCCATCCACCTGACAAGTGTGGCATATCAAGAAGCTGATTAAACAGCATGATAATTAAACAGGTGCACCTTGTGCTGGGGACCATAAAAGGCCAGTAAAATGTGCACTTTTGTCACACAATACAATGCCACAGATGTCAAGTTTTGAGGGAACGTGCAATTGGCATGATGACTGCAGGAATGACCACCAGAGCTGTTGCCATAGAAGTTAATGTTAATTTCTCTACCAATGTCATTTTAGAGAATTTGGCAGTACGTTCAACCAGCCTAACAACCTCAGACATTGTGTAACCATGCCAGCCCAGGACCTCCACATCTGGCTTCTTCACCTGTGGGATCGTCTGAGACAAGCCACCCGGACAGCTGATGAAACGGAGAAGTATTTCTGTCTGTAATAAAGCCCTTTTGTGGGGTAAGATTGGCTGTATTCTGATTGGCTGGGCCTGGCTCCCCCAGTGAGTAGACCTATGCCCTCCCAGGCCCACCCATCAGTCATGTGAATTCCAGGGCCATTAGGGTCTAATGAATTTATTTAAATAGACTGATTTCCTTAAATGAGCTGTAATTCAGTAAAATAGTTGAAATTGTTGCATGTTGCGTTTATATTTGTGTTCAGTATAGTTAAGAAACTAAAATAAAGTTATGTTTATTTCAATGGGCAAGGAGAAATAACATGTAGAAATGTCACCATCTCCAACTTGGTCCATCCCACTTGATTTTACTTTGAGTAGTAGGATAGCAGCCTACACGACAAATAACTTGTAATATTGGTAGTAATCATTCGGATGCCACCGTCATACAGTCTACACTGCTCAAATGGGAGAGTTTCCACTGCAAGCCGCCAGACAACACAACAACACTGGGCACAGTGTCCTTCGCTCCCACAGTAAGGAGAGGGAAGTAGCTAAGATAGTGTAGCCAATATCAGGCCAGGGTGACGGCTGAACCACATTTATTGCAGTGATTTTCAACTAAAATATTCAACTGTGGCATTAACGTCTAATGTTACCTTTTTGTAATAAATTAATACTCCGATATTAAATGAATGATTCGGAACACTCCCAAGTTCCAACTTTGTCTGACAAGTAAAACATTATCTCTGAAGTTTCTAGCGACAAGCATAAACTAGAAGGGCTCGTCAAAACTACTGACTGAACTGAACCAAATATGCATAGCCATCTCGAGACAATTCCGATATTGTTATTTTCTTCTCAAAGCTGCCAGGGTGTCACGTGTCCTACTTATATCAGTACACTCATAACACTTGAAGCATTACGAAACTTCTATTCGGTCAAATAAACCTCACGTGAGCAAATAAGCCATTCATTTATTTGTTGACCTAATTCCACACTCTCAATGACCTCCATACAACCCCCCCTTGCTTGGTGGGCGAAACAACGAAAAAACGCCACCTGCTGGAGGGAGACAGATTTCCCGCCGAGTTGGGCCTCTCTTCTGACTGAACTAACTGAACCCAAAGCGTTTGTCTCGGCTCGACTCTGGCTGCGCGACAAACGTCATCAATTTGGGCACCAGGCGTATCCATTATAGCCTTTCCCTTTACGGTCGACCACGTGTGCACGCCATTTTGCTTAAATAGACTCAGTCAGAGAGACAATCGCTGTCATAAACAGTACATACCATGACATACATTTCCCACTATTGACAACTATATATAAAAAAAATATGTAAAAATTCAAATAAGGTTAGCTTACATAATACTTTACATTATGGAATACTTACAATAATGTAAAGGCGTGTTTAAGTAGTTTATAAACTGTTCATATTTTATATATTATTAGTTTGTATATAATTTATAAATATGTAATAAACTATAACACATGCCTAATATATTTATAAACTAATAATTAACAGTTGAATTAAGTAATATTATTTAACTTATTTAACCAATTATCAACTACTTATGAACTGGATTAAAGTTCAATCAATATAAAGCAACTCAGTCAATATCATCGATCATACCTCAGACTACATTCCAGTCACTTAACTTTAAGTCTCCAACTATGAAGTATTTACTATGACATTCACCATTACTAAAGATTACTTGAATGTTAATTGTTGTTGTTGATCATAATAAAGTTACACTATTAAAACTATTATTTTCACATTAACCCCTTATTACATTGTTTGCTATGCTTGACCGGGGTTCCCCCTCAGCTTTGCTAAAAAAAAAAAACATTTCCTAGAATGCATATAATGCAGCCTTTCTTAAAGTATGGGTCGCAACCCAAAGTGGGTCGCAGACCTGTTAATGGTGGGTGGTTAGGTGTCAGAGTACTATTAAAATTATTTAATTAATTACTGGAATTGATTTTGGCCAAGTGCAACTGCACTCTGTTCAGTGCGCTCTCTGCTTAGCAGCGGTGTCTCTGCTCAGTTTGGCAGCTGCGTGAGTAGGAGAGGGAGATGCCCGTGTGCTTTGCGGTTTAACAGATCTTTTTTCTGCAGTTTTCTTGAAGATCACTCCGCGACCCACACGCTGCAGTGCTGTTGTTCAGCAGCAGATGATGTGCTGTCAGCCACTGGCTTGTAATTCCCACTCGCCATCACTTACCGCCTGTCATCGAATGGACTCAAGCTAGCCACAAGTTCAATTGTCATTAAACGCAAATACAGCGATGAGTTTCTCTCTCTTGGTTTCATACAAACTTTGAGAAATAACGAGGACCGCCCACAATGTGTTTTGTGCAGGGAAGTGCTTAGTAATGAGTCTCTCAAAACGAACAAATTAAAAAGACAGGTCCTGACCAAACATCCACAGCATTTTTTAAAAACCTTTATTTAACTAAGCATGTCAGTTAAGAACAAATTCATACTTACAATGACGGCCTAGGAACAGTGGGTTAACTGCCTTGTTCAGGGGCAGAACAACAGATTTTTACCTTGTCAGCTGGGGGATTCGATCGGTTACTGGCTCAACGTTCTAACCACTAGGCTACCTGCCGCCCCATGACGGTATACCCAGGGAGTTCTTTCAGAACAGGGCAGAATACTCCAGGAAGCAGTGTTTTGACAGTCAGCTAGCAAGGCATTGTTGTAATTGTATAACAGGTGATGATAAGCAAAAATAAGGGAGTACTAACTCTCATAGTAGTCGATGTGAATTTCTAGTTCAAACAATCCCCTGGCCTTGTACACAGCTAATAGCTAACATTAGCCAAAGCAAGCTATCTAGCTACTGATGGCGCAACTCTAGTAACAGTATAGATGGAAGATTGAAAAAAATGTACTGTTAAAATACAAGCAATAATTATTCTGAACTGGAATACACTGATAGACGCATGATATTTTTTGAGGCTGAGAAACTGACTGAGAAAGCAGTAGATGTTCTGCTCCAGTTTGGCACCACATAACTGTGCGAGTCAGGGTTCTCAACTGTCAAAAACTGAGCCCAGAATAGACCTGCTTGTTGAAAACTTCAACCAGTCACACACCTGTCATTAGGACTGTGTGTGGGGGGGTTTTATGGTCTACACCTGTGTGATGTGATCAATCAGTTTATTCCAGTTCAGAATAAAAATGATTTATTGTATTTTAACAGCAACAGGTCCAACCTAGACACATATGTAAGAGTGTTTTAATGGTGAAAAATTAAAATGAATAGCTATTTATATGAGTATTTAATTTTAAATGTTATTTGTCTATGTTGCATTTGTTAATGGGCATAAAGGGCAATGAAATGTAACAATATTTACGTATTGTTGCATGTTTTTGTAAGCTTGGGTCCCAGGAAAACACAGAATTTCTAATTTGGGTCCCAGGCTGAAAAAAGTTTAAGAACCCCTGATATAATGCATTGACATAAACAAAGTAAACATAAATTGCTACAGTAGCAAAATGCACACTGCTGCTTTGTTATGACTTGGTGGGGTTTGGGAGTCAGCTGTAAGGACTGTCTGCAATTTTGAGCATGGTAGAGGTAATTGATTTTATTAGAAATCTCTTAAACTGAGGCTTATCCTGTAAAATCTGGGCAATTTTACTCAGGGCTCCAATAAATAAACATCATGTCTCTTGACCCGTGTCTGGCCTCTCCTTCAGGAAATCCTCACATCAGCTAAAATGTTATTTTGTGATCTAATGTGTTGATGTCTGGTAGGAGGGAACAGTGTTTGCAAGTAGTTTGCCGATTTATTGAATTAGCACATTGTAGTCTCCATGCACGACTTAATGTACATATTACCACAACTAACAATGTCCTTTGTAATGTCCTTTGCAATGTCCTTTGTCTTTTGTGCTGTCTGTTACATTTTATATAAAGTATTGAAATATAGGTCTATCCTTTGACTTAGAAATACTTGAAATAGCAATATATTTCATATTTACAGGGACTTGAAATATTGCTATTATTTAAGCCTACCTTTTCTACCTATGAGAACCAAATAGAGCAGTGGTTAGAGCATTGGGCCAATAACTGACTTGCCTAGTTAAATAAAGGTCAAATAAAAAATAAATAAAATTGGGCCAGTAACCGAAAAGTTGCTGGATCAGATCCCCGAGCTGACAAGGTAAAAGTCTGTTGTTCTGCCCCTGAACAAGGCAGTTAACCCACTGTTCCTTGGTAGGCTGTCATTGTAAATTTGAATTTGTTCTTAATTGAGATGCCTAGTTTAATAAAGGTAAAATAAAAAATAGGCCTAGTAAATCTAGAAGACTGCTCTTTGTATAGGCCTACTGTCACAAAGTAAGCTGGTCTGGCCAGTCTGTAAGTAAACAAGCCACTTTCCAGCTTCAAATAATGTAAAATGGATCTTAATTTATATGCTTTTACAGACATATCATAGATGTTATGATAGATCACCTTTAACTTCTTTCCCTGTTCCTATGACTAACACAATAACGCTTTAAGTCAGTGAAGAAGATATAGGCCGTTGCTAACATAATAATATCACTGTATATTATAATTATACAATGTCTGCACTTAATGATTCCCTTTTTCTTATTTGAATTATAGATTACATTACCATTAAGGGTTACATGGCATTTAATGTGCTAAACTATGGGGATTTTGTAATTAGCCTAAACGATCTGTGGTTGCGTTACATAAGTGCGCGCCACACACCCCTTGCAACTGAAACATTTCGCGCTCTTCTCTCTACACTACGGTAAAAAAAATAAAACGACCATTCACAACACAACCGGAAAACAGGGCTAGGATCATGGTAGGTAGTTACACTCCCTCGTCTTGGTTTCAATCGGATCCACAGACGCTGTGAGACATACTAGATGTCGAATTGTGCACGGGTGGTGAAATTACATTCATAATTAGAAGCTAGTGTACTAGCGCTGCACAATCAACAGTGGTTCGTCCTGGACCAGAGCAAATGCGCCGACTGGTATGTGCATAGCACACTAACGCCCTGGAACAAAGCTACGGACTCACTCGATACAGCAGAGTAAAACTTTTACAGGTTGCGTGCGCACATACCGTCTGAGACGCATGCGCATTGCAGACCACACAGACTCTGGAGCTGGATGCTTCTCCTTTAAAGGCGCTGCATGGTCAATCCAACCTCTGCATTGGCGGTGCAGCATTTATGTGACAGAGCTGTTGTCAGCGAAGTGTGTGTTTATACAGGACCTCCTGCCCCCACCTACCGTCAACTTATCATGTTAATGCGAAGCTATACGAGCTAAATGGAGTACTCCGCATTTTTACAAGTTGGGAGGCGCATGGCGATGCAGTACGGCACGGAGTTCAGTTTGGCATCTGTATGCCTCTGGAGGCTTCGCAAATGCGTCACACCCTCCATTTTCGGATCAAGCAAAATTGGCTTTTAGCCTTTACGAGCTGAGCTGGTCAATTACTGTTGACTGCAGAGACATAGGAAGTCTCTATCAGTTGCACACGTTTGCTGCATGCTGGTAGCTGAACTAAATGGCCAACTAAATAGTGTAAACGCACTAGGATAATTAACTCATGCATTCACGTCTGTTCAGACTTGCTTTTGTGATACATTGTTGCCGGAAAGCATGTGGTAGTATGACAAAATAACAAAGTCACCCTTCCTGAATCAAATCGGTTCGAAGGAGAGGCCAGTAGAGGAAAACGTTCATGCTAGTCTAAAAGCAAAATATTGGTTCTTGCAAAAAGTAGGCATTTCACGTGATATTGAAGTGTGTGTATATATAGAAGTATGTTGGCTTGGCACATTTAATTGCACTTATTTTGGTTTTAAAAGGGTGTGGTCACAATTTTTGCCATTTCAAATCAAATCTAAATGTATTGGTCACATACACATGTTTAGCAGATGTTCTTGCTGATGTATTGAAATGCTTGTAAATGTATGTGGTAGTAACTGTATGCTACCAGACGGGCCTTTTCTCATTTGGGAAAAAGTCCTTCCTCTCTCCTCCATGACCTGGAAACCGATAAGTGGTCGAGAAGAGTAAACAAAGATGATTTATTATCTATTATGATCTGTTATAATCGAGATCAAATACGCGTGTGAACAACAGGCACAACTCCGATATAAAGTTTTTTTTTTTTTTCAAAGTTGCCAAAATGACACGTTCATCCACGTGGATTCATAACAACCTAACCATTACGAAACTTTTATTTGATAAAATAAGCCTCACGTAGCAAATTAGCAACTACATGTTTTGTTTTGACTGAATTCGATACTCTCATTGACCTCAGTACAAAAATTCCTCACTTTGTGGTCATATTCGGATAATTTTTTTCTCACTTCATGTACAGATTGTGGGTGGAGTAAACCCTCAGGCTTTGCCACATCCTCTGTTGTAAATGTGTTAGTAAGTGGGCAGAAGAGTGTCCTCCCCAATAGCCACCTTTTATCAAGGATAGTCATGTGTATCTTACCTGAGACCTTTGTGAAAGAATTTTGATATTTGCCACACCTCCTTTGAAGCAGATATTGTTTTCTCAAAGGAGCAAAGCATGCAAACATTTTAAAACGATATGCTACTTAATCTATCCTTTTATCTATAAAATGTCTTGCACAACTAGCTAAATTAGTTTTATAGTTGTACACATTTATTTTGGGATTCCACCCCTGAAAATGTAATTTGACTGATGACATGTGAGTGGAGAGGAGTGTCATTTCATGCAAGTGCATTTTCATCCATGTTTCTTTTAATTAATCGCCGCCTCTCCTCGATTACCTTTGACCTTTTTCAAAAGGAGGCGAGAGATGACGCAGGAGTTGAGCATACCAATAGAGAAAAGGCCAGGGCATTGTTTTTATCCCTCAACATGCCTTATGTACCAACACTTTCATTCAATCAACTTCACTTTAACATTTTGCCTGCCTGTATACAGTTTGTTTTCAAGAGAAGGAACTGTCTGTTAGGTTGCAGAGTGCACGTAGGCCTACCCTACACAAATTATTGTGCAGATGTGTTTGGCTACTCCCCAGAAATGTCACAGTTTATGTATGCTATAGATATGGTACAGCACTCCCTCAGCTATACATTTGAAAGTGCATGAGCAAATAACTATCCAATACAGACTATGTGGTGAGGGGTGTAAACACCAAGAATTGTGCAATAGCTTATTTCCTGTTGATTACCAACACTGCAGTGAACTGATAAATAGCTAAATCAATACCAGTGTTGAACAGTAGTGAACTACATCATTTAACTACTTTTTGCAGTAGCTTGGTCGTAGTTTAACTAAATTCAATATTGGTAGTGTTTTCACCAACTACTGGAACTACACATTACTTTTTTACAAAAATAAAATATCGGGGAAGTAGGCAATCATTTCTTACTTGAAACAGTTTTTACGTTTAGTAGGCAAAATTACACATTCTGTTAACATCGGACTCCAGAGTGATCACTTATTCCAATTTGTAGTATGACATTTCAGATTTAGATATGATAATTTATCACGAAGTAGTTTGGATGTAGTGAACTACTTTTTCAGAAATAACATTAGTTATAAGGGTAGCTTAACTTCTACCAGTGTGAAGTAATTGGTAGCTTGGTAAACTACACAGAGTGTCCAAAACATTAGGAACACCTTCCTAATATTGAGTTGCACCCCTATTTGCCCTCAGAACAGTCTCGATTCGTCGGGGCATGGACTCTACAAGGTGTCGAAAACGTTCCACAGGAATGCTGACCCATGTTGACTCCAATGCTTCCTACAGTTGTGTCAAGTTGGTTGGATGTCCCCTGGGTGGTGGACCATTCTTGATACGCAGGGTAAACTGTTGAGCATGAAAAACCCAGAAGCTTTGCAATTCTTGACACACTCAAACTGATGCGCCTGGCACATACTACCATACCCCGTTCAAAGGCACTTCAATCTTTTGTCTTGCCCATTCACCCTCTAAATGACACAAATACACAATCCATGTCTCAATTGTCTCTAGGCTTAAAAATCCTTTTTAACCTGTCTCCTCCCCTTCATTTACACTGATTGAAGTGGATTTAACAAGTGACATCAATAGGGGATCATAGCTTTAGCCAGGATTCACCTTGTCAGTCTATGTCAGAGAAAGAGTGTTTTGTACACTCAGTGTATATTTTCAAAGTAGCTTCCCCAACACTGATCAATGCGAACTCTAATATTTTTCAATTCTCCATTATTAACTAGAATGAAACAAGTGTACAATACCTTCAGAAAGTATTCAGACCCCTTGACCTTTTCCACACTTTCTTACGTTAGTCTTATTCTAAAATGTATTAAATGTTGTTTTTCCCACACACAATACCCCATAATGACAAAGCAAAAACAGGTTTTTAGACATTTTTGCTAATTTATTAAAAAAACCTACTGAAATATCACATTTACATAAGTATTCAGACCCTTTACTCAGTACTTTGTTGAAGCACCTTTGGCAGCGATTACAGCCTTGAGTCTTCTTGGGTATGACGCTGCAAGCTTGGCACATGTATTTGGGGAGTTTCTCCCATTCTTCTCTGCAGATCCCCTCAAGCTCTGTCAGGTTGGATGGGGAGCGTTGCTGAACAGCTATTTTCAGGTCTCTCCAGAGATGTTGGATTGGGTTAATGTCCGAGCTCTGGCTGGGCCACTAAAGGACATTCAGAGACTTGTCCCGAAGCTCTCCTGCGTTGTCTTGGCTGTGTGCTTAGGGTCATTGTCCTATTGGAAGGTGAACCTTCGCCCCAGTCTGATGTAGAGTGCTCTGAAGCAGGTTTTCATCAAGCATCTCTCTGTACTTTTCTCTGTTCGTCTTTGCCTCTGACTAGTCTACCAGTCACTGCCGCTGTTAAACATCCCCACAGCATGATGCTGCCACCACCATGCTTCACCGTAGGGATGTTGCCAGGTTTCCTCCAGACGTGATGCTTGGCATTCAGGCCAAAGAGTTGAATCTTGGTTTCATCAGACCAGAGACCAGTCTTTAGGTGCCTTTTGGCAAACTCCAAGCAGGCTGTCATGTGCCTTTTACTGAGGAGTGGCTTCCGTCTGCCACTCTACCATAAAGGCCTGATTGGTGGACTGCTGCAGAGATGGTTGTCCTTCTGGAATGTTCTCCCATCTCCACAGAGGAACTCTAGAGCTCTGTCAGAGTGACCCTCGTGTTCTTGGTCACTTCCCTGACCAAGGCCCTTCTTCCCCGATTGCTCAATTTGGCCGGGTGGCCAGCTCTAGGAAGAGTCTTGGTGGTTCCAAACTTCTTCCATTTAAGAATGATGGAGGCCACTGTGTTCTTGGGGACCTTCAATGCTGCAGAAATGTTTTGGTACCCTTCCCCAGATCTGTGCCTCATCACAATCCTGTCTCGGAGCTCTACGGATAATTTCTTCGACCTCATGGCTTGGTTTTTGCTCTGACATGCACTGTCAACTGTGGGACCTTATATAGACAAGTGTGTGCCTTTCCAAATCATGTCCAGTCAATTGAATTTACCACAAGTGGACTCAAAGATGATCAATGGAAACAGGATGTACCTGAGCTCAATTTCGAGTCTCATAGCAAAGGGTCTGAATACTTATGTAAATAAGGTATTTCTGTTTTTTTTTTGTATAAATTTGATAACATTTCTAAAAACCTGTTTTTGCTTTGTCATTATGATGTATTTTGGGTAGATTGCTGAGCAATACATAATATTTAATCAATATTTCAAATTAGGCTGTAATGCAACAAACATTTGGGGTCAAGGGGTCTGAATACTTTCCAAAGGCACTGAATATGACTGACATGCAGTAGTGCTAACTGTTGAATATGCCATTTGTCTGTACAGAGTAGTCTACATGTCACGTCCAGGCCTGTAAAGTCAGGCTGGCGTGTTTTGTTTTGGTTTTGGTGTAGGGTTTTTTATGTTCTAGGTGTTATATATCTATGTTGGGGTAATGGTTCCCAATTAGAGTCAGCTGTGTGTCGTTGTCTCTAATTGGGAACCATATATATGTTTGGGGTTTTCAATAGTATGTGGTGGGTTATTGTTTGAGCATAGCTTGCTTTGTGTTTAGTTTGTTCAACTTCATGGTCTTCGTTTACGTTTGTTTATTTTGCCCAGTTACGTGTGTTTCGTTTCGTTTCGTAAAATAAAGCATGTATACTGGATGCCTCGCTGCGCCTTGGTCTGTCCATACTGAAGATCGTGTCAGAATAACCCACCACAGAAAGACCAAGCAGCGAGAGACTCGGGAACATTTGAGCTGGGAGGAAATCCTGGCTGGAAAGGGACCTTGGGGGAAGCCGGAGGATTATCGTCACCCCAGGGAGGAAGAAGCGGCGAAAAAGGAGCGGCGCAGGTGTGAGGATTTATATGGCGTATGGAACCCGGAGAGAGAAAAGTTCATTGGAACTCGCCTGGCACGGAAGCCCGAAAGGCAGCCCAAAAAAACTTTTTGGGGGGGGCACACGAGGAGGTTGGCCGGTTCTGGAGGGACTCCTGAGCCAACTCCTCGTGCTTTGTGGAGAGAGCGTTGGGGAGAGCGTCGCACGGAAAGGACACCGTGCTATGCAGTTTTGCGCACGGTTTCTCCTGTGCGCGTTCACAGCCCGGTGCGAGAGATTCCAGCGCCACTCATCTGTCAGGCTACGATGAGTGTGCAGCCTGGTAGAGTGGTGCCGGCTCAG
>QNTS01000309.1:590353-630989 GCA_003317085.1 Hucho hucho
GAGGGTCCCCAGCCCGGCGCCGCCAGAGAGGGTCCCCAGCCCGGCGCCGCCAGAGAGGGTCCCCAGCCCGGCGCCGCCAGAGAGGGTCCCCAGCCCGGCGCCGCCAGAGAGGGTCCCCAGTCCTGCATATGGCCCAGGGCCTCCGGTGCGTGACCTCGGACCAGCACGGCCGGCACCGGAGTCGCCACCTGGGACTAAGAAACCCACCCGAAGACCCCCCCCCATGGACTTTTGGGTGGCGCGGTCGGAGTCCGCGCCTTTGGGGGGGGGTACTGTCACGTCCAGGCCTGTAAAGTCAGGCTGGCGTGTTTTGTTTTGGTTTTGGTGTAGGGTTTTTTATGTTCTAGGTGTTATATCTATGTTGGGGTAATGGTTCCCAATTAGAGGCAGCTGTGTGTCATTGTCTCTAATTGGGAACCATATATATGTTTGGGGTTTTCAATAGTATGTGGTGGGTTATTGTTTGAACATAGCTTGCTTTGTGTTTAGTTTGTTCAACTTCATGGTCTTTGTTTACGTTTGTTTATTTTGCCCAGTTACGTGTGTTTCGTTTCGTAAAATAAAGCATGTATACTGGATGCCTCGCTGCGCCTTGGTCTGTCCATACTGAAGATCGTGACACTACAACTTTATACGTTTGTGTAATTTTATTTGATCAAATCTGTCATTTATGAAATTAGGAGACACATCTAATGTAGATCCTATAAATATTCAAATGGTCAACTAGATTTATATTTAATAGCAGATTTTTTTTTTTCAATCAGGCTTGGGGAATGTTTCTTTGACATACTATGGCAACTCCCCTGTTTCCTCTTTTGATTAAAAGGGTATTACAGCCCCTCGTGCAATATACCCATTCCCAATCTGGTATCTTTTGTCTCTGTGGTGGACAGATGGCATTTGGCATTAAATAGTCTCTCAGGAGGCTCAGTGAGAGCAGTGGAGTGACTGCTAAAAAACAATCTGTGACTCAGTGGAGGTCAGAGGAGGAATACCCATTAATATAGTCAGGTTTTCTCATTTATGATAAACCACATATTTTAATTATATGTTTCCTCGAAAACCCAATTCAAACACTGATTAACTTTTTTCATCATGTATTTTAATGTGATTGTAATGTTTTTTTTACCCCACCAGAAGACATGACCCACTTAGTATTTAGTATTTTATTAGGATCCCCATTAGCTGTTGTGCATTATACAAATTTACATTGCTCCATTATATTATTACAACACTACATTACATTGCTAAGAATAATGTGTGGGTGTGTGTTTTATTGTGTGTGTGTGTGTGTGTAAGTGTGTGTCTCTTCACAGTCTGAGTTGTGCCGTTTTTATCAAGTTTTTTTTTAAATCAGATTTTACTGCTAGCTTGAGTTACCTGAGGTGGAAGAGTTCCATGTAGTCATGGCTCTATATAAGGTATGTATGACAGTTTGGTACTTTTAACACGTCAATACCTCTCACAAAGACCAGTAGTGATGCAGTCAATATCTCCTCTACCAGGAGAGATTGAGATATACCACACTCTACCTGGTTTACGTTAGAGAGGCTACCATTAAAGAAACCCCTCTGTTCTATTAGATAGATAGCTCTCAATCCATAATATGGCAGAGGATGTAAATCCATGACATAGACATTTTTTCAGCAACAGATTATGATCGATAATATCAAAAGCTGCACTGAAGTCTAACAATACAGCTCCCACAATCTTCTTCTTAATTTCTTTCAGCCAATCATCAGTTATTTTTGTCAATGCCGTACATGTTGAGTACCCTTCCCTATAAGCATGCTGAAAGTCTGTTGTTAATCTGTTTACAGTGAAATAACATTGTATCTGGTCAAAGACCATATTTTTCAAAGGTTGGCTGTTTGAACCGGTAAAGGGTGCTTTGCTATACTTATGTACACTTATGTAATATAAGTGCAAAAAATGCGAAAAGACTAAAGGAATAAGGTAAAATCATACTACACCAGCTCCGACACTCGACGCATGTGTCAAGGGTCAAAATCTATTACGGATTATAAAGGAAAAGCCCAGCCATGAGCTGCCCAATGATGCCACTCTACCAGACAAACTTAATGCCTTTTAAGCATGCTTCGGTGACAAAACACAGAGCCTTGCATAAACGGATGACTGGGTGATCTCGCTCTCCAAGGCTGATGTGAGTAGGCCCTTTATCACTCATGAGGCCGCTGGGCCAGACGATGAAACAGGGTAGGCGTCTTTATGAACATTTTCCCATTCCCAGTGCATAAGCCCCACATGCTTCAAGCCCCACATGCTTCTGTTCCCAAGAACTCTAAGGTAACCTGCAACAATGAATCCCGCCCTATAGCGCTCACATCTGTAACAATGAGGCGCTTAGAAAGCCTGGTCAGGGGACACATCAACTCCATCATCCCTAACACCTTAGACCCACTCCAGTTGGCATACCGCCCCAACAGATTCGCAGACTATACAATCTATAATGAACAAAAATATAAATGCAACATGCAACAATTTTAAAGAGTTACAGTTCATATAAGGAAATCAGTCAATTGAAATAAATTCATTAGGCCCTAATCTATGGATTTCACATGACTGGGAATGCAGATATGCATCTGTTGGTCACAGATACCTTAAAAAAAGGGTGTGGATCAGAAAACCAGTCAGTATCTGGTGTGACCACCATTTGTCTCATGCAGTGCGACACGTCTCCTTCGCATAGAGTTGATCAGGCTGTTGATTGCGGCCTATGGAATGTTGTCCCACTCCTCTTCAATGGCTGTGCTAAGTTGCTGGATATTGGCGGGAACTGGAACACGCTGTCGTACACATCGATCAAGAGCATCCCAAACGTGCTCAATGGGTGACATGTTTGGTGAGTATGCTGGTCATGGAAGAACTGGGACATTTTCAGCTTCCAGGAATTGTTTACAGATCATTGCGACATGGGGTCATGCATTATAATGCTGAAACACGAGGTGATGGCGGCGGATTAATGGCATGACAATAGGCCTCAGGATCTCATCACAGTTTCTCTGTGCATTGAAATTGCCATCGATAAAATGCAATTGTGACATTTGCAAACTGCTCGCCCTCATGACGCCATACATGTGGTCTGCGGTTGTGAGGCCGGTTGGATGTACTGCCAAATTCTCTAAAATGACGTTAGAGGCGGCTTATGGTAGAGAAACTAACATTCAATTCTCTGGCAACAGCTCTGGTGCACATTCCTGCAGTCAGCATGCCAATTCCACGCTCCCTCAAAACTTGACATCTGTGGCATTGTGTTATGTGAAAAAACTGCACATTTTAGAGTGGCCTTTTATTGTCCCCAGCACAAGGTGCACCTGTGTAATGATCATGTTGTTTAATCAGCTTCTTGATATTCCACACCTGTCAGGTGGATGGATTATCTTGGCAAAGGAGAAATGCTCACTAACAGTGATGTAAACAACTTTGTGCACCACATTTGAGAGAAATAAGCTTTTTGTGCATGTGGAACATTTCTGGGATCTTTTATTTCAGCTCATGAAACATGGGACCAGCACTTTACGTGTTGCGTTTATATTTTTGTTCAGTTTAAATTGCAATCTGCACTGCCCTCACCAACCTAGACAAGAGGGGAAATACAGTGGCTTGCGAAAGTATTCACCCCCTTGGCATTTTTCTTATTTTGTTACCTTACAACCTGGAATTAAAATATATTTTGGGGGGGTTTGTATCATTTGATTTACACAACATGCCTACCACTTTGGAGATGCAAAATAATTTTGGGTGTGAAACAAAAAAGAAATAAGACAAAAACAGAACTTGAGCGTGCTTAACTATTCAATACTTTGTAGAGCCACCTTTTGCATCAATTACAGCTGCAAGTCTCTTGGGGTATGTCTCTATAAGCTTGGCACATCTAGCCACTGAGATTTTTGCGCATTCTTCAAGGCAAAACTGCTCCAGCTCCTTCAAGTTGGATAGTTCCGCTGGTGTACAGCAATCTTTAAGTCATACCACAGATTCTAAATTGGATTTAGGTCTGGGCTTTGACTAGGCCATTCCAAGACATTTAAATGTTTCCCCTTAAACCACTCGAGTGTTGCTTTAGCGATATGCTTAGGGTCATTGTCCTGCTGGAAGGTGAACCTCCATCCCAGTCTCAAATCTCTGGAAGACTGGAACAGGTTTCCCTCAAGAGTTTTCCTGTATTTAGCGCCATCCATCATTCCTTCAATTCTGACCAGTTTCAAAGTCCCTGCCGATGAAAAACATCCCCACAGCATGATGCTGCCACCACCACCATGCTTCACTGTGGGGATGGTGTTCTCGGGGTGATGAAAGGTGTTAGGTTTGCGCCAGACATAGCGTTTTCCTTGATGGACAAAAAGCTCAATTTTAGTCTCATCTGACCAGAGTACCTTCTTCCATATGTTTGGGGAGTCTCCCACATTATTTTTTTCTTTAAGCAATGACTTTTTTCTGGCCACTCTTCTGTAAAGCCTAGCTCTGTGGAGTGAATAGCTTAAAGTGGTCCTATGGACAGACACTCCAATCTCAGCTGTGGAGCTTTGCAGCTCCTTCAAGGTTATCTTTGGTCTCTTTGTTGTCTCTCTGATTAATGCCCTCCTTGCCTGGTCTGTGAGTTTTGGTTGGCGGCCCTCTCTTGGCAGGTTTATTGTGGTGCCATATTCTTTCAATTTTTTTATAATGGATTTAATGGTGCTCCATGGGATGTTCAAAGTTTCTGATATTTTTTTATAACCCAACCCTGATCTGTAGTTCTCCACAACTTTGTCCCTGACCTGTTTGGTGAGCTCCTTGGTCTTCATGGTGCCACTTGCTTGGTGGTACCCCTTGCTTAGTGGTGTTGCAGACTCTGGGGCCTTTCAGAACAGGTGTATATTTACTGAGATCATGTGACAGATCATGTGACACTTAGATTGTACACAGGTGGACTTTATTTAACTAATTATGTGACTTCTGAAGGTAATTGGTTGCACCAGATCTTATTTAAGGGCTTCATAGCAAAGGGGGTGAATACAAATGCATGCACCACTTTTTTGTTTTATTTTTTTTTACAGATTTTTTCATTTCACTTCACCAATTTGGACTATTTTGTGTATGTCCATTATATGAAATCCAAATAAAAATCAATTTAAATTACAGATTGTAATGCAACAAAATAGGAAAAACGCCAATGGGGATGAATACTTTTGCAAGGCACTGTACCTATGTGAGAAAGCTGTTCATTGACTACAGCTCAGCGTTCAACACTATAGTCCCCTCCAAGCTCATCACCAAGCTTGGGACCCTGGGACTGAACACCTCCCTCTGCAACTGGATCCTGGACTACCTGACGGGCCGCACCCAGCTGGTAAGGGTAGGTAACAACACCTCCGCCACGCTGACCAACAACACTTAGTTGTGTACTTAATGTGTACTTAGTCCCCTCCTGTACTCCCTGTTCACCCACGACTGCGTGGCCAACTCCATCATCAAGTTTGCTGATGACATGGCGGTGGTGGGCCTGATCACCGACAGTGATGAGACAGCCTACAGACAGGAGGTCAGAGACCTGGCAGTGTGGTACCAGGAGAGCAATCTCCACCTTAACTTCAGCAAGACCAAGGAGCTGATTGTGGAATGCAGGAAAAAAGGGGGGCTGCACACCCCCATCCACACCGACAGAGTGGAGAGGAGAGGGTCAAGTTCCTCTGTGTCCCAACCACTGATAACTTAACATGGTCCTCTCACACCGGCACAGTCGTGAAGAAGGCGTGACACCGCCTCTTCACCCTCAGGAGGCTAAAGAGATTTAGCAAGGTCCCTCAGATCTTCAAGAACTTCTACAGATGCACCATTGAGAGCATCTTGACTGGCTGCATCACTTCCTGGTATGGCAACTGCACCGCCCTCGTCCGCAAGGACCTACAGAAAGTGGTGTGGATGACCCAGCACATCACTGGGGACGAGCTCCCACCCATTCAGGACATGCACACAAAGCAGTGTCTGATGAAGGCCTGAAGCATTTCCAACGACTCCAGTCACCCCTGCCATAGACTGTTCTCTCTGCTTCCATCCGGTAGGCGGTACCAAAGTATCAGGTCTCGGACCAACAGGCTCCGAGACAGCTTCTACCCCCAAGCAATGAGACTTTTAAACAGATAGACAATAGATGCCCACCCCCAGCAAGGACTATATGCACTGACTATATGCATACTCACAGGTCTCTACCCACACACTCACACACACCTACACTGACACTCTTACACACACACACTCACATTAACACATACACTCATGTGCCTTCAGAAAGTATTCACACCCCTTGACTTTTTCCACATTTTGTTGTGTTACAGCCTGAAATGTTTATTTTTTTTATTTAGCTTTTTGTAACTGTCCTACACACAATACCCCATAATGTCAAAGTGGAATGATGTTTTTGAAATGTAACAAATTAATAAAAAATGAAAAGCTTTAATCTATTGAGTCAGTAAGTATTCAACCCCTTTGATAGGGCAAGCTAAATAAGTTCAGGAGTAAAAATTTGCTTAACAAGTCACATAATAAGTTGCATCGACTCTGTGAGCAAAAACTGTGTTGAAACATGATTTTTGAATGACAACCTTATCTCTGTACCCCACACATACAATTATCTGTAAGGTCCCTCAGTCGAGCAGTGAATTTAAAACACAGATTCAACCAGAAACACCAGGTAGGTTTTCCAATGCCTCGCAGAAAAGGGCACCTGTTGGTAGATGGGTAAAACTTAAAATAAAAGCATACATTGAATATCCCTTTGAGAATGGGGAAGTTATTCATTACACTTTGGATAGTGTATCAATACACCCAGTCACTACAAAGTTAGAGTTTAATGGAGGTAATACGAGAAACTGAAATTGCAAAGTGGAAATTACAAACTTCAGAAGCCTTTTTAAACCTCAAATACACCACCAGTTTTACATTTCCTGCATTGCAAGAAAGTTGTCCTAAAAAAGGGTGAACAAATTAAGAGACCTGGATTAACCTGCATGATTTTTTTATCCTCTGTAAATGCAGTGTACATTCATTATGGCAATAAATAAGGAAGAATTAGTGTGTGATAGTCACACACTGCACAGGTATTGGTTTTATGTTACAGCCAACAATACTTTGCTGCAATGTAGTCATGAAGTACTAAGACTTATTTTTTTCGATTTCAAACTCCGAGATAACAGGGCAAAGATAACTTGGTGTATGTATATTAGGAATGTTGAAAGGCTGCCGGGATTACTCTTTCTACCACACTCCTCTTTACAAGTGGTACTGAGTTCTCATGTCCCAAAATACGACATGTTCTCATTTCTCACCCAATTTGTCATCCCAATTGCAGTGCTATCTTGACAGTTTAAAATGTACTGAGGTCTGTGGGTTTGGAGAGAGCACTGTACTGCACACTGAAGGCTGCGGCTTCCATCATCAATCCTTGTATCGCCATACCACAAAACATCAAATATATGTTGATACAATTTTAAAATCTGATATCTATAGGAAATAAGTTTCATTCTATTGAATTTTTTTTTTTAACTCTATAAATTCAGTAAATACAAACTTAAGAAAATCTAATAATTTATTGTCAGACATAAACAATAATATATTTATTTTGAAGATGACCTTGTAAACATTTTTCTTCTATATTACCTCAACTCAGCCAAGTGATACTGTGCTATAGGATTTGACCAACAGGTGGTGCAGTTTGAAGGAATTGTATTGTGGAAAGTTAATATTTTATGCATCCTGCATACAAAGCTCATTGGAATGGATCACCATGCACTGGATGACAGTGTTTTAGAGCAGAAAGTTACAGGGCGTTTGGGAAGTTTTCTTAGGTAAAGTTTGTCCTCTCACACAGATGCCACTGGAATTCCTTAGTTAATAAGGAGCTGACACACACGCCTGCACACACACACACACACATGCGCACGCTGTCTGTCAGCCTGCCGTCTCTCTGCCTGTCTGCCTGTCTGTCTATTTTAGATGTCATATATGAATTGTGAACAAAAAAAATGTGCAATGCTGCAAACCACACAGAAATGCTGGAAGACGGGAGGGATGTTTCAAAGTAAAGACCAGGCCCCTTCCTGATCGAACGTCTTCATTGATCCAGGGGGACAGACAATGACGTCATTGGCCTTGGCAAGCTCCCTTACTGTACTCTGGGTCTGTTGTTGTACCTGCAGAGAGCCGAAGGGGACATGCGCACTTAATGACAGTGATCTTCCAAACATGTCTGTCTGAGCCTCAGGTCACCTTCACCAGAGACAAACATAATGCCTCCCCAAATAGAGTTGAATAAGGATTCAATTGTATAAGAAGCCTACATTGCAACACTATTGGAATCGTATATACTGTCTACCTTTGGAAACCTACTTTATAAACTTGAGCTCTTTAATAACTGACAATTGAGCAGTTCTAGTAGCTCCCATCTGATTAACCCAAGCGAAAAATAAATTTAAGTATACTTAAATCATACTAAATTAATATATTTGAATATATTTAAGTAGGTGTGTGATAAATATACTTAAGGACTTTTAAAATGATCTAAATTGGAACAATTTTAAATACATTTAATGCATTTAATGTCAATTGTATTTTATTAACATTTAAGTATATTAAATATATTTTAAATTATCTAAATTGGAGAGGAAAAAATTGTACTTAAGTATATTTTACTTAGTATATTAGATAAAGAGCAAAACAAATATACATTGAATACACCTTAAGTACATTTTATGTATATTTCTAATGAATTTGAAGTATATTGAAATTGTATCTGAATTAGAATTCCCGTGTTTCCTTTACAAATAAAGTGTATTTATAATGTGTTTCAAGTATTATTTTACAAATAGACGTCTGCTCATTAACAATATTTGATGTTGTAATTAGCCATGTAAAGGTTACCTTGGATTGACCAAGGCATCTTCTCAGCCAATGTTAACATGTTATTTACAAAGCAGTTCTGGCTGCAACAGCAATTATTCAGTAATGTGTTTGATAACTGTGCACCAGTGGCATTTCACACTTTAGTTGCTCGGTGATAAATTAACATTTAAATAAAATGTGTAATGTGTAATATGGCATGTGTAATTAAAAGTACATTATTCAGTTTGAAAATTAACATCAAAACATTTGAATAAGCTAAATATGAGGAAAAATATAATATTATAAATCAGAACTTCAGCTGCAGAAAAGTATGCTGGGTAATATGCACATTTTTGGCACATGCGTTTTTGAAAGTAGACTTTAAGTATATTTTGTGGACATTTAAGTTAAGTATACTTTTTTGAAAGTACACTTAATTATATATTCTTGAAATATGAGTATACTCTCAGGAAGCATGTTCCTCAGCCTTGCATGTTTCCTTATGTCGAATAAACAATCTTTATCATTGTCAACTCTCCCTGCAGACTTCTGAACATGATTTCAGAAAGTACTTAAAAACTCATTATCGGCACTGAAACTACAGTGCCTTGCAAAAGCATTCATGCCACTTGGATTTCTTCAAATTGTATTGTTACAAAGTGGGATTAAAATGGATTACATTTTTGGTCAACAATCTACACAAAATACTCTGTATTGTCAAAGTGTAAGACAATTTTTTATTTGTTTTAAAGATTTATAGAAATTAAATAACTAAAACAAAGTCATTGCGTAAGTATTCACCCCCTTGAATCAATGCATGTTACAAACACCTTTGGCACCGATTACACTAGTTTGTCTTCTTGGGTAAGTCTCTCTAGGAGCTTTACACACCTGGATTGTGCAATATTAGCCCCTTGTTGTTTTCATAATTCTTCAACCTCTGTCAAAATGTTTGGTATCATGGCTAGACAGCAATTTTCAAATCTTGCCATAGATTCTCAAGCAGATTTAAGTCTTAGCTGTAACTTTGCCACTCAGGAACATTCACTGTCTTCTTGGTAAGCGACCAGTGTAGATTTGGCCTTGTGTTGTAGGTTACTGTCCTGTTGAAAGGTGAATTCCTCTCCCAGTGTCTGGTGTAAAGCAGACTGAAGCAGGTTTTCCTCTGTGCTTAGCTCCATCACGTTTTTTTTTTGTCCTGGAAAACTCCCCAGTCTTTGCCGATGTTAAGCATACCCATACCATGATGCAGCCACTACCATGCTTGAAAATAAAGAGGCAGTTACTCAGTGATGTGTTGGATTTGCCCCAAACATAATTATTTGCTTTGTATAGTTATTAACTTGACCATGCTTAAAGAGATATTGTTACCCATCTACCAATCAATGCCCTTCTTTATGAGGCTTCGAAAGGCTCCCTGGTCTTTGTAGTTGAATCTGTGCTTGAAATTCAGTACTTGACTGAGGGACCTTATAGATGTTGTATGTACTGTATGGGGAACAGAAGACGGGTTAGTCATTTAAAAATCATGCCAACCCCTATTACTTTTGTGCATCTAACATATGTGATTCATTAAGCTATATTCTTCTCTTGAACTAATTTAGGCTTGCCTAAACAAAGGGGCTGAAAACTTTTGCAATGACTATATTTTAGTTATCAAATTTCTATTCATCTTTTTTTTTTATCTTATACTTTGACATAATAGTATTTTGAGTAAATTGTTGACAAAAAAATGACAATGAAATCAATTTGAACCCCACTTTTTAACACAATAAAATGTGAAGAAATCCAAGGGGTATTAATACTTTTACAAGGCACTGTATACTTATAGTGTACTTGATCACACACAGTTTCATAAAAAAAATATGAATGATTCAACTTTAAAACTCCAAGTGTATTTTGAATGACAGTACTAAATTACAACTACAGTGTTTGAAATGTAAGTACAATTTTAATGAGTGCGTAAGTTTAATGATAGTGAACATAAAGTAAATTTAAGACTGAAAAACAATTAATTTGAAGTACACATTTAATAAGTGTATTGAAGGTTGATAATGGTATTTTTATAGTATACTAAAAGACTGAAAAACAATGATTTAAAGTACACTTTTAACAAGTATATGGAAGGTTGATGATAGTATATTTATATTATACTAGAAAATTATATCTTATATTTGAAGTATATTTGTTGTATATTTAAGTATACTTTAGTGTACTTGTAATATATTAAAATAGAATAAAACATAGCTTGGGTAGCTATCGCCTCTTACTGGCAGAGGCAGGTTGCTTTACATATGTTCCTGAATCCTTAGAAAATGGATGTGAATGCGTGACCACAAGGTCAAATAATTACATTTGACTCCTTGTCATGCATAGAGGTTACTTTACATATTTAAACATTTGCATAATATTATCTACACAGTTGTCTTGTCAAGGGTGTTACAGAGCCTTTGAAGTTCTACTTTTAGGACGATTTGTTTTTGCAAGACTGTTAAGCTATTATGGTGATTTCCTTATTTTGAACCCAAATATAGGCTAATACTTCAACTTGATTATTTATAATGATTTCATAGATGTAAAACTCACAACAACAAAAAAATTATTGACCAAATGATAGAGCTAATTATCTTGTTTAGAGCTGAGGAGGCTCCCTCCAGCCAAACCAGCCTATACATACTGTAGCCCTCAAGGAATTGATTTAGCTGTTCCTGTCATACACTGTACTATAATTAGCTTCAGGCTTCACAGTTACAAAAACTCTGTAGGATGGCCTCCCTCGCATCCCAACATAAATATTTATTGTTGTTACCTACAAACACACCGTAAGCCAATGTGTCTTTAGCACAGTTATGTTGGTGGATTAAGTGCAGTGATGGCTACAAAAGCAATACCATCACTGTAGCAGTGTTTTTCTAAATAGGCCCACTCTCTGTGTGAGTGAAAGAACATCGCCTACATACAGTACATTTTCAAGCCTCTACCTCTGTTTTAGTTAGAGCATACAAAAAAGGACACAGCCAAAGACTCTGAGTGGTTTTTTCTTTCTTCTTTTTCATTATCTCATATGCGCTGGATCATTCTGCTAAATGTAGCGCTGGTATCTCCTGGCTGGCATCAGTTAATCTTGTAACCTCAACAGGGAGAGACAGGGTCATCGCGGCAATCTAAGATCCTCCTTTTATAACCATAACACTTGTAGATATTAGTATTATTAAACCAGAGGGGTTGGGTTAAATGCGGAAGACACATTTCAGTTGAAGGCATTCAGTTGTACAACTGACTAGGTATCCCCCTTTCCCTTTATTTTGACAGAGGTCGTGGTCTCTTTTTCATATGAGCCCTGTGTAAATACATCAAACATACAGTATGTACAGTGCATTCTGAGATTATTCAGACCCCTTGACTTTTTCCACATTTTGTTACGATACAACCTTATTCTAAAATGTATTAAATCGTTGTTTTCCCTCATCAATCTACACACAATACCCCATAATGACAAAGCAAAAACAGGTTTGTAGACATTTTTGCAAATGTATTAAAATAAAAAAAATCACATTTACGTAAGTATTCAGACCATTTACTCAGTACTTTGTTGAAGCACCTTTGGCAGCGAATACAGCTTTGAGTCTTCTTGGGTATGACGCTACAAGCTTGGCACACCTGTAATTTGGGAGTTTCTCCCATTCTTCTCTGCAGATCCTCTGAACCTCTGTCAGGTTGGATAGGGAGCGTCGCTGCACAGCTATTTTCAGGTCTCTCCAGAGATGTTTGATCGGGTTCAAGTCCAGGCTCTGGCTGGGCCACTCAAGGACATTCAGAAACTTGTCCTGAAGCCACTCCTGCGTTGTCTTGGCTGTGTGCCAAGCGTTGTTGTCCTGTTGGAAGGTGAACCTTCACTCCAGTTTGAGGTCCTGAGCGCTCTGGGGCAGGTTTTCATCACGGATCTTGCTGTACTTTGCTCAGTTCATCTTTCAATCAAGCCTGACTAGTCTCCCAGTCCCTGCCACTAAAAAACATCCCCACAGCATGATGCTGCCACCACCATGCTTCACCGTAGGGATGGTGCCAGGTTTCCTCCAGACTTGACGCTTGGCATTCAGACCATTCTTGGTCACTTCCCTAACCAAGGCCCTTCTCCCCCGATTGCTCAGTTTGGCCGGGCGCCCAGCTCTAAGAAGAGTCTTGGTGGTTCCAAAAGATTTTTTGTATTTTTTATTTCCCCTTTATTTAACCAGGTAGGCCAGTTGAGAACAAGTTCTCATTTACAACTGCGACCTGGCCAAGATAAAGCAAAGCAGTGCGACACAAACAACACAGAGTTACACATGGGATAAACAAATGTACAGTCAATAACACAATAGAAAAATCTATATACAGTGTGTGCAAATGTAGTAAGATTAGGGAGGTAAGGCAATACATAGGCCATAGTGGCGAAATAATTACAATTTAGGTATTAAACACTAGAGAGATAGATGTGCCAGAAGATGAATGTGCAAGTACAGATACAGGGGTGCAAAGGAGCAAAACATATATATGCAACAATATGGGGATGAGGTAATTGGGTGGGCTATTTATAGATGGGCCGTGTACAGGTGCAATGATCGGTAAGCTGCTCTGACAGCTGATGCTTAAAGTTAGTGAGGGAGATATAAGACTCCAGCTTAAGAATGATGGAGGCCATTGTGTTCTTGGGGACCTTCAATGCTGCAGAATTTTTTGGGTACCCTTCCCCAGATCTGTGCCTCGACACAATCCTGTCTTGAACCTCTGAGGACAATTCCTTCGACCTCATGTCTTGGTTTTTGCTCTGACATGCATTGTCAACTGTGGGACCTTATATAGACAAGAGTGTGCCTTTCCAAATCAATTGAATTTACCGCAGGTGGACTCCAATCAAGTTGAAGAAACATCTCAAGGATGCCTGGTTAAATAAAGGTTCAATAAAATAAATAAATAAAATGCTAAATGGAAACAAAACGCACTTGAGCTCAACTTTGAGCCTCATAGCAAAGGGTCTGAATACTTATGTAAATATAGTATTTCTGTTTTTTATTTGTAATACATTTGCAAAAATGTACAAAAAAACTGTTTTTGCTTTGTCATTAAGGGGTATTGTGTGTAGATTGACGAGGAAAAACATTTCTTTAGTCCATTTTAGAATAAGTCTGTAACATAACAAATTGTGGAAAAGGGGAAGGGGTCTGAATACTTTCTGAATGCACTGTACAACATACAATATACAATATTACCAAACATATTAAGAAAAACTGACACATTTCTCAGCATATGTCTCTGATAATTTCTCTGAGCTGACCAAGGGGGACCAGAACATCTCATTTCAGAGATCCTTTATGAGTTGTTCCTCATAAAGGGGGAAAGAATTTAAACCAACTCTGTGGAGACTGAAGGGGCCTCCAGTGTTATCCAAGCCTGTGACCGGGTTTGGTCATTTCTAAGTCTAAACTGAATTAATGATGATAGATACAAATTACATTTCTGCATGAGCGCATTGTAAACAAACACAAGAGAATGCTGCTCTCTCCTTACATACAAAAAGGCCCAACCCACTTTTTGATAAAAACATAATGGTGAGTTCTATAAGCATTACCAGTAATAAACCTAAGGGCACAATGGGAAACAGCATCTAGTGGTTTAACTGCAGATGCTGCTGCATGCATATAGATAATATCCCCATAATCAAAATGGACAATTTCCTTCCTATTAACAAAAGTCAGACATGCTTTGTTTCTGTAAAATAAACCAACCTTGAACATTACCTTCTTCACCAGCTCAGTGACATGTTTTTTTTTTATCAATCAAATGTATTTATAAAGCCCTTCTTACATCAGCTGATGTCACAGAGTGTTGTACAGAAACCCAACCTAAAACCCCAAACAGCAAGCAATGCAGGTGTAGAAGCACGGTGGCTAGGAAAAACTCCCTAGAAAGGCCAGAACCTAGGAAGAAACCTAGAGAGGAACCAGGCTATGAGGGGTGGCCAGTCCTCTTCTGGCTGTGCCGGGTGCAGGTTATAACAGAACATGGCCAAGATTTTAAAATGTTCATAGATGACCAGCAGGGTCAAATAATAATAATCACAGTGGTTGTCAAGGGTGCAACAGGTCAGCACCTCAGGAGTAAATGTCAGTTGGCTTTTCATAGCCGATCATTCAGAGTATCTCTACCGCTCCTGCTGTCTCTAGAGAGTTGAAACCAGTAGGTCTGGGACAGGTAGCATGTCTGTTGAACAGGTCAGGGTTTCATAGCCGCAGGCAGAACAGTTGAATCTGGAGCAGCAGCACGGCCAGGTGGACTGGGGACAGCAAAGAGTCATCAGGCCAGGTAGTCCTGAGGAATGGTCCTAAGGTTCAGGACCTCCGAGAGAGAGAAAGAAGAAAGAGAGAAAAAGAGGGAGAGAATTAGAGAGAGCATACTTAAATTCACACAGGACACCAGATAAGAGAGGAGAAATACTCCAGATATAACAGACTGACCCTAGCCCCCCGACACATAAACTACTGCAGCATAAATACTGGAGGCTGAGACAGGAGGGGTCGGGAGACACTGTGGCCCCGTCCGACGATACCCCCGGACAGGGCCAAACAGGCAGGAGATAACCCCACCCACTCTGCCGAAGCACAGCCCCCACACCACTAGAGGGATATCTTCAACCACCAGCTTACCATCCTGAGACAAGGCCGAGTATAGCCCACAAAGATCTCCGCCACGGCACAACCCAAGGGGGGGGCACCAACCCGGACAGGAAGATCACGTCAGTGACTCAACCCACTCAACCCACTTAAATCTGGGTTATGGGACCTAGAAAAAACATGTATTTTGTTTTGTTTGCATTTAGCACTAACTTTAGGTCCAATAGTGACCACTGCAGTGCTAGAAAATCTGATTTCAAATTTGAAAAGGCTTATATAACTGATGGAGCAATGGAATACACCACTATATCATCTGCATACAAATGAATATATTTTGTTTTTACAGCATTACCAATGTTATTTATATAGTTTGTAAACAGTAGTGGTCCAAGTAAAGGGGCACCCCTTTATGCAATTCAAGGAACTCAACCTTGATGGCCTGAGTTCTGTCATTGAGATAATTGTCAAACCATTGGCAAGCATCAGTACTCAACCCTATCGTGGACAGCTTATTCAACAGAATAACGTGGTCTACAGTATCAAAAGCTTTTGACAAGTCTACAAACATGGAAGCCCAATTCTTTCTATCATCTAAGGCATTTGCTATATAGTTTACAACATGCATGGTAGCTGTAGTGGTGCTATGTTTAGGTCTGAATCCGGATTGATTAACATTAAGAATACCATGTACAGATAGATAATAACGTAGCTGTTTGTTGACCAATGATTCTAGGAATTTCGCAAGACAAGGGAGCCTGGAAATGGGTCGATAGTTATCGAGATCACTACAATCCCCGTATACTGGTAATGCTTATGGAGTTGAGTGGCAACACAAAAGCTGCTTTCCACACTTTTGGAATATTTCCTGATACTAAAGCTAAATAAAAAATGTGTGTTACTGAGCCAGCAATGGTGCTGCATACTTAAGCAAAGACGGGTCCAAATTGTCAGCTCCTAATGACTTGTTGGTGTCAATAGCTTTTAAGGAAGCAAGAACTTCTGTTTCTGTGAGTTGCCAAAAAGAAAAACCCTGATAAAATGCCCTTGCTAATCAAAAATGAGATGGACCACAATTTCCATCTAAATTGAAAATCAACATTTTTAGCACATGGCTGAGCGTGTCTTTGCCCTCTTTGGCCTCTAGGGGGAGCAGGGCCTGCAGCATTAGGATTCAGTGGACGTTTGACTTGAAGGGCAGGAGGAGCAGAGGGATGGAAAGAATGACTGTGGCCAAGGAGGCGTGCCAGGGAGCTGTAATGGGACAATATAACACTATTTCATCCACACATACAATTGGCCCAATGGTCAGTTAAGCGTAACGTGTTGCAGTGCATTGTGGGTCCAGCTTGCCTGTGACTATACTGTGGAGAGGTGATAAGGGATTAGACAAGTATGTTGAGGCCCTAATTTGGTGTTGTTATTCGGATATAAGGCTTTAAAAAAAAATCTTACATATAAGCTCATTCTTTTTGAGCCGTTCACGTGAGAAGTATTCTTTTCACGGCAAAGGCATTGTTCCATCTTGCACTGTCACAAATGAACAGTTTTGAATTCTCCCATTCTCGTACTCTTTCTGAAAGCGGCAATACAATTCTCCCTCGTCTCCTGGCTTGCTGTCTCATCCTTTTGGAAGAAATCCTCCGAGACTACGTTTAATTTTTTTATAGCATCCCATTTCTGCCATGACTATGTGAAATAATACATCATCGCAGAAGTATCAGGGATTTATCTGATCTGAACCCATGTTGAAGAACTAAGAATAAAAGTCTCATTCTGGACTTTTCCATTCACTTCCTGGTTTGTTTCATTGTCTTCGCAGCGTCTCGCGCAGAGTGCTGAGGTGTCAGTGAAGTACTGCAGTGGGAACCAGGCCCTGGCCTTTATTTTGGCATTCTGTGACATTGTTTGATGGCTTGGCTTCCACCTGGAACTTAAACAGTAAATCTATATGTCTGTCATCAGTCCCCTTACGCCTCCGCATCCTGCCGGTTAGACTGAACATAATTTGATCTCTCAGAGTCCTGCGTGCTGACATGTCAAATTCGGATCTCGGTTTAATCTGTAACCAAGTACAATTCCTCACATAAAACATAATTTACCTTTAATTACGGCACATTTAACAAAAATATGTACGTTTATAAATAGACATATTTATTGTAATTCTGCTGAGGTCATATTTCAAGCCATGTAAGCATCTGGGATTTCCTCTAGCTGCTCAGACGGTTAGAGGATTCTCCTGTGCGGAAAATGTAGCGTTAATTAGTACCATGACAAGGCTGTGGTGCATATGTAGTTCGTATTTTGAATTGCTTACAACATTGTGGTCTGAATTTGAATTGAGCTTATATACTGTACATTTGGAAGTCTTTAAGGTCTTCAATCATCAGTCTTGTATCATCATAGAACCTGACAAGCTTCTCCCCCAACTAAAGGATTGAACAACCCATTTTACTAGGCTACATATCAATAACCACTACTGCAACAGACAGACTTCAGTAGATGGACATGGAAACATGGAAACCCACACCCTCGTTCAAACCAGGCCAAGCAGACAGTAACATGCAACACGTATTGCAGCATGCTCAGCAAAAATCATGCTGGCAGGCAATTTGTCCCTTGACCGACTTTTTGGGGTGAAGTGAGAAGTAAAGACAAGCAGATGAAGCTTGTTTTGACTGAGTTGCTATAAAGGGAACTAAGTTTCTCTTTGTGTTATAAGAGAATGTGCCGTCTTGGCAGAGCCATTTGAGAGGTGTGACTTTTTCCAACTTTTCTGCCGAGTCATGTATTTGTCTTCTTTCCTTTCAACACCTCTGAGGCTGCTCTGTACATACACACATGCAAATTCTCACACACACAGTTACACTCTTACAAATATACCCAAGCAATGTGTCGACTGTAGTCATTTCTACTACTAGTACAACTAATACTACCACTACTACTTCTGGCCTACTAAATAAATGAAACAACCATTTTGGAATCTAACAATAAAACTCTTATCTCTACTGTACCAGCATCACAGCTGCTATAATGAGCCGATGGAAATGTTATTTCTCTGAAAACAAGTTGTACCCCATCACTAATGGTGCTTTTCCATTGAGACTTACCCCCACACCAGTGGACCGCCAGTGTTTTATGTTAATGTAAGCTCTAGTGTTATTTTGGTTCCATCAGGAGTGTGATCCTTAAGACTTGTGGCGAGCAGAATCAACAACTGCATCATGCAAGACTGTTGCTTTGTGAGAAGGTGTTAACGTTCACAGTTAGCCATTGTTATGTCATTTTTGATTTAACCTTTATTTAACTAGGCAAGTCAGTTAAGAACAAATTCTTATTTACAATGATGGCCTACCCCGGCCAAACCCAGATGACGCTGGGCCATTTGTGCACCGCCCTATGGGACCCAATCACGGCCAGTTGTGATACAGCCTGGAATCAAACCAGGGTCTGTAGTGATGCCTCTTGCACAGAGATGCAGTGCCTTAGACTGCTGCGCCACTCGGGAGCCAGCTGAAAAGTAACCAGGGCCTTGCTTTGGCTCCAAGATAGAGCAGGTCCGCTGGAGCCATGGCCCAGTGAGACACGGGCAACATCACACGTAGATGGAAACAGAAAAGTCTGAGCCTTTTGGGTTAAATACTGGGTAAATCCTCATTGGGAAATGCACCATGAGTGAAAATGACTCAAGGAATTATCTGCTGCTCAACAAATCCTGTTTCTGAAATCAATGTTGAGAGCCATATTCAATACATTTTCTGTATGTTAGTTGCGTAATTCATGTAACACATTTATAATAGTAACACATTATAATAGTAACACATTTTAATACAAAGTTGTATTGCGTACTAAACAATGTGGTGAAATACATATTTATTTAATATATTTTTGTTTACGTAAAATGTATTTCACAGCGGTTTAGATTGTACAATGATTCTCTACACTATACCAGCTTATTTTGTCACATAAACTGAAATTTGGCAAACTACTAGAGTTTTAGCAACCAGGAAATAGTGCGATAGTGCATAGTGCAATGGATTGGAAAATAACAGTTACTGATGTGCACACTACAAAGGTATCTTGAAAGATGCACCATTAAGGCACGTCTGGTTTTATACTTCTAAGCATTCATTTTTCATCAGATAAAAAACCGAGGGCCTGATTGAACTCTTAATGTTCAGGGCTGGGACTGTCATACACATATGCAGTTGGAGGGAACAAGACAGAGTATGTGTCAGAACTATTTTACTGGTCTTTCAATGGGAAACTGTCAAACTAAATAAGGCTAAATTAAGCAGTGAAGTGAACGTTTCTTTTATTAAGTATGCCTGTCCCTTGTATTTGTGTTGTGTGTATGGGTATATTTGGGTGTTGTGAGAAAGTGTGTGTGTGTGTGTGAGAGTTTGTGCTTAGTTGATTGTTTGGTTTGTCACAGACTACTCCATAAATGGGTATATCTCTGTTAGCCACTCCCCATTTGACATACTGTATGTTGGTATATAAAGATACGCATAGGTTTACTGTTGTCCTATCCAATGTACTTCACCTCGAAATACCAACGTCTCTGTGTAAGGTGAGTCCAAATAATTTGATTGCATTCCTCTTGTAGAAAACTCACTATTGTTGTTTCACTGCCACCCAATGTACACATTTTATGCATCATCACTTGATATAAAAACCCTGCTTTTCATATATTCGAATTTAAGTAATGTTCTATTAATTTCTATTTCTATAGTTCTATTTTCATTATCTACATGATGGTCATATTGTCACTACTGTGAACCCATGAACTATTGTTAACTCACTTGACTATTTCCAACAGTCAATAAGAGAACTACTCACAATCCAAAGAATTGAAAGAGCTTGACTGTCCCAAAGGACATACTGCCTAAGATAATGTTTAGCTATTTGGATTCTCAAAGACAGCTCAAATGAGAGAGCCATTCAGTCAGTGAAGAGTATGAATACAGTAATTATTGTTGCACCATATGGAGAAATTGAGAGATAGAAAACAATACTAGTACTAAATCGTTATTTATTTTTTAGTAAAAAGTCCTCTTTAGGATATGATGGAGGCTCAGTAAATCAAATAATAATTAATTTATTCCTCAAATTAACATGAGTTCTAAAATATATATATATATTGAAAGATATACTTTAGCAAAATTATTCTCTCGTATATACAGCAAAATCTTCCCATTAAATGTCAACCAGTTTTCTTTGCTTGGATTTAGATCTGAATCCAAGATGTTTGCATCAGTAACTCCTCTTATATCCAATGTATGATCTATGTTATATTGTTTTCCAACTCATTAACTTTAGTGACCTTTTAAAGGCAATGTGAGAAATACAAATCTTGGAATGCCTGAACGAACTTCCGTGTGGATTTCACAGTGACCTGAGACGTTTTTATTTATTTCTGTCCCTTAATAATACACCCAAATTTAGTAAATACACCCATTGTTGTGATGTTGATGTGACGGCTTTGCCCAGTGGGATGGCAATTGCAAAAACTTATTAGAACTTTATTTAAAAAATCCCTCATTATATTCTTTCGGTCTATCCCCTGCCTTTGTCACACCACATTTGTCAATTTTCTCTCTTCCCAGCACCTGCAATGCCTGTCAACCTTCTACTCTTCCTCATCCTCTTCCTCCCTGTGTGTCACGGCTGCCACACTGGCTCCTTCACTGACTGCCAGAAGGCTCCGTTCGTCCCCGGTCACAACCTGGCCGGAGAGGGTTTCGACATCGTCAAGATGCAGACCTCCGGCGCCTTTGTGGTGGATGTGCGGAAGTTCATGGTGGGTGGGCACGACGGTAACTGCACCCTGTGCACCAACACTCTGATGAACAACCAGGTCCAGAAGTTACCGCTCTCCGTACTGGACTGGCGCACAAAGGTGGCGTGTCGTCGGAGCCTCGGCAGCCAGATGTACGAGTCGAGCAGCTCCGTTCTGAAGGAGACCACTAACTCTGCCAGCATCAGCTGGAAGGTTGGCCTGGGAATCAAGGGCATTGCTGGGGTTGCTGTTGGAGGCACACACTCCAAAACTGCCATGTTCGCCAGAGATCACTCCACCAAAGACAAGTTCTCTTTCACCAGCCATGAATTCAAATGCAAATATTACATGTGAGTCAAGATTTTGATTTTAGTGCCATAGGATGTAAATTAATGCAGTCTAAAGAAAAAAAAAGCCACAGCTATTTATATAGATTGTGTATGGAAAAAAAACAGTGTTCTCCATGTTGTTGAAGTTGTTTTCATTCATCATACCTCTCTCCCTGTCCTTAGCTTCCGCCTCCGAACCCAACCTCCCCTGAGCCAGGAGTTTCAGGACTCCCTAAAAAACCTCCCCAGCACGTACACTCACAAGACCGGCCCTGCCTACAGCCACTTCCTCTCCATCTATGGCACCCACTACATCCGCAAGGTGCACTTGGGAGGCCGGGTGCACTCCACCACAGCCATACGCACCTGTAAGATGGCCATGAGCGGCCTCTCCCTCCATTCTGTCAGCAACTGTCTGGGGGTGGAAGCCAGTGGCACCATCAAGGGTGTCACGATCAGCGCCGAGACCAAGTACTGCAAGTCCCAGAGCAAAAAACTGAAGACAGGCCATAGCTTCGGAGCCACCTTTTCGGACCGCGTCACCGAAGTGCAGGGCGGCAACGTCGAGGTTGCGGACATCCTCTTCAACCCTGACATTAAGTCTGGCTATGAAACCTGGCTGAAGTCCCTGAAGAAGGTCCCTGGTGTGGTCTCTTACCAGCTCAGCTCCTTGCACTTCCTGGCCAGAGACAACCCCATCCTTAAGGCCAACCTGCGCAATGCCATCAAAGACTACATCCAGAAGTACGCTATGTCCACCTCCTGCCCTTCTGCTTGCAAGACAGGGAGACGCAACAAAGACTGCGTCTGTAAGTGTAGCGGTCACATGAACGTGGACTCCAACTGCTGCCCCGGTAAACCGGGCGTGGCCAGGATGAATGTGACGGTGGTCCGAGCTACGGGGCTCTGGGGCGACTACTTCTCTAAGACAGATGGCTACGTCAAGGTCTTCTACGGAAAGCAAGGCGGTTCCACTCCTGTGATCTGGAACAGTGACTTCCCCTACTGGAACTACAGGATTCAGTATGGAACGGTGGATTTGAAAAGTAGACAGTGAGTTTTTTTCAATTTTTATGTTAAATAGTCAGATCCGTCTCTTGAGGGTTACTATGCATAGGCTTCCTGTACAAAGGAATAAGTGGAGCAGCAAGACATATGTTAAGGTTGTATTGGGCTCTCTGTGTCTTTGTCGGTGGGATCTCCAGGGTAGTTTCCAGTTTGTTAATTATGCTCCCTATTCTATAAAACCTTGTAAGAGTAAAAAATAATACATTTAGAAAAAAAATACATTTAGCCAGCATTGTGAATATTTTGTGTATTGCCACTGCCCGCTCTCTCATTCACCCACTCTCTGTGTTCCCCAACAGAGCCTTGCACTTTGAGGTGTGGGATCGCGACCACAGATGGAACGATGAACTGCTCGGAAAAGGCTCCATAACCCCTCAAAGGGGCATGAACGTCAACCAAAGTTTCAAGTTGAAACACGGTACACTTTATGTGTCCCTGTCTGTGGTTTGCGGCCCCAGCCTTAAAGGAGCCTTCTGTGATCAGTATGCCCCCTCGCCTGGGTCCCAGGGTAGGCTGAGTTACGTCCATGAATGGGACAGAGAGACAGAGACGTTACCAACCCTCTTCCAGGGTTCTCACAGTACCCGGAACAGGACCGGTACCCTTCATTAAATTACTTACTTAATTATAATATAATAATAATATATGCCATTTAGCAGATGCTTTTATCCAAAAGGACTTACAGTACAGTGCATATACAGTGAGGGAAAAAAGTATTTGATCCCCTGCTGATTTTGTACGTTTGCCCACTGACAAAGAAATTATCAGTCTATAATTTTAATGGTAGGTTTATTTGAACAGTGAGAGACAGAATAAAACCAAAGAATCCAGAAAAACGCATGTGAAAAATGTTATAAATTGATTTGCATTTTAATGAGGGAAATAAGTATTTGACCCCCTCTCAATCAGAAAGATTCCTGGCTCCCAGGTGTCTTTTATACAGGTAATGAGCTGAGATTAGGAGCACACTCTTAAAGGGAGTGCTCCTAATCTCAGCTTGTTACCTGTATAAAAGACACCTGTCCACAGAAGCAATCAATCAATCAGATTCCAAACTCTCCACCATGGCCAAGACCAAAGAGCTCTCCAAGGATGTCAGGGACAAGATTGTAGACAAGGCTGGAATGGGCTACAAGGCTGGAATGGGCTACAAGGCTGGAATGGGCTACAAGACCATCGCCAAGCAGCTTGGTGAGAAGGTGACAACAGTTGGTGCGATTATTCGCAAATGGAAGAAACACAAAAGAACTGTCAATCTCCCTCGGCCTGGGGCTCCATGCAAGATCTCACCTCGTGGAGTTGCAATGATCATGAGAACGGTGAGGAATCAGCCCAGAACTACACGGGAGGATCTTGTCAATGATCTCAAGGCAGCTGGGACCATAGTCACCAAGAAAACAATTGGTAACACACTACGCNCGAAACCTTAATGACTTGGAGAAGATCTGCAAAGAGGAGTGGGACAAAATCCCTCCTGAGATGTGTGCTAACCTGGTGGCCAACTACAAGAAACGTCTGACCTCTGTGATTGCCAACAAGGGTTTTGCCACCAAGTACTAAGTCATGTTTTGCAGAGGGGTCAAATACTTATTTCCCTCATTAAAATGCAAATCAATTTATAACATTTTTCACATGCGTTTTTCTGGATTTTTTTGTTGTTATTCTGTCTCTCACTGTTCAAATAAACCTACCATTAAAATTATAGACTGATCATTTCTTTGTCAGTGGGCAAACGTACAAAATCAGCAGGGGATCAAATACTTTTTTCCCTCACTGTATTTCAGAGTATGTGACCCCCAGCGGGAATCAAACCCACAACCCTCTAACCAATGCTCTTACCATCTGAGCCACATAGGACTATTTACTCCCCTTCACTCCCTGTGGAGCATAATGCCGCAACAACACACGACATGCCAGACGGTTCTTTGCAGTTTTCTCTCTCCTTCACCTTTGTTACATGAGGCTAATGGTAAATCAGTTCAAAAATATTCATTAAATCTATAGGTCAACCAATTAGCTTGCGTTGAGAAGCTCGGTCTTTCCTTTCCAAGGCCATAAAATGATTCATTGCTTCAGGTTTGCCTCTACATTCGTATCATTTTTCTTTCTGTCACAAAACTAAATTATTTCTCAATATTGACCTATTTTTATTACAATTCTATGTAATGTCTGATACATCCAAATAGTTGGGGTTTCAGTATTACTCATATAACTGTGACACACGAAAAAACCTTCATCAAAGTAATGTGAATGGAGGGATTTTAGGTCTACTTGAGGCCTGCTTGAAGGGGAACATTACCCAAGTGCTTTTGCTGATTCAATACCACCCAGATGAAGTGGGTGAGACCACTGACTCTGGATGCATCACTCTGGATGGTTGCAAATGGCATCCTATTCCATTTATAGTGCATTACCTTAGACCAGGGCCCATAGGGCTCTTGTCAAATGTAGTGCACTATTTAGGGAATAGGGTGCCATTTGGGACCCATCTTCTGCATTAGAGGAAGGTAACAGGAATATGACCACATTCCTCAACTGACATGACACTTGGCAACAGCTGAGAAAGTAAATGTGCCCTACATACAGTATGTCACTTCCATTTGGTTTTCACTGTATTTATAATTTTTTGGTATAATTATGTTCCTTTCCTTTCACATTTGTTTAAACTTTGATAATGAAAATTACATTTGATCATTGAATTTTTTATTTTCTGCTTGTACTGTCATCCAATAAATTGAGTAGGCCTACATGGTGCCAGGGATTATTTAACTACTGAATAATTTGATACTGAATCTGAGTCCTACATGTGGACTGAATTTACATGCGTTAACCCAGACTTTCATGTAAACCATGTTATTGGGGTCAATGGTAGACATGAGAATTCAAATTATTCATGGGTATCAAGTTACAGTAGGATTTGGCCCTGTATCCCTTTACAGAGAAAATATTTCACGTGTAAAATCACATGATTTCACATGAAATGTCACATGTGAAATCATGTGAAAACATGTTTTTGGAAATCGTCACGTGATCACGTTTTCACATGTGCAGTTTCATGTTATCACATGTTGCTTTACATGTTGCCACATGTTATCACATTAACTTCACATAAGATCATGTGTTCACATGAAATTCAAGGGTTTTGTGATGACAGTTTAGAATTCTAATTATAATGGCTGATTATTTGGAAAAGGATAATCACCTCTAAAGATTAATTCCTGGAGTAAAATGTTTTTATGACTTTTTGAAGGGAGCACTTAAACTGCCAGAGATATTTGTGGTGTATACGACATGTATAATCTCTGACTTAACTACCTCCAGATCATGGGTGTTTTTATTTCAATTGTAGTCCTTAACCCAGAGTCCTTTTCAGCAGGCCTGGTTTTGTGAGGACAGCTGGGAACTTCTTGGAAGTGATAAGAACAGGTTACCCAGATGGCATTAGTTAAAACAAGACATGTGCACAATGGATTTCATTACTGTATCTATTTCACACTGCTCAGCCAAACTGAGCTCAGCCAAACTGTGCCGAGCCATGCCAAACTGCACTGGGCTGAACTGGTTACGCATCCACCATAGTTACTGTAATGCTGCAGGACAATGTGAAAAGAAATTATTACAACCAGCGGGGTATAGTTCAGGTCGGACTATCAGGGTCTCCTTCAGGATATATCCCCTTTTTAGTGAGATGAACCCCACTCTATCGGCTATGTTTTAACCCTGCCTCATCACTGCTTTTTTCTTTCTTTTCTATGCTAGCTCAATGGAAGACATCAAGGTGGGTTATACAGTACAAGACTGTTGGTTCATCACTGGGCATGCTGCCATTTCCAAGGAAATTAGAGTAGAGCGTGAGTTCATCATCAATCATAAAATCCTTATTTGAAATGACTCTGCCCCTTGGCCCAATTTCCTAGCGATCTTACTGGATATAAGATGGCACTACATAACATAGGTACTGATTAATTGGTAGATAGTATATGTTTATCCTTTTGAATTTCTCCCATTTTAATATTGGTAGCCTAACAACTTTGATCTAACCTCAGTAACTGTTACTGTACATTGGTTGTAGAGTTAAAACTGAGAAGTATTACAGATAGTACTGGACCATGCCAAGCCACAGGTTGGGTCATCTGGGCTAGACTAATGATTCCACCGAATGAGGATATAATGTGCATTATTAGGACATGAAGTCCATACATTGCCTTGAATACAGGCATTGAATAATGTTAGGAGCTATTATTGATTATTCTTTACAGTAGGCTATGCTCAAACAGTCAGGGGCCATTCAGGCATACTGTCAATATGGAATGTGAGTGCACAACTCTGATCAATTGAGTCATCATGTGAGGAAATGGAGACAATATTCATGTTATGTTTAGTAATATGACCCCTCCTGTTGGTTTGGGGGGGAAAGGCCACTGAATACAGTATACAATCAGATAACTTTGACACAAGATGTAAACTTATAAAGCAATCTTACATGGTAGCCTATTCTAATTTAATTAAACAAAGATATCTGAAATGTTGAAACAATGTTGATGTCATTTGCCTCAGGTTATAGGCTATTATAATGCAGGTCTAGATGTATTACAATCTAATAACTGTAAAAAATAAGGTATAAAACTATGTTAAGGTTTTCAAAATCTAGGCCTATCAGTAAAATAGTCTGCTGTAGCCTAATATTAAAACGGAAAGTCAAGTCTGATATTGAATTCTCTAAATCATTAGGCTACATTGCCTTTTAGCCTACAGCTGACTTCTATTCCAGTCATTATGATGGCGTTTGCCAGTTTGTGGTGGACAGCTCATACATAGAGCTCTTGTGCATTGAAGTGGGTGGCTTCCGATAAAAAAAAAACGTGTTTAATGGGGGTAACATCACCTCATCCTCTGATTATCTCACTTCCTTCTGCCTGCCACTATAGACCACCCTGAGCCTCTTGTGGAAACCGCTCCTTTGGGAAGACAGGCTGGGGTTTCCGTTGCCCTACCCAGTCTCCATGCTTGTGGACTGAATTCCACCAAATTATTTTAATTCACCTAAAACAAACTACAGTTCACTGTGTTGGCATGGGGCGCCGACCGATTACGCGCTGCGGATAGACACCGAAGGGAAAAAAGGGCGGAGGGGGAGGGGTAGCAGGTAAAGCGATAGAGATGGAGACCACGCGTGCGCACAGAGTTCCATCCCTCCGCATCGCTTCTTTTTTCATTCTTTTTTTTTTGCAGCATCAGTACCGCGCTCGTATCGCATTCGTTTGCTGGAGTCGGAGCGCGCTGCGGGGCGACACTGCACCGCCAAGGAGGACGCACAAGCACGGTAGAGGGGGGACTAGAGAAAAGGAAAAAAGACAGAGAAGGTAGCGCACAGGGGAGACTCATAGCCTACCCCCTCATTTGAATACTGGAAGAAAATATAACATTGTCGGACCTTTAGACATAAGAAGACAACGAGGCGGAAAAACCCAGGCGATTATATTTTAGCCAGCACGGCGGGGAAACAATGAAGGATCGTACACAAGAACTACGAAGTGTAAGCTTATATATTTCTACCATTCCTGCCCTCCTCCCTTGGTCCCACTCTCTCCTCCCTTCCGAATCCTCACCGCAATCGGGCGTCAGCTTCTGACATCTCCTTGCTGAGCGCTAGCTCACGGCAAACATAACAAATATGTGCACTGAGGTTTCGGTTCTTACCAAAAATACAGAGGCGGATATCTTTAGGCTATTAATTTATATTTTACGCATTCGAATGTGTCTTCCCATCAGTGTCAATAGCCTAGTGGTGCCCGCATGCGTGCACTGATGATCATTCACGTAATATGAGCATGAACAAAATATGACTTCTCTTTTAAAGGTCCGTTAAAATGCAGTGTTTGAGAAAATAGTATAGGGCTATTAGCATTGCAGGCAGGCAAGCAAGCATATAAAACAAACACATCTGCCAAATCAATATAAGCTTATGAATGCTTATTGGATGACAGCTACCCTTAACAGTGGGAAAATACTGTGGATGAAAGCTATCCTAGCCCATAGTCCTTCAAGCCAAGCAATCCCTGCAAACACAGTTAAAGATTTTTATTCAACCCTTGGTAGAACTAAATATTTGTTCAGAATTGCCTCGGCCCATCGGATTTATCTTTTTCTAGATAGTTGATGGAGAGAGCGTTTTATAGGTGTGGGACGGGGCCGACTACGGTGGGGGTGGGGGTCATATTATGATATTGTATATTTTGTTATAACTGGCCTCTATAATAGGGTATAGTTTACATTATTGCTTGTATTAGACCCAAATTCGACCAAGGAGGACAGAATTGTAGCTCTCTCCCAACTATGCGCCCATAGGGTTCAATTGGGTTCGCTTTGGCGACACCATGCTATGGCAGGATCTGCACCAGGGTTTCATTTTCCCTGCATTGGAAAACCACATTCATACTGGTTTACAACACATTCAGTGACTAGATATATGCCATAAGGATAGCCACTGTCATATATTTGTGCAATTTGTCTGTCTAGGTTTAATTGAAAATCAAATGTCTCCTATCCTCAAGGCAATCAAATCGATATGAGGCCCGACGCATGCATGGCTTTTTTGGCATAGCCCAACCTCCAACGTCTGGAGACAATAAAATATCAGAGGAAACGCCTGGACTCACTGCCGCTCTGCACCTATATCTATAGCGTGTGTGTGTGTGTGTGTGTGTGTGTGTGTGTGTGTGTGTGTGCGTGTGCGTGCCTGTGTGTGATTATTATATCCAAATGTAGAGCCAATACAGGCTATACTGCTGTGAACACTGTGATAGTGCCGACGTTCCTGAGATAGCCTCTGGTCAGCGGATTCACCTTGCATGAATTCTGTGCCGCCTTCTGTGACTTCCCACTGAAACGCTGAACATAGCTAGATCCATACTCAGTCAGACACTAGGCACTTGCCTCACTGCCCACTGCAGATTCTACAAAAATCTCTCGGTTATGATGCTTTCGTGTCCAAACGAACCATAAGAGCGTTTATTAGACGTGTTCATTTTGTAGATTATCTTGCTCTCTGAGACGGATTTCCGTTTTCTTTACCTGTAATTTATGGTTTTGTATCCCCAACCCAAGCCCCTCACGTTCCCGATATAATGGATGCCATCTGAAGTGAAATGGATAAATAATCGCTACCGTCAGTCTAAACTATATGGAAATAATATTGTTAATGTTATATTATAATGATATAATATCACGTAATTCTGGCAACAGATGTTATATGATTGGGTAATAATTACGTTTTATGTAATCATCAACATCACAGTGACGTATACGTCGCGCGCTACATCGTCCTACTCTGAACAAGCCGTGACTGCACGGGTTTTACCGAATATGCTACGTGTGAGTGAGCAAAAGATTGGCCGGCTATGTTTACCATGTCTATACCGACTATTCCCGTGTAAGCCAAAGATACCCTTCGATTGAGGGTGCGCGCGTGCGTTGCTGCACAATATCTGTTCCAGTGTTATTGATTATAAACTGGGGTAGGGGTTGCTGAGAAGGGACATCATTGGGGTAGGGGTTGCTGAGAAGGGACAAATTCTGTGGGTTGAAAAGGCACAGGCATGCTACAGAGATGTCAGTGGAATTCCTTACTCATAAAATGAATATTGCTCTCTATCATAGACACACACACACACACACACACATTATTGATTTGTTCTCCCAAGACCAAAAGATCTCACTCACTCAATGTCCTTAACATTTCTGTAAATGCACTAGCATTTTGCATGACACAAGACATTTATTCAGAGAAAATTTGTGTGCGTGCATTTTTATTTTAATTGGTTATATGGCTGCATTTTTTTTTACCACTTATTGGTCTTCTGACCAATCACATCATATATTTTCATGTCAGAGCTTTCTCAGAGCTGATCTGATTGGTCAAAAGACCAATTAGTGAAATATCAGAATTGGGTTGCCTGTCTAAATGCAGACAGAGTGTTAATTTAGTTGCAAAGTGGATACTCTTCTGGACTGTTTTATTTATATAGCATTGCCAACCTCTCTCATATTAGTAGTCTATAGAATGTAATTTATACTGTCTTGAATATCAGTAACATTACTTGTGTCCTTGACTGGCAGAGCCATAAATGCAATACATGCATCCAATTTGTACCTACTTGGTAAGGTACTGAGTTTATTTATACAGGTTTATAGCATATCCAGAGACATCTTTGTGTCCAATGCAGAATTAGCAAAACATTCTGTTATTCCAGTTCCTGTATATTTTGTGTCGTTTTGCTTAAAGCTTTGTGTGCCTCGATTCACCGTGTTGCTTTATTTAGCCCCACATGTGTTTAGCGTTCATATTCACCACTTGCCTACCTGGTTAAATAAAGGTGAAATAAAAAATATATATATTTTTTAAAATGTATGCCATGACGGAAGTTTAAGAGTGAGAAAAACAGCATTCACCTCCCTACCATGCAATGTGTCCCACATAAACAGGGATTTTAGTAAGACACAAGTTGGAACTCCCTGACTGTGTCAGAGGAAAGGAGTGTTTGACTTCCGTCTCCGACCTAGACAGCACACCTTTATTTACGTTGACAGGCTTTTTCATGTAGAGTTCTGTGGTACTGTATATAAAGTGCCTTCAGAAAGTATTCACTCCCCTTTACTTTTTCACATTTAGTTGTTTTAAAGCCTAAATGTAAAATGTATTACATTTAGATTTTCTGATCTACACACAATACCCCATAATGTCAAAGTGGAATTTAGTTTGTAGAACATTTTAGATATGTATAAAAAAAATGAAAAGCTGAAATGTCTTGAGTCAATAAGTATTCCCACATACAATTATCTGTAAGGTCCTTCAATCGAGGAGTGAATTTCAAGCACAGATTCAGCCACAAAGGCCAGGGAGGTTTTTTAATGCCTCTCAAAGAAGGGCACTGAATGGTAGTGTAAAAATTAAAAATCTGAGCTGACTATCCCTTTGAGTATGGTAAAGTAATTAATTAGGCTTTGGATGGTGTATCAATACACGCAGTCACTACAAAGATACAGGCGTCTTTCCTAACTCAGTTGCCGGAGAGGAATAAAACGGCTCAGGGATTTCACTATGAGGCCAATGGTGATTTTAAAACAGTTACAGCGTTTAATGGTTATGATATGAGAAAAATGAGGATGGATCAACAACATTGTTGTTACTGTACTCCACAATACTAACCTAAATGACAGAATGAAATTAAGGAAGCCTGTACAGAATAGAAATATTCCAAAACATGCATTGTTTGCAACAAGGTACTTCAGTAATACTGCAAAAAATGAAATTAACTTTTTGTCCTGAATTAAAATTCAACACAACACATCACTGAGTACCATTCTTCATATTTTCAAGCATGATGGTGGCTGCATCATGTTATGGGTATGCTTGTCATCGGCCAGGACTACAGAGTTTTTTAGGATAAAAATAAATGGAATACAGCTGAGCACAGGCAAAATCTTAGAGGAAAATCTGGTTCAGTCTTCTTTCCAACAGACAATGGGAGACAAATCCGCCTTTCAGTAGGACAATTACCTAAAGCACAAGGCCAAATCTACACTACACAAGATGACATTGAATGTTCCTGAGTGGCCTAGTTACAATTTTGACTTAAATCGGCTTGACAATCTATGGCAAGACTTGAAAATGGCTTTCTAGCAATGATCAACAACCAACTTGACAGAGCTTGAAGAATTAAAACAAGAATAATGTGCAAATATTGTACAAACCAGGTGTGCAACGCTCTTAGAGACCTACCCCAAAAGACTCACACTGTCAATGGTGTTTCTAACATGTATTGTCTCGGGGGGGTGAATACTTATCTAATTCAGATATTCAGATTAGTGTTTTATTTTTCATAAATGTTAGAATTTTTCTTCCACTTTGACATTACAGAGTATTTTGTGTAGATCATTGACCAAAAATGTAAATGAAATACATTTTAATCCCACTTTTAAACACAACAAACTATGCAAAAAGTCAAGGGAGGTGTGAATACTTTTTGAAACATTCACCTGTACAAACAAGTCCCACACATCCCGTTAGCAGCACGGTTAGCTCAGATTATACAGTACAATACTTAAATGTTGCAAAACATTGTTATTGCAATGTAATAGCAATGAAACAACTTTAAGATTACATTGTTCGTATTTTTATCAAGGCTGTTGAGAATTAGGCTGGAAGAGGAGACATTTATAGCCATCTATTCTGAATCAAAAGCCTTTGTTTTTTAACAATTCCTCATCGAAATGGGTACAATCAAACACAGATAGCAGCTGATGAATGAGTGAACCTTCTATAACCTTTTGACCTTTGACCACAAGGGTTAATCAAGGCTCCCTCAGCACAAAATGATTCTAAAGCTAATAGGGCTAACGTGTTGTAGTGATAGTAGAATACACATGATAGAAAATAACAATTTTCCAGCTGTAATAAAGATTATGCCACATGAAAGTTGCGATATATCTTGGCTCTATTGTGCCTTAAACTGTCCTTCAGTCATTGAAGGGCATGGCACAAACCACCACTTAAAAAACGCAGAGCAGAACTGTGTACAGGGGAGTGGAGAGAGACACTAACGTATTATACACACTGAATGAGGTTTGGTCAAAGTGTATGACTGAATTTTGCTGGATGTATTTCAGAAATGATCATATTTAGGTAAATAACTGCATGTTAAAATCTGTGTGAGGGAAGTTCTGTCTCAAAGGCACAGCCTAGCCGTTCTGCTGTACTGAATGCATTGGACATATTTGCATCTATTTGTAGCGGCCGTTGTTATTTTATTGGCCTATTTGAAGTTGAAATGTTCATCTACTTTTATGTTGTCTTTTATTTGAAGTATGATTCTTTTATGTTACACAATTCCATATTAGGACATTTCTATCAAGTTTCTAGGAGACAGTAATCCTACCTGACCCTAAAATGTCATTATGCTCACTGCTAAACAAATTATATCGGAGACCACAGTGGCGATTTGCATTTGATGCAGTTAGTAGATGTATAGGCTATCATTACTGAAAGGATTCTTATCCTAAAGTGGATTTTTTTCAAAAGGAAGGGGGTCACAAAATGTGTAGCAGAGCATCTCCATTTGATGGCCCTCCAATAGTCACTCCCCATGAGTGATTACCGCAGCTAGTAATACATTATGTATGAGCACCACCCCTGACTACATGCCACATCAATGTAATAGCAGATTGCACCAGAGAATACTGGTCGCTCTGTGTTGAGTATTTTCCTTAAGGCATGATGCTTCGTGGATGGAGAGTAGATTCCAGGAGAGGTCAAGGATGTGCATGATCTATTCTAAAGATGTGTTTGTATCAAGCGGTGAGTCATAACTGCAGCCATGTTGGAAATTAATAACCCAGGAAAAGCCACAGTTTCCTGGTTTAGCCCTAAAGTCTGGCGCGTCTGTGGTAGAGTGGGGGATGATGGGGGACGGGCACAGTGTTCTGTGAGGTCATATGCAACCAAGGGCAAAGACAGCCACTATATTTAAAATTACAGTGCTTTTCAGTGGTACACACAATACAAACACAAACCTAGAACTACCGGTAGATAGGTCCTAAATTGGATTTATTTCCCAATAAACAATGTTGCGTAGACCCAAGCTGAATGAGTGATGTGTTTTGAGTCCTCCTCCACAAAGTCATTTAAGCAGAGGGATCTTCATTTGCACTCTGTCAACCCAAAAAGTAATTAAGCCTGAAATTGTAGTCATAGAGACACAAAAGTTCAACAAATGAAGTAAAAGAAATGCTAATCAGGATTAAATAGCAGGAGGGAATGTGACGTATTTATAGCAGATAGACATCTTTCATCTGACCAAGGGATCTGTTTGCCCACTGGTACTTACAGACTGGTACACGTGCCCTTGACGTGGTGGACACATTATACAGTAAAAATAGCCCTCCAAGGCATGTTTTAGCATCTATATTCATCCAAATGGCAATGAACTGAACAATGGAGGGAAAGTCACTTGAGGTGGACAACAAATAGCCTTAGTTTCGGGTGTAGAATGTATTTTGTGTGGATTGGGTTTGGGGGTATGGTTAAAAGCTGACTAGTCTAGTAGGCCTAGGGTACTCAGGAACAGTCTCTGTCTCTGTCTTTGAGTCTTACTCACCTCACACTGCTGAATCTGTCACATGTTGTTTATCCCCACATATTTGGACTGAAGGATTTTTAATTAAATAGAAACCACCATGATGTCTGCCCTGCTTTTTTGATATAGTTAAGTTTACCTCAATACAGCTAGTCGTTTCTCCTAGGAGTTATACCTTCAAATGAGTTCTAGAAAGTCCAAAAACCATCTAATAATTCCTACTCCAATTTTACTCAATTGTTTTTATTATGTGCTATATAAAGAATAGCCTGCATTTTTTAAATGTCAGCGTAGGGTAAAGAAAGACATGCTGACTGGCCATTCCAGGCCGGACCACTTACTTCTGTCAACAATTTTAGCCACTAAATTAACACGCTGAACAATTACTTTCGCTCTGGCGTCCATCCTACTTTTCTGAGGATTCTGTGCCCGACTGTGCCCATACAAGTCAGCGGGTTGATCAGTCAGATGAGATCAGGTGGCTGTCTAGCGGAATTTTGTTCATAGCCTACCTCACATCCCCTTTCACTCAGACTGAGCTAAACACAGGTGGAGCAGTGAGATCACCACCGTCTCAGGATGCTTACAATGTCGTACAGTTGGGATTTATTGTGACTCACACTGCTTTAAATAATAAGATGTTCCAAGGACTATCATTCATTCTATCGTTCAAGCTCTGTAGAATTTAAATCTCTTTGGATATTGAATGCCCACGATCATTCAAGTCCGTTTTTGTACGTTTTGAAACACGGAATCCGAAGTGTTGGGTATGCCATCTCTTTGCCACAAATGCAGACTTTAATTTAACCCTTTACACTCGTGAAAATGGACCTATACGGATAGGGATACATTGAAATGTTTCGTACGGAAGAAATATGAAAACATATGCATAAGCATGGTAGCAATTGACAGGGTTTGGAAAATGTCATTATGGGGAAATTATTAGACCAAAGTTTACACAACAGTTCACCTGACACAAGACTGAATCCAAACATTACACTGTGGATTTCATGTGATTTCATGGGATTTAACATTAAATCAGAAAATACAATGGATACATTCAGTAACATGATAAGAAAATTCTTGGAGAATGTGGGGTAGGTGCAACATAAGACAAACACATTAAAAGGGTTTGAGTGAGAGGACTAACTGGTGTATTCAAGTGGCCACACACCTCTCCAAAGTGTGCACAGTTACTAAGTCATTTCAATGCACTTTAATGACTCAAAGAAGAGTCGTCAACTACAAGGTGCTTTTCTGAGCTCTCCTAGTTGTGCCGTTGAGGAACTAGAGCAAGTACAATTGTAGTTGTTTTGTTTGGAACACAACCCTGCATCCCAGCCATCAAACAATTACTGTTGTTTACACAATCCAAAAACGGACCATTATAAATCACAATCTGGGTCAGGTGGGCATCATTTGAAGTTTGTTCTATTGCCAAGCTAGACTAGATAAGTTTTAAAATACTATCTTATCGTGTAGGGCTTTCATAAGGCAATTCAGATAAACAGACCGTAATTTTGGTGCGCATACACTCTTAAAAAAAAAGGGTTCTTCGGTTGTCCCCATAAGAGACCATTTGAAGAACCCTTTTGGTTCCAGGTAGAACCCTATTGGGTTCCATGTAGGATACTTTCCACCGTGGGTTCTACATGGAACCCAAAATAGTTCTACATAGAACCAAAAAGGGTTCTCCTATGGGGACAGCCAAATAACCTTTTCGGAACCTTTTTTTTCTAAGAGTGTAGAAAGGAGTCATGAGTGCATTCAGGTGCGTGTTCCATGTCAAATTTTCTTCAAAATAGACAAACATAGGCTCATTCTGTTCAGAACAACACAGGGTATAACATTATGTCATCTTGTAACTGTACATCAAACATAGTGATCAAAAACGTTGACACTGTATATGACATGAGTTTTATGATTATGGAAATGTGAAGTGCACAGGTGTTTGGCTTGCTTGTATGACATTAAAGCGGTATTTATTATAATCCTCAATGTCTCATCTTTCAAAATACACAGAGTCCTCTTAATATAAAGCATTTCCCTTACTCAGACAACAAAAAATTAGCAAAACTTTCAATTAGCAGGAGGCATTGGGGCGACTTCTTGTCGCGTGCTGTGCTCAAGTTCAGAACGGCTGTCAGTCAAAACCCATACAGCGCTGTGAAGCTTAGAGCCTGAGCTCCAATGTAATTTATAGCAAGTTACTGTACAGCTACTTTGTTCCAATTTAGGAGCTTATCAGTGCCCAAATCTGCCATTTTCAATCCCGGGTATGATTGTAAAGGACTACGTCAGGTGATATGGTTTTAATCTAACATCTTTAAATTACTCAGCACAATGATAGGACAAAGGAAGGGAAAGAGTTCAGCATCAACATGTCCCTTAAGGACCACAATGTTGGGGAGATGTTATTGAAGTTTGATTATCACCTGCTCTCTCAGTTTGCATGATCACCATGTTATTGGTGCAGAATATTATTTCAGAAATTGCTAGTTGGGGAAATTGTCTTGGAAACAATCTAGGAATGTCAGATGGTCTGATTGTGTTGTATGATCTTTTAGAGGTCAGAGCTTTGCCATTTTTGGGGCGAGGAGATACAATGTCTTTTTGGATTGTAAAGGGTAAATGTCAGATCTATTTACTACACTGTGAAGCAATCATACACCTTGATGACAAACACATTTAAAAGGTGTTCCCGGATATATCAATCCAACCACTAAAGTGAGTAAAATAGTTTTACAACAGAAGGACAAAACGTTTATATGATGATTGATGTACTGTATATTTGACATCCTCAAGAACCCTTGCCTGCAGGTAGCCTAATTATCGATAAAGCTACAGACGTATGACCCCAACAAGTAATCAATCTCTCACTCTACTACAGTACATTAATAAGTTAAGCACTTAAAGCATTTTGATGGGTGAGAAGCTACTTATGGCTCATGTTAAGTCCTCAGAAGTTGCAAAGAAGGATGACCCTTCTGTAGTAATACCCTTTACATAGAAACTATACTATAGTTTCTATGTAAAGAAATAATTGTAATTGCTGACAATGAAAAAAATCAAACAACAATTGAACCCAGGTTAGAGAGTACCATTATAACTGTACAATCAAATCCTGATACTAGAAACAGCTTTGCATTTATTTGTCCCATACTGTCACTTTCATTCCGAATATCCATCCTCCTTTGTGTGTCTATTTTTCTAAAAGATGGCATCACTGGTGCTATCGGCACAATGCCCCTCGCATCCTTAAATGACCTAGTTTACCAGTATTGCTGATCTCACATTGGTATGATGGTAGTAGCAGTAGTTGCACACTTTGAATCTCCCACATTGCATAATAAGTTGTAGCCATTGAATTTTAGTCTGGACATAAGTAAGTAAATTACAATGAAACAGCCTTCAGATGCTATACTTAAGTGGGTAAGCTCATTTACATATAGTTTAGACTCTTCTTTTTTGTGTAAGTTGAATATGTAATTGATCACCCACATCCTGTTTCCTTCATGAGGCAAGGGATGGAAGGAGGGAGGGGAGGTGAAGAAATATGCAGCTCACAGCTCCCTATAATGTCTTCTGCAAGAGGATTTGGCAAGGCAACAGAAAGCCGATCAATCAATATGTCAATAGAGCTTAATCTTCCTAATTGGGTATTTGCTTTTAACACAAGGGAAAAAATTGGTAACACTTTACTGTAGGTGTCCTTATGTATGCATTCATAAAGCCTTTATAACAACTATATAACACATTATAACATTTGTCATAAGCTGTTATAAGTAGTTTTAAATAGTTATAAGTAACGAAATAAGATGTTATAAAATTAGTTATAATGGGTGTTATATGGATGACTGTTCATCCTGTTGTCATAGGGACTGTTTTGCTATCACAGACTTGAACATGTTCCGGGATTCTTCCGATGGCATTGAGGAGTACACCACATCAGTCACTGGCTTTATCAATAAGTGCATCGAGGACGTCGTCCCCACAGTGACTGTATGTACATACCCCAACCAGAAGCCATGGATTATAGGCAACATTAGCACTGAGCTGAAGGGTAGAGCTACCGCCTTCAAGGTGCGGGACTCTAACCCGGAAGCTTATAAGAAATCCTGCTATGCCCTGCGACGAACCATAAAACAGGCAAAGCGCCAATACAGGGCTAAGATTGAATCGTACTACACCGGCTCCGACGCTCGTCTTAAGTGGCAGGGCTTGCAAACTATTACAGACTACAAAGGGAAGCACAGCCGCGAGCTGCCCAGTGACACGAGCCTACCAGACGAGCTAAATCACTTCTATCCTCGCTTTGAGGCAAATAACACTGAGGCATGCATGAGAGTATCAGCTGTTCCGGACGACTGTGTGATCACGCTCTCCGAAGCCGACATGAGTAAGACCTTTAAACAGGTCAACATTCACAAGGCTGCGGGGCCAGACGGACTACCAGGATGTGTGCTCCGGGCATGTGTTGACCAACTGGCAGGTGTCTTCACTGACATTTTCAACATGTCCCTGATTGAGTCTGTAATACCGACATGTTTCAAGCAGACCACCATAGTCCCTGTGTCCAAGAACACAAAGGCAACCTGTCTAAATGACTACAGACCCGTAGCACTCACATCCGTAGCCATGAAGTGCTTTGAAAGGCTGGTAATGGCTCACATCAACACCATTATCCCAGAAACCCTAGACCCACTCCAATTTGTGTACCGCAATAAACAGATCCACAGATGACTCAATCTCTATTGCACTCCACACGACCCTTTCCCACCTGGACAAAAGGAACACCTATGTGAGAATGCTATTCATTGACTACAGCTCAGCGTTCAACACCATAGTACCCTCAAAGCTCATCACTAAGCTAAGGATCCTGGGTCTAAACACCTCCCTCTGCAACTGGACCCTGGACTTCCTGACGGGCCGCCCCCAGGTGGTGTGGGTAGGTAGCAGCACATCTGCCACGCTGATCCTCAACGCTGGAGTCCCCCAGGGGTGCGTGCTAAGTCCCCTTCTGTACTCCCTGTTCACCCACGACTGCATGGCCTGGCACGACTCCAACACCATCATTAAGTTTGCAGACAACACAACAGTTTTAGGCCTGATCACCGACAACGACGAGACAGCCTATAGGGAAGAGGTCAGAGACCTGGCCGGGTGGTGCCAGAATAACAACCTCTCCCTCAACGTAACCAACACTAAGGAGATGATTGTGGACTACAGGAAAAGGAGGACCGAGCACACCCCCATTCTCATTGACGGGGCTGTAGTGGAGCAGGTTCAGAGCTTCAAGTTCCTTGGTGTCCACATCACAAACAAACTAGAATGGTCCAAACACACCAAGACAGTCGTGAAGAGGGCACGACAAAGTCTATTCCCCCTCAGGAAACTAAAAAGATTTGGCATGGGTGCTCAGATCTTCAAAAGGTTCTAGCTGCAACATCGAGAGCATCCTGATTGGTTGCATCACTGCCTGGTACGGCAATTGCTCGGCCTCCAACTGCAAGGCCCTACTGAGGGTAGTGCGTACGGCCCAGTACATCACTGGGGCTAAGCTGCCTGCCATCCAGGACCTCTACACCAGGCGGTGTCAGAGGAAGGCCCTAAAAATTGTCAAAGACCCCAGCCACCCCAGTCATAGACTGTTCTCTCTACTACCGCATGGCAAGCGGTACCGGAGTGCCAAGTCTAGGACAAAAAGGCTTCTCAACAGTTTTTACCCCAAGCCATAAGACTCCTGAACAGGTAATCAAATGGCTACCCGGACTATTTGCATTGTGTGCCCCCCCC
>QNTS01000309.1:631267-760108 GCA_003317085.1 Hucho hucho
TCCGACCGCAAGGCACTACAGAGGGTAGTGCGTACGGCCCAGTACATCACTGGGGCTAAGCTGCCTGCCATCCAGGACCTCTACACCAGGCGGTGTCAGAGGAAGGCCCTAAAAATTGTCAAAGACCCCAGCCACCCCAGTCATAGACTGTTCTCTCTACTACCGCATGGCAAGCGGTACCGGAGTGCCAAGTCTAGGACAAAAAGGCTTCTCAACAGTTTTTACCCCAAGCCATAAGACTCCTGAACAGGTAATCAAATGGCTACCCGGACTATTTGCATTGTGTGCCCCCCTTTTTTGCACTGTTGGTTAGAGCCTGAAAAGTAAGCATTTCACTGTAAGGTCTGCACCTGTTGTATTCTGCGCACGTGACAATAAACTTTGATTTGATTTGATATGCTCTTATGTCACTGTTAATAACAACTGCTATTACACAGTCTGCATGACAACTTATGTCATATGTTATTACATGCTACATAAGAGTCTACATACCAGATGATATTACAGGGTGTGCCACATATTACATTGAACGGAATGATGGGTGTCATAACCATAACCAGACACCTTACGTAACGTGACATTCATTTGAGGTCTTATAAAACAGTTATGAATGTGCCTATACCACAGGATGTTGAGAGTATCACAACATTGTACCATTCAAAGGATAAAGAAAACATTGGCAAGTGGGAGCACCGATGTATTTAGGATTCTTTTATTTGGAGTTGTACAAATTGGACCACGTCCATATATAAAAAAGGACAGATTATAATACCAACAACTTGCTAAAAAAAACACAAATTTTTTTAACAAAACAGAAGTTACAAAAAAATCAAGGTTGCTTGGGCACAACAGGATTTGTGACAGCTGTGAAAAAAAGGAAGATGAGCAGGCTACAATAAAAATGACAGCTAAATTATAAAGGAGATTGGAAATTAGTCAGGTAGGTAGCTAGCTAGCTAAGTAGTTGATGGTGCAATTGCAACATCTAGCTTTCCAGGAACAGAGTTGGAGAGCCATGCTTCTCACAATCCAAATATCGCCTGTAGCTAGCTAGCCACAGCCATAGGGCCATGACATGAGCACAAGCAGCCCCACTGTGCCCCCATCAATGCATAGCTAGATAGTTAGCTAGCTACCGGAGGAATTTTGAATTATAAAGCACATTTTGCAGCACATCACACAATACATTCTCTTTCAGTACACTTTAAACACAATTACTTTTTAATTTAATTGTTTCTCATGTGTTGTTGTTCTGTTGTTAAATCCCACCCTTCGTCTTCCGATTTCAGCGATATGATTCGCTGTCACAAGAGCTCTAGCTAAATAACTTTATAGGATCTGCAAACTGTCTCCTTCTTCTTCATGTGGTTTTCTGTCAGACTAGACGCTTTATTGCGTATTGCTGCTTTTCACAGTTCAGAAAGTGCATTGACCATTTGTTCACAAAAAAAAGGAAATGAGGAAAAAAGGAAATTGCACCACCATCTAACCCTACATACATACAAACACTCCCCACCACACCTTTCCACTACTTTTGCCCTAACAGATCATACACCAGGCCGTCGGCCTGGGAGGCTGGAGCCCCTTCTCTCAAAACCCTCTGTAGTTATTCTGCACTAAAATCAATGACAGCCAAAAACTTCTCTGCTCCTGCTACTACCAATTCAATCTTCTGGGATTTCCTTTCCATCTGTGCGGTACAATTAATGACCATAGCAATAAACGCCAAGAAGCCAACCTTACTAAAGCACAAACTGTTTGGGTCACTCTGTACTGGCCTACTACCTAATCCTCTCAGGCTCCCTCACCCTTTGCCCACAATCCTCTACTTTCCTCACTGCTTCAGCATATGACACTTTCTGCACTGCCCTCACCCTGGAAACTTAAAATCGGTCTCACTAGCATAGGACATTTCTGATTCCCAGCTACATGGCCACCCCCACAATTGAAACACTCCACTTTGTCCCACGTCCACCTGCACACTTCTCACACCTCGGAATCTCCCTCCTACATACTGCTGCATCATGACCATAAACTTGGCACCTGAAACACTGTAGTGTGATCAGAACAAATGCCCTCATGGGATAACTTATATACCCTAGCATGACTTTATCCGGCAAACACTCTGCATCTAAATTCAGAAGAACAGACAAGGTCTCCACAGTCTCGTGCTCGCCATCGGGTCTGCGTTGTACTAAACAGTGTGCATCGCAGACACAGGGGATCCTCAACTTCAGTAGATCTACCTCAACATTCAGGTAGATCACTCCTATCAGCTGCGCTCTGTTCAGGAGAGCAAAGCAGGATACAGCTACGAAATGCGTAGCACCCTCTCCATCTGGGCAAATCAACACAAATCCACTTTGGATGCTTTGACCGAATTGACAGAACCCAACTCCTTCTTCACCCAGCCTGATACCACAAATAGATCAGCCAAAAGGCATGGATCCACTTCTCCACGAATCGTACTCCCACTGAGCCAGAGTCATCTTGGGCATTTTCCTGATCATTGGGGTGAGGCTCGGAAGCCTTCACCTCACCTGTTGGCGCATGTTCGTCCTCTTCCCTTCTGTCAGGTTACATTTCTGAGTTCACTTTTGCTGCTATCATTATAACGTCTTCTGTGTGCGATTTTTAAATAATCGGTTCATATGGTGTATTAGAAGCAAATATTAGTACCATTATTGTTTTAGAATTTTTTTTTACACTGAGATTGGCCACGAACATCGAAATGTTTTAATTCATTACACTTCCGTGGTTTCAAGGAGATGGGGCAGTAGTCCAACAGATTCATCTGAGTTTGGCGGATGACAGGAGAACTCTACCTGCTCCAATGCATAGTGCCAACTGTAAAGTTTGGTGGATGAGGAATAATAGTCTGTGGCTGTTTTTCATGGTTCGGGCTAGGCCCCTTAGTTCCAGTGAAGGGAAATCTTAACGCTACAGCACACAATGACATTCTAGATGATTATGTGGCAACAGTTTGGGGAAGGCCCTTTCCTGTTTCAGCATGACAATGCCCTCATGCACAAAGCGAGGTCCACACAGAAATGTTTTGTCGAGATCAGTGTGGAAGAACTTGACAGGTTGCACAGAGCCCTGACCTCAACCCCATCGAACACCTTTGGGATGAATTGGAACACTGACTGTGAGTCAGGCCTAATCACTCAACATCAGTGCCGACTTCACTAATGTTCTTGTGGCTGAATCGATCAAGTCCCTGCAGCAATGTTCCAACATCTAGTGGAAAGCCTTCCCAGAAGAGTGGAGGCTGTTATTGCAGCAAAGGGGGGACCATCTCCATTATAATGCCCATGATTTTGGATTGAGATGTTCGACGAGCAGGTGTACACATACTTTTGTTCGTGTAGTGTAGCAGCCGCAATCCAGGCTTTATTTACATCATTGGGCAAATCTAGCAGAAAAGTCTAAACGGAATCCTTGGGATGTCCTAACTCTGATGTCACCCCATTGAAATATACATTTTAAATGGTTAAGGTAAGGGTTAAGGTTATGGTTAGGTAAGGGTTATGGTTAAGGTTAGGGTAAGGGTAGGGGTTAAGGTTAGGGTTAGGGTTTAGGGTAGGGAAGTCCCAAGGATACTTGATATCACTCACCCAAATCTAGCCACAGCAAATAACATGGTAACAATAGCTAATGGTATCAATAGCTAATGACATTACCTAGATTGTGTAAAATAATGTGTATGAAGATGAAAATTGTATTGCATTTAAAGTGTGAAAGAGGTTGTTAATGTGCAATGTGCTACAGAGTATGATTTTTATTTCCACCAGTAGCTAGTGAAGTTGCAGTTGCAACATCAACTAATTAGCTAGCTAGCTAGATACCTGACTAACTAGCCATTGTTACTGTAGCCTGCACATCTTCCTTTTTTCACAGCTGTCACAAATCCTGGTGTTGTTGTAATTTTATGTTGTAAAATTCTATTTGCTTCCGTTTTATTAGGACATTTTTGTGTTTTGGCAAGTTGTTGGTATTATAATGTTTCATTTTTATATTTGGAGTGCAGTTTTTCCAAAAATGTACAATCCTAAATACAGTGAGGGAAAAAAGTATTTGATCCCACTTATTTCCCTCATTAAAATGCAATTCCATTTATAACATTTTTCACATGCGTTTTTCTGGATTTTTTTGTTGTTATTCTGTCTCTCACTGTTCAAATAAACCTACCATTAAAATTATAGACTGATCATTTCTTTGTCAGTGGGCAAACGTACAAAATCAGCAGGGGATCAAATACTTTTTTCCCTNTTGTTACTGTAGCCTGCACATCTTCCTTTTTTCACAGCTGTCACAAATCCTGGTGTTGTTGTAATTTTATGTTGTAAAATTCTATTTGCTTCCGTTTTATTAGGACATTTTTGTGTTTTGGCAAGTTGTTGGTATTATAATGTTTCATTTTTATATTTGGAGTGCAGTTTTTCCAAAAATGTACAATCCTAAATACAGTGAGGGAAAAAAGTATTTGATCCCACTTATTTCCCTCATTAAAATGCAATTCCATTTATAACATTTTTCACATGCGTTTTTCTGGATTTTTTTGTTGTTTTTCTGTCTCTCACTGTTCAAATAAACCTACCATTAAAATTATAGACTGATAATTTCTTTGTCAGTGGGCAAACGTACAAAATCAGCAGGGGATCAAATACTTTTTTCCCTTACTGTACATCTGTGCTCCCATTTGTCACAGTTTCTTGGAGATCCTTTGAATGGTAACGTTTTGTGATTCTCAACTCATCCTGTTGAGCAACCACACGCATAACTGTTTTATAACACCTCAAATGAAGCTCACTTTACTTTGCAGGTGTCTGTGCACACTCTATAACGGCATATGACATGGTTATGACGGCCATCATTCTATTCAATATAATAATGTGAAACAGAGGTTAGTAAATGACATAACACCCTGTAATATCATCTGGTATGTAGACTCTTATGAAGCATGTAATAACATATAACAGAAATGGTCGTGCAGTTGTTATTAACAGTTGACGTTAGAGCATATGACAACAGGATGAAGTATAATCTAGGTAGACACTAGTTGTAAAATGGAACACTCCTATAGGTTCCTACGCTTCGTGATGCAAGATAATTTAAAACATGCAATCATTCACCAATTTATATATTGATTACATGGCTCATTGAATTCTGGGAATTGGTCATGTACAATGCCCCAAAAATGTCTTGGCAGCCTCACAAACCTGTCTCCATTTCTCAGCTGTAATCCCCTGAGGGAGACCACAGACTTGGTTAAACGGTGATGAAGTGAATTTAAGTAAGTCTAAATGTATTTTGGGGGCTTTGCATGCAGTTCAGAGAAGGTCTAAATTGAGTTTGAACTCAGCACCGTGCCACATGTTTCCAAAAACACCTCTGGCAATATTTCTACTTCTCTTATCATACTTGTTGATAACACACAAACTTCTGATAAAAACTGATAGTGATAGTCATTAAGGTTTTATAAATTCATTTAAAGGGGAATTAGAAGATTGTCATTTTGTGTTAGGGTTTTAGAGATATGGCTCAGCCGACACTCAACCTTTCGATTAGCCCTCTTTCATTAGTTACTTTAACCCCTAACCTGTTCCACAAAGTAAATTATAAACTGGGTGGTTCGAGCCCTGAATGCTGATTGGCTGACAGCCGTGGTATATCAGACTGCATACCACGGGTATGACAAAACATTTATTTTTACTGCTCTAATTACATTGGTAACCAGTTTATACTAGCAATAAGGCACCTTGGGGGTTTGTGGTACACTACATGACCAACAGTATGTGGACACCTGCTCATCGTACATCTCATTCCAAAATAATGGGAATTAATATGGAGTTGGTCCCCACTTTGCTGCTGTAACAGCCTCCACTCTTCTGGGAAGGCTTTCCACTAGATGTTTGAACAGTGCTGCAGGGACTTGATTCCATTCAGCCACAGTATTAGTGAGGTTGGGCACAGATGTTGGGCGATTAGGCCTGGCTTGCAGTCGGCGTTACAATTTATCCCAAAGGTGTTCAATGGGGTTGATGAGGTCAGGACAGTCAAGTTATTCGACACCGATCTCAACAAACCATTTCTGTATGGACCTCGCTTTGTGCACGGGGGCATTGTCATGGTGAAACTGTTGCCGCAAAGTTGGAAGCACAGAATCGTCTAGAATTTCATTGTATACAGTAGCGTTAATATTTCCCTTCACTGGAACTAAGGGGCCTAGCCTGAACCATTAAAAACAGCCACAGACCATTATTCCTCCTCCACCAAACTTTACAGTTGGCACTATGCATTGGGGCAGGTAGCGTTCACCTGGCATCCGCCAAACCCAGATTCATCCGTCGGACTGCCAGATGGTGAAGCTTGATACACCACTCCAGCCAACGCTTTGCATTGCGTATGGTGATCTTAGGCTTGTGTGCAGCTGCTCGGCCATGGAAACCCATTTCATGAAGCTCCCAACTAACAGTTATTGTGCTGTCGTTGCTTCCAGATGCAGTTTGGAGTGGTGCAACCAAGGACAGACAATTTTTATGCGCTACTCGCTTCAGCATTTGGCGGTCCCATTCTGTGAGCTTGTGTGGCCTACCACTTCGTGGCATAGCCATTGTTGCTCCTAGACGTTTCCACTTCACAATAACGTCACTTACAGTTGACTGGGGCAGTTCTACCAGGGCAGAAATTTGACAAACTGACTTGTTGGAAAGGTGGCATCCTATGACAGTGCCATGTTGAAAGTCACTGAGCTCTTCATTAAGGCCATTCTACTGCCAATGTTTGTATATGGAGATTGCATGGCTGTGTGCTCGATTTTCTACACCTGTCAGCAACAGGCCATAGCCCAATCCCCCAATTTGAAGGGCTGTCCACATACTTTTGTAAATATAGTGTGTATTGCCTATATACCATGGCTAATGGCTTTATCCAGGCACTCCACGTTGCATCGTGCATAAGAACAGCCCTTAGCCATGATATATTGGCCATATACCACACCCTCTCGAGCCTTATTGCTTAAATATAAGATTAATACATTCCCATTTGTCACTAATTATATTTCAGGATTTTTGGGGGATGCACAGTGTGGTGCAGTGGATGAGTATCGTACAGTGTAAAATACTCTGGGAAGAGCGGTTGATATGACTGTGCATAGTTTTGATGGATTAGTGAAGTGTGTCCCAATTCTCCACACTTCTCCCAGCGTGTGCACTTCCTGTCATGGATTTAAAAGCATTGGAGTGGTGTAAGCGTAGACTGGAGGGAGTTTCCACCATGGTGAGTGTGCAAGTGCACACTTCGGGAGAAGGGAGAAGAATCGGGTCGAAACCTGTGTCTCTCTACTCGAGCCTAGCCTCCCTCTCTCTCTCTCTGTGAGCCTGTGGGTGCTGCCTGTAGCCCAGGATTGGCAGCCAGTGCAGCTCGCTCATCACATCCTTACGTTGTTTGTTACTTCCCTTAAGACACTCCCCTGAGTTTTCGCTGAGTCAGTCTGGAAGCCACGGCATCTATTTCTATCTAAACATCCCCTCCTCCATCCTCCATCCATCCCCCCTCCATTATGAGCCATAAAAAAGATGGCTCGCTTCCATTTTCTGCGTTGGCCCTCTCAAAGCATCAGAATGATGGTTGATAAAGGAACATGGACATTGACAATCAATGCTTTTCATAGCCCTGGAAGTGGAAAAGCGAACATGGATTGACAAAAGATGGTTGACGTGTGTATACATCAGGTGTATACATCAGGGCTCTTTATTTAATCTCTCCCCTCTCCATGCCCTCTACCTCTGCTGCCACCCCTCAACCCCCCAAGTCTAACCCTAACCCCTGTGTACTACATTGAGACATTAGTTAATGTTGTTACCAGGCCCCAAAGACATGGGCAGTAATGGCGGACAGGGGATGTCTCTCTCTCTCCAATGGCTTCTTCCACTCCCAGCACAGATGGACTAAGGGTTGGGCAAGGCGCTCGTGGCATTTGTATTCACCCTCACACCTGATGTTGCCCAGGCTTATGTAATTCTCCCTGACAGGGAGTTGTATGGCGTGGATGCAGAGGGATGGCGTTGGGGGCGGGGTGACGTATGGAATGGGCGACCCCTGGTTGGGTCACAATGGCTGTTTGATCCACTGTGCTGGGAGCAATGAGATTTTTTGTAGGTGGTAACAGATGCTGTTTAACCTGCATCATGTGTGTTAGCTAGCTACAGACTCTCTCCTCTTCCCCTCCCCACCCTTTTCCAATTTCTCTCCCTCCCTCCCTCCCTCCCTCCCTCCCTCTCTCCATCTCCATTTCCCTCTCCCTATCCTCTCTTTCCCTGGATCTCTCCCTCCCTCTTCCTCCCATCCCCCCCTCTCTCTCTCTCTCTCTCTCTCTCTCTCTCTCTCTCGCTCTCCTCTGTCCCCTCCCCCACAACCGCTCTCTCTTTTCTCTTGACCCTTTCTCTCTATCTCTCTCATCCCATCCCCTCTGCTCCTCCTCCTCCTCCTCCACACTCACCATAGCTCCATCTTTGCCGCAGGGCTTTAGCTGTCAAAGTGCAGTCAGTCAAATTAATCCAATTAATATGCACATAAACACACTCATATACACGTGTACACATTTGCACAAATAGGTTTATAAGCTGTATGACCAAGCATCTGCACATACACGGGCCCTATCAATCCATCCATCCTCCCAGCAGCCCATTTGTTATAGCATCAGCAGCAGGGATCGCAGCAGTATGCATCCTTCCTCTGTGGTTGAACTGATACACTGTTTGTTAGCTGTCTGGATGCTACTCACATTATTCCTGGTGGATCCAATGCTGTCCGCAGGCTAGCAGGCGATCACGGATGCTGTTTGCTGCAATATCTCCCATAAAACCTCAACTGGGTCTCAGTTGTTGTTTTTTAAGCTGCTGAATGGATCACATTTAATATGATTTGCTCAATATGATCATTTTGCGAGCCATCAGTTTCAAATGGTTTTCAAGAACGTTGCAAGAATATAATTCAAATGTGCTTTGGCTGTTTTCTCTAGGGTGTGTGTTTTTAGGAGATAATCAATACTTGTGTGTTTAGGCAATCTCAGAGATCCAGACTAGAGTTTTGTGAATAACACTTCATACAGATACACATCCACATAAATATACACTTACAAGGCTACACATATACACACATACATACATATCAAAGGTACACATATACACACATACATAATACTCACATTCGATGCATCCATAATCTCTTCCCCCATCCATCCACTCATCCATCCACTCACAAAAGCAAAGCAGAGAGTGGTAATGCATGTTATATTTTATGTAGACATTTTTACTGCAGGGCCAATGTCATAGCTTCATGTGATTCCATGGACAACGGCATTGTAACTTCCCTTCTCCTCTACCAATAAAACAATATAAATAGAGGGAAGCTCCCCTGCCACTAGATCCAAAACAGCTGGTTAGGCTGTCAACGGCTTGATGAATAAGCGATAAATTCAATATTTGCTTATGTAATAGCGAGTGAGATGGTGTACATTTCTCAGCGTTTACGAACGGCCAAAATGTGTAGTGTTGTTCTAATGAGGCAAGGAGAATTTATTACACAGAAGTATTGGAGGTAATTGATTGTACTGTTTTAAAGTGTTTTAGTAAACATTTCAGATTATTTGCTTTTAGTATCATTATAGTATAGTACGACATACTGTACAGTACATAGTCATCTCTCTGGTGTGAGGGATAGGCCTATTGAACGTTTTTAAATGACAACATTTTCATTGAAGGCTAGCTTTTTCTTTTTTACACGACATCCAGAGATACAACAATTGCTTCCTGCCTAGCATTGTATCTCCATGAATATAATTAATAAACTACTTGAAAAGGCGTGTTACAGTCTGCGAGCAGATAACCCCACGGCTAGCTTTGTGGTCGTTAATAGTTTCATTGTGTTGCGAGTCTCTGGCATGGCATCTGGACGGGGCTGGCTACTTAAAGGGGGTGAGTGGGACACAGACAGGGCTTCTTCATGTGGGTTACCCAGTTGAAATGCGATTAGGTATGTCTGGATCACATGCAGAGTACACACACTTTTAACTAGGGCGACTTTTCAGATCCCTAAACAGTTTAGAACCGTGTACTGTTCTATATTCTATAGCCAGAATTACTGAGACTCACATGGCAGGTGTATTAGGCCTGCCCTACATTGCTCAGAGCAACACACCAGCATTTCCCTGTGGTGCCCTCAAGAGGCCTATCTCCCAGATGTGCAATGCTTTATGTACTGCTCTGAACACTATGAGGTCGCATTCACACCTAGAAATGAATGTGTTTTTGAATGTTCTGGTATATCTGAAGGGGGGAATGGTGGAAGTACTGTGCATCCATTACATTACTGTCAAATCCTTTTTGCTGCTTGTTGTAACTCAGAATAGTGTGTACAGTGAAGAGTAGGTTGTCTGGAGTTAGTTTAAGCTATAAGCTCTACATTAGCTATAGTCCCTACTTAACATTAGATGAAATATGATTTGGTTCAAGCCCTGATTAGCCAGTCTAGCCATTTAGCCTGTCCAGTGTAACCTGAATGCTAGCGTGATGGTTTGTTTAGTTCAGCTGTTACAACAATCCATTGCCACAAGCAAGTGAGCGGTACAGTAGGTAGGTACATTGGTTATGCTAAACTGTGTATGACTGCATTTCTGTGGATCGTTCTGGAACCCTATCTGATTCCACCAACCATGTCCAACCGTATTCAGCCATATCTTACCTCACAGCATCTTTTGATGTCTATTCTCTGCTAAATAATTAGCATTTAATTTCCTCAAAAACCTTTCAAACAAACCAGTGTCTACATTGTACCATTGTTGTCCGTATGAATTTTAATACTAGATTGATCTATCTGGTACCAGTTGTAACACAATCTAAAAATATGAATTCTGATGTTACTGCAGCAAACCTTTCTCTGCAGCCCAGACATGTTATGCACTATTGTAGTCACATTCCTATTGTCAGTTGAATTCCACCTAAACCCCATTCCATTAAACATAGTCCTAACAGATTTACCTGCTCATATATGCAACTATTCATACCTACCTACGTACATGCTCTCTCTCCTCACGGATATCTGTTGTCGTGGAATGTTTTGCCTCTTGGCCCCTTTTCATTAGTATGCACATGCCTCTCATATGGAAGACATGAGCTGTAAACTAGCTCATCTGCCCATTGGCAAGCAAGGGCTAGAGAGGCTGCCATTCCCCCGTCGGGTGAAACCGGATGCAGGTGGAGTGCTGGGAGGACCTGGGAGGAGTAAAGGAAGAAAACAGCCAAATATAGCTACAGCGAGTAGACACCACATACACAAAAGTGGAAATTTAAAAATGCTGACCAGTTCAAGATGAGATAGCTGTAGCCTAGCCGACATAGCTGCAGCTTGCGATGAGGATCCCCTCAGAGGCATCTGGCAACAGAGCTAGCGATGAGTTAGCATTAGCCCTGCTGCTCGTTTCACTACACATTTTAATTCACGTTGGGTGCTTTCTGTCTGACTTTAGGTAGGTGCCAAAAGTAGTGATTGCAGATTATATCTACCTTGTAGTGACACCAGGGGGTGAATGAGGTACATATGCTACTCACATTGTAATATAATACTTCTGCATAACATTTGCCATATTTAATTAATAATTGTTACGGGTTCAAACAGAGGTTCTGCCTGACCTCGAGTCATGGGCTGCAGTGGCTGCTGGTTTTCATTCTTGCTTATTTTAATCAGTGGCTGATTTAGACCTGTGTTACTAGGTGTGTGGACTCTGGGCAGTCAGTGACATTAACTGATCAATTAGGGGCAAGGGCGAAATGAAAAACCTGCAACACTGCAGTCCTAAAGGACTGTTCTACACCCCTGGGTGAAAAGCATTATTGGTATCCTCCTCTTTTCTTGGCCAAACACATAGTATAAAGCCACCACGTATGCATGCACACATACTCAAACAATGCATAGTGGTGTAGGGTGATAGCTAGCAAACAAATGTAGCTATTCAAGCGCAGCTATTTATAGCTGTATTGATTTAGAAGGGGTCTGTGTTCGTGTATAGGTAAGATGCTAATGTGATAAGAGATCCAAATTGTAATACAACACTAACACAGACCCCTATTACACAGACCCCTATTACACTAACACAGACCCCTATTAGATTTTTCTGCGATCACTATTTATATTTTTAATGTCCGGAAATATATATTTCTCACTTAATCTCTGTCACATATCAGGATTAAGGTGCATTTATCAATGTATGTGTGTTTGCCTTTTCAAATAATGCCACCATGCCTTTGTGTGATACTGCAAGTTTGTGTGCTTATGCATATTTGTTTGTGGCTTACCATATATAGTGCATTCGGAAAGTACTCAGACCCCTTCCCTTTTTCCATGTTTTGTTTTGTTACAGCCTTATTCTACATTTGATTAAATAACCATTTCCCTCATCAATCTACTCAGAATAAGTAAAAACAGGTTTTTAGAAACTATGGCGGCTAAAATAAAAAACAGAAATACCTTATTTACATACGTATTCAGACCCTTTGCTATGAGACTCAACATTGAGCTCTTCTGCATCCTGTTTCCATTGATCATAGTTGAGATGTTTCTACAACTTGATTGGAGTCCCCTTGTGGTAAATTCAATTGATTGGACATGATTTGGAAAGGCACACACCTGTCTATATAAGGTCCTGCAGTTGACAGTACAGGTCAGAGCAAAAACCAAGCCATGAGGTTGAAGTAATTGTCCATAGAGCTCCGAGACAGGATTGGCACGTTTTGTTTAGTTTAAAAACCTTCACCTTTTGTGCAATACGTAGGTGTAGGCTATATGCTTAGGATTTAACATACATTGATACCTCTTACAACATCATGATCTAAATAAAATAAGCCCAGCTAAGATCTGTGCAGTGTAACAGTCAGGCAGCCATGGAGATGGTGGGCTGGGCAATATGCAGCAGAAACTGTTCCATCATTCCCATGAATAATACATAGAAAATTGACAGAATATTTCAGCTCTGGTAAGGAGGAAATCTGAGCAGTTGATCGTGAACAAACCATTGGGGGTTCCCTGAAAGTAATGGTAGTTTTTGGTAGTTTCAACATGGATTAAAATGTTGAATCTGCATCAGTTATCTTAATTGGAAAGTATCTAGGAATAGGCCACTATCTCTTATCAAATTAATTATTTACTTGCAACACTGCAGTTATATCGCAAGCATAGTATATTATTATGTCTGCTATATGGTTTTTACTTGCTACTTTACACCTATAAAAACATCTACCTCATTATCCAGATTGGTGGTATCTGTATGCCTATTATAATCAATACTTTGATTGATTGTCTGTTGTAACCACACCCTTTTTATCACGTTTCAGGTAAGACCCAAATGCAGACTGTGTTGAAGTAACAATGTTTATTACAACATGGGCAGGCAAACGACAGGTCAAGGCAGGCAGGGGTCGATAATCCAGAGTCGTGGGGCAACAGTACAGGACGGCAGGCAGGCTCAGGGTCAGGTCAGGCAGAGGTCGGTAATCCAGAGTAGGGGCAAAGGAACAGGATGGCAGGCAGGCTCAGGGTCAGGGGCAGGCAGAGTGGTCAGGCAGACGGGCTTAGAGTCAGGACAGGCAAGGGTCAAAACCAGGAGGGCAAGAAAAAGAGAGACTGGGGAAAAGCAGGAGCTGAGACAAAACGCTGGTTGACTTGACAAACAAGACGACTTGGCAACAGACAAACAGAGAACACAGGTATAAGTACCCAGGGGATAATGGGGAAGATGGGTGATACCTAGAGGGGGGTGGAGACAAGCACAAGGACAGGTGAAACAGATCATGGCGTGACACTTTTACAATGAAAGCTTGGAGGACAACACAATGCATGTATGACCACAGTCACTTGATTGTACACTATCAGTCGTGTTCATATCTTACTCCAACATGCTCCAGTCCAAGGCCTTTTGAATGAAACGGACCACACAGATGAACCACAGTTCCAGATCTGTAGCCTTTGATAAAAACCAAGGGAACCTAAACTGATTCAGGCGAGTCTGTCAGAATCGCTGTTCTCTGTGGAAGCCTGTCGGTTGTTTATTCTGATTGAACATTTTATATATCTATGATGATCATGTGTAGAGGTGAAACCAATTACTCATTAACCTAAATTTGAGCAACATGTCATTTAATCAAATAATCACAGCAATTGTTTTTGCATAGCCATTTAAATGGAGCTGGTACTAAATGCTTCAGAAAATAATTGCTAGAAATTGATACGAATATGGTAGGTCATTTATATTGCCTGTGTGAATGTTAGCGCGAATGTGAGTCACCGCTCATTAGCCTGAAAGCTACTGTGAAAACTCAATACATTAGATTCTCTATTATGTGCTTAAATGGAGAAAAAAAAAATACAAAATGGCATGTCGTGACATGTTTTTCAGAAAGCATTTAAATGACAAAAAATCTATACAATGAGGTAAGAGAAAAAAACAAAACAACAGCAAAGTGGCAATATGGTGCCATGTCCTCCAAGAACTGCAGTGTGTATCAATATCAAAGCTCCATGCACTGAAGTCATATTAATCCTTTGTCACACACTCCATATACACTAGCATCACATTACATTGGACAGTGAGTGATCTAACCAGAAACCGTCTCTCATCATACCATACAAGGCAGAGTGGGTGACTGTCATCTAAGGGCACAGAGGGCAGGAACATCAACTGCACAGCCTCGAGGTGGAGATAGCTAGTTAGAGGTGGGGACTGGAGGGAAATGTTTCAAACCCTAACCAAGGCAAAGCCAGCCCCAACAGCTGGAGACATAGTTAACTGTCCGTTACAATCAGGGAGCCAGTGCTCAAGTTCAACACTCAGCAACTCGACTAGGCCTCCCAACGCATCCAGCCTCTCCCTTGGAGCTATTTTTCCCTCCCATATGCGCCTATGAAAAAACGTTGCCTCCCCGACACGCTTGTCTGCTGCTGCTGTATCTTTTGGCATGAGATGCGATTTAGAGGACTTAACTCTCCTGTCTTTTTCTGGCCAGAAGACATACAGGAAGCAATGGAGAGTGAAGGGAAAAGGTTGACTAGAGTGTGCCCAAGTAGAGGGCTGCCATTTTGTACATTTCTCTGTTTGCCAACAGTTATAGATAGCTGTCCACTAGCTGTGTTTATGACTAAGCTGTTCAGCAATGACTGTTCTTGTGTGACTGTTCTTGTGTTGTGGACTTAGTAGACAACACTGTAGAGGTCTTGTCGGTTTGTTGTTTTTCCCCAGGTGAAATGGATTTGTCAACCCTTCTCCCCCTCACAATGTGATTCAACATGGCTGCCATTAGGTCACAAAACACTCTAGGGGCTTGATTCAATCCATATCGCTGAGGTTCAGCGTTATAGTGTAATTGAAATGTATAGGTAATTTCCGAATTGAGCCGACATATGTAGCGTTTACTGTGATGGCAGTCTCCGCTAACATGGGAACATTGCCTTTAAATGTCTCTTCAGCACTATGGATTAAATAGAGCCCTAGATCTAACTGCTGCTTGCTGTTATTGCTTGTCTGTTTATTGAACATAAATACTATGCCCTTCTCTGGCGCAAATAGGGAAAATACCCATCACGCTGTTGCCTAAACAGTTTGACCATACACACGCGGTGATCTATCTCTGGCCTATCTATTGCCTGGTGTCACCTTTTTGTTGGGTGTATAATTTCTAGTGGCCCTAATATCAGCAACAGAATGATCTGTGTGCTGCCCTATGGCAGACGGCCCACGCTCCACCTTGCCAACACTACACACCTCAGGCCCTCTCCATGGGCCTCTGGCAATTCATCATCGCTAAGCGCGACAAGAAGCCGAGGACACATCTTTATTATTTTAGCGCAAATCTAAGGTGTTCCATCGATTCTCCTGCCGTTTTCAACACCTTCGTAAACATCCTCTCTTTCTCACTGTCTCTTAGTCCCTGACCCCAGTGAGGTCAGTTTACACAGCCTGCATCGCTCTAAGCCGAGGAGGGTTTGTGTAAGACGCTGAGGGTCACTCCCTTCACTCCCTTCAAGGGTCACACCCTTCATATCATGAACTGTTTGAAGTGACAGCGCAAATATAACACATATTTCAAAGCCTTTTTTGTGGCTTTATCTAAAATGGCTACCATGCATGTCACCAAGCAGTATGGATACAAGGGTTTTCCTTTTTATTCTCTACCCCTTACCCTTCCATCCTTACCCCTTACCCTTCCATCCTTACCCTTACCCTTCCAACAGTTAGGAGAGATCTATAGCCAAGCGTGGTACTGTGTTATCTGCGGTTTGCACAGGTCACAAATACGCAATCAACAATAAATAGCAATATGCCAGTGTAGTGCATGGGGGACTGATGTTGTTTTTCACTTGTTCTGTTTCAGGCTAAGGACAGCGATGATGATGAAGAAGTTGTCCAGGTTGACCGGGATCATTTCATGGATGAGTTCTTCGAACAGGTCAGTGCAACAAAACAACTGTAATACATGCCATTGAATGGCATGAGAAATATCCTAATAACCATTATTACAAACTTAACCGGGTAGTTCCTGTATCCACACATCTACAGGTCATATTTAATAAAAGGGGGCAAAAGGACTAATTAAGGTCTATGCATAATGCCATAAGGTCATAATTGGCAATTAACTGGTAGTAAATGCCTTATAAGTGCCATATCTCTAAAGTTAAGGTGTTACTGTTTTACGTGTTTACCCATTTACTAGTGTTTCCAAGTGCAGTGTTGTTAATGCCATATTATAATGGGGGCCATCAGGCCACGTAATGTAAAAACAAAACAAAAAAATAGGCCTACTGGCTACATTACCTCCAGGTCATGTTCCCTTCAGCTTTATCTTTCAAATTGAAAGTGCTTAAGCATAATTTCTTTCCACAGTCATCCTATGCAACAAGGAACACGCTATGAGAGGAAAAGGAGAAGGGGCAGGATATGCAAATGGAGCAACATTATGTTTGGTGTGTTCAAACACAAGACATTTTAATGATTTGCATACTAATTGATGATCCAATGGCGGGGGAAAGCTACTAAAAGACCAAGGTCTGGGGGATGTAACAGCTTTTAAGTCCCTCCCCCTGGGTTTCTTGTGATTATTTTGCCTAATATGCCGAAATTGAGTGACCTTACTCTTCTTCCTATCCATAAGACTGCAGTGAATCCATCAACTCTATCAGTGGAGGTATATTTTATACTTGGGAGATGCTGCCAGAACTCTTTATCGCTGAGTGTTAAGTCTTAACGAAGACATTAACACCCTGGATGTCTGACAATATGGCTACAGAATGTCCCAGCATTTATGGGAGTACAGACAATCTGTGGCTTAACATTTCCAGTAGTTTATTTTTTGTGTAAGACGATCAGAACGCGGCCTCCATTTTTTACACAGAGGAATTGTTTTCTCTCTTTGGAAAGGCTTTTAAAGCAAAAACCTTGGAACAGATACCCAGTTATCTGCAATACAGCACCATGAATCGCAAACAAAATCCCCAACTCTGGTCCTTGTCTTTCGATAGGCATCTTATCAAGCCTGGAAGACCAGGTAGACACTGTTAGTGGGGCCCTGAGGGGCTAGCTGGGATTGAGGACACCTGCCTTTGAAGAGCTCTGCTGCTGCTGCAGACAGGGTGCAGTCATTGAGCCTGGCTTAGCTGTGCTCCTCACTACCTTATGGGCCATGGCACAACTGCTCCGTCCTAATGAAAACGAATCTGTCTGCTTTACAAAGCTCTCCTCTAAATCTATTAAGTGAACACTATAGGGGAAGGGGAATTGGCTCAATCTGGGCTACACAATGATTCACTATAAAGCATGAGTTGATTCGGTATGCCTTAGCTTCGTTGAGGAAGTAGCTCACAAGCCATTGTCATTGAACTCTCTATCCCATAGAAAGAACAATAGGAAGAGCTATTAATAATGGAGAAGAGAATGAATAGGAATGCAGAGCACATAGATGCTCACATCCATACAGTCATTGCAATATATCCACAAACAGTGCCAAGAATAGGGGGACTTGTTCTGCCTTTGACACGTCTGTATTTAGGAATTGGATTACATAACCCATTCAGATGGAGAGGTGGAATGAATACAGAATGTGTGGTTAGGCTGCTGAGTCTGACTTTGCACAGGATTTCAGGGGATAGTCAGAAATTCTTGGAAATGTATTCTCTGCAGGGGCTTCTGCACATTCTGTGGGGTTGGAGGAGTTTGAACACCCACCATTAAAACAGCGACCATCTTGTATCATACAAATGTTAGATTGAGATATTGATCCAACGCTTGACGATATATAGCTAATACTGTAATAAGGTATTAAAAATCAAATACATTTTTATTTGTCACATACACGTGTTTAGCAGATGTTATTGCCGGTGTATGTATGTATGTATGTATGTATGTATGTATGTATGTATGTATGTATGTATGTATGTATGTTAACAGGTTTCGCTGTGATGTCTCAGTGTGAAAACCATTTAGACTAAATCACATTCCTAAATTCCCCCAACGATGGCTAAGAATCAAGCCTCCAAACCCTAAACCAGCAGAGATTATAATTATTATCAGTCAGTAATTGACTTATGTGGTCTTATGGAGATTCCCCTGCTCTCCCACCCATCAGAAAGTGCTTCCATTGGGTTGTCATGTCAGTCGATGATTGAGTGTGTGAGGTAATCCTGCCCATGATGAGGTTCAGAGGCCTCAGCTCTCGCACGCTGTACACACATCCTCTCCATGGGTGGCTGTGGTTGGTCAGTTCCATATAAATAGAATTACTAGAACCAAAAAGACCCTTAGACCATGGCCATTTGACAGTACACTAATTTAAAGAGTATAAGAATTAAGCCCTCATGTATGTTGCCTCTGCCCCCTCCTTCTCACTCCCTGTGCAGGTGGAAGAGATCCGAGTCTGTATAGATAAGCTGTCAGAAGATGTGGAGCAGGTCAAGAAGCAGCATAGCGCCATCCTGGCAGCGCCCAACCCTGACGAAAGTAAGTCACGAGCCACATCCATGAGCCGGAATGGATACTTTTAAGACGGGGCCCAATTCCATACCAGTTCCATACTGCTTTCCCTCAGTCCTTATGGACTGCAGCACTGACAGGACTGGATAGGTAGAAGTGATATGCCAGAAAATTCTATATTGCTTTCCAGTTTAGTATTTGTATCAAATCCTTTTAGGTCTGTGTGAGGGGGAGTCAGTAAGGGCCTGAGGATAGCGGAGACAGATTGGTTTAAGTGTGTGTGTGACCCTGGCTATATACCTGTGGGAGATACTCCACCCACGCACTCAGTGAATGTGACCCCACCCACTCATCTCTTACTGAGTCACACCCGGCCCACGCACACACACCCGGCCAACACACACGACTCAACAAATGAATTTGCAAGGGTCGGACTCCCACTGGTTGACGAGGGTTCACCACCACACTCACTGAATACTCAATGAAAAGTTCTTGTTGTGTTTATTGTGACAATATTATCATTATTATAACATATTTTAATCTTACGGTCAATGGAGACAACACATACATTTGCCCTAACATGAAATGAAGTTGTTTGGAGGCAGGCTTAAAAAAAAAAGAAGAGCACTAAGGTATTACCATGTACAGCACTTATGAGTATGGTATAAAACAGACATGAAGATGTGTGTAAAAATATTTAAATAATATTGTATTTTCTCCAATAATTTGACTGAAATCCAATCCTGTTAACCTTCAACCACTGCTTTTAGGTCCTGATGACTGTCTGGCATTTTGTCAAAACCCCAATAGGACCCAAAAGATGCCACAATCAATCAGTCAAGAACGGACAGTGAAAGACGTTTCAGAAAATGGCCCCTTCATTTTTGTCGTGCTGCTGTAGGGCCGTGCGGTTGTTAGGAGATGAGTGTAGTATGTTCTTTAGAGTTCACAGTGACCCAGGCTGCTAGTGACTCAACTGGAGTGAATGAATGTTTCATTGCTAATGTTAGGCCTTGTCAGACAACCTCTAGTCTCAGGGCAGGCAGTGGCTCAATACCTACTGTACCCTCATCACGGAATCCTTCAGATTTCACTTCCTTTTCTCACATGTTCACATCCCTTTTACTGCACAATCCCTTTTATTGTAGCTCCTCAATGTGTTTTTGCATAAACTTTTTTTGCCTTATGATTTCAATATTTGATTTGAATTTCTACACATGCATGTTTTATCTTATGTAATGTTGTTGGACTGTTTCTGTCTTTTTCTGTCTGTCTTTCCTTCCTTCCCCCCCCTTTCCCCTCCTTTTTTTTCTTGTGATGCATGCTTCATGAAGGACTTGCTCCAGGGGAGTTCAGTTTTTGTGAGTGAGCTAACTGGTTACTAGTTATCTACCCAGGTGGTTTAACTAGTAAGTATGTGGTTGCTATGCTATGTGTGTGTATGTTGTCTTATTTCTTTATGTGATAAATGTGGAGAATCTGGTCATTTGGAACATTTCTTTGTGACTAAAGCGTCTGAGTAGGAAGATCATTGCTTACATACTGTATATTCACATAAACATAATATCTTTAGATTCACTGTTATTATTGATTATATTAAATATTCCAAGTTAGACAGTATGTATGTTGTCCCTACAGAATTGCCAGCATATTTCTGTTTCTGTTGTGTTTTATTATATTCATGTATGCTAGCTTAATCTTACATTTATGTCCTCAAAATGAACCAAAAGCTTAAATTTGTCCTCTCCCTATGTCAAGCCATTCCAAATAATGTTTGGTAGTCAAGCCATTCCAAATAATGTTTGGTAGTCAGTGGACGATACAAAATGCATTCCAGTGTACTTCCTTGAATAATGCATGCTGGGAAGTGTAGTTGCTTACTGAAGAAATATGTGTATGAAAATCATCTTCAGTTATCATCACTTGGAAATCCAACGCTGTAGCCTGTAGTTATTCAGATTTCACTGTCACACTTTGCTATTTTCAAATGAATTGTGAATTGTACAGTGAATAATCATTCTTGGACATGGCAACGGAACATGTTTAAATCTCATGCCTCTCTCCAATCATGGCCGAAGGGCATCTCCATAATGTATAGTGAAATCTTGAGGAATCACTCCATTTGAGTTATCACAGAATTCACTTATTACGTCACACACAGGGTGTTCACAAGGACAGGGAGGACCCGTCAACAGAAGGCAATACACAGCAGCCAAAATATTTAGTAAGCTATTTAGTTGTAGTCTATATGCAGTTACACTTACACATATAAAAGAGACTTACAGGAAAGGGCCTTACAGGAAAGGGCCATACAGGAAAGGGCCTTACAGGAAAGGGTCTTAAAGTTAAGAGCCTTATAGGTAAAGGCCTTATAGGTAAAGGCCTTATAGGTTAAGGGTTCAGGGTTTTTTCTTAGAGGCCAAAAGCTAAATCTTAACTGAAATGGCTTTGTGTTGTAGCCAGCTCTTGTGTTTTGAAATATAGATCACGGATGCTAGTCCCAGACAACAGTATTGACCCACAAGGAGGTGTCGTTGTGTGCAAATATGAGTTGCCAGTTCAGTGACATAGGACACTTTCTGCTTTTGGATAATCAATAGACAGGTCAAATGCAGAGGAATGGAGTAGCTACAGGACACCTTAAATACACTAACATTTAGACGTAATCACAGAAAAAACAGCACAGTATTCCAAACACAACACAACCCAACAATCAAGGCCTCCAGTGTTAACCTACTAAGTACCAGACAGGAGCTTGTTAGCATCTGATTGGTTTGTTGATAGCACATCTAAAATGTGCCCAGTGATTACAGGTTAATTGGCACTAACTAACTCTAAATATACCCCAAACAAATATCACAAAACTACAATGGCTTTCCTTGCAGATAAAGTACTTTGAAATGTAATTGACCTATCTGTGTTGTCTGTATGCAAATGAATGGTTATCCTAATGTTCCTGTAAATATATCATTGACTTACTTGTGATGGACAGAACAGTCACTACATTTCAACGCATATAATAACGTCGTAGAGTGGTGGAATACTGTATCACTGTAGTAGCTTACTGTTGTGTATGATGAATATCATTTTCTACCACAAAAATTTGATTTTAAATTATATTATTTTAGTGTGCTGAGTGATTTATTTTAAACCTTTCCATCTCTCAATATTGCTAAACTACACTCTTAAAAAAAGGGTTTCAAAACGGTTCTTCAGCTGTCCCCATAGGAGAACCTTTTTTGGTTACAGGTAGAACCCTTTTTGGTTACAGGTAGAACCCTTTTGGGTTCAATGTAGAGCCCTCTACATGGAACCAAAAAGGTTCTACCTGGAACCAAAAGGGTTCTTCAAAGGGTTCTCCTATGGGGACAGCCGAAGAACCCTTTTAGGTTCTAGATAGCACCTTTTTTTTCTAAGAGTGTACTTCCTAGTATCACAGAATTAGATATGTTGTTTCTTTATGATTCATGAAGTACGAGGCTACAAGGCCCATGTTTTAAGATTAACCAGCGGATGTAGGTGCTGCGCTCTTGTGAAAACTCTTATCTTAGGTAAAGCACAAACTATCTTAATGAGCCGACAGCCAAATTACAACACGAGAGACACATGCCGGCAATTAACTCATTAGTTATGTATAATCATGGGTAGACGTTATACATTTGTTGTAGATAAACAAATTATGCATATGAGTTTCTATTACAAGTTAATGATGTGTTAGAAGATTGTCCTCTTGTTAGTGGAGTGCTCTGGAAAACAGACTTTTGCACTAGACTAGATGAGAGTGTTGGGGTGTTTGCGGAGGTGGGCGAGAGAGAAGGGAGGGATTGAGGGAATTACAGGTGCGAAGGAAGGAGAGGATGAGGTAGGAAGTGAAGTATGTGGGTGGGAGGGAGGGAGAGAGGAGAGGAAGAGAGGAAAGACAGAAAGGGCTGAGCTGGTTTCCAGTGACTGAATGAATGGCACTGCAGCGGTAATAAATCAGCCCAAACACTGCAGCTGAGTCCCACACACACAAACACACTCGCACGCACACATGCACGCACGCACACACGCACACACAGTGTGCGCTGTTTCATGCATGAGTACATTTTCATATAGACGCAAACACACACACAGGCTTATTAACACACTGACTTTAAAACACTGTCACACACACTCATCCACTCCAACCTACACAATCCCATATTCTTTGTCTAGATAATAAACTGATGAATAAACTGATTTTCACATACAATACCACTTTTCATTCACCCACTAGTATGTTTGCACACTGTTATACATACATGATAACATTTGCAATATCACTCACATACAATACATTAATTTACTGACAACCTAAGTTGTTTTATCAGTGGTATTGTGATTGAAACAGGTTGTGAATTGTGATAACTGAATATTGTTGCCATAATGGTATAATATGGAACACAATGTTGAGCATGGCATAATTCTGTCTCTCTTTCTGTATCTCAGAGACCAAGCAGGAGTTGGAGGACCTCACAGCTGACATCAAGAAGACAGCCAATAAAGTTCGCTCAAAATTAAAAGGTAATATAAAATGAAAAGGGAAAATATTGTGTGAAACACTGGAAAACACTGTGCCTGAAAAACACCATGCCAACCAATACTGCACAGGGTTAAGTTGTCCACGCTAGATGTTGAAAACAAGATTAGAACCTCTTGGCTATGAAGGAAATTATGTCAAACCTACCCTATTTATCTTTTCCATTTTCATACTGAACTCGCTACTTAAACACTTGCTCAGAGCCAGAACACTTGCTTCATTAGATTACCTGACTAGAACACTGATGGTCAGATAAAGGCAATAAAGCCATTCATGTAACGGCAACACAGCAGACTTCTATAGCGCAAATAAAAACACAAGACGATGTTTAGTCTTTATCAGCCCCTTAAATCAAAGAGTGTTTGTCCTCAAGGTAGTCCCCATGATTTCAGGCCCTACATCCTAAAACAAAATGGTTACGATGGACAAAAATAAAGATATTTGCTACATCTAGTGGCCCCTGCAATAACGTCAAATGAGCGTCTCAGGGACTTTTGTTAAGGACAAGAGTCAACTGGGGTCAGAGTATCATCTACAACAATTGTATTTTTAATGAGGGGAGAATTACAGCTAAGAGCAAAGCTGAGGCGGCTAATGTTAACTGCATTGACAGTTAACAATTCATGCCATGATGGTTCAAGGACATTGCTGCATTAATGTGTGACGGTCTAGCAGTGAATTAATCTATCTGGGAGTTCTATCCAACCATTCGCCCCAACACACATCCCATTCACACTCGCATATGCAAATGCACATGCACACTGAAAACAGCTTTGATTGTAGATATCGGTCTATAATTGCAATCCCCACAAGGTCTGTCTGTTTTTGACCTTTAAGAACATGGATCTTCATTTTCCATTCGTATCCCGAACATACAGACAAATATTTGCAGACGTTGAATATACAGAACATAATGCAGTCTTGCAAGTGTGTGTTTGTTTGAAACTTATCCGTGATATCGTTTGTTAATACAATAGTCTCTCTGATGTGGTAGATTTATAATATAATTGAGTAGGAAGTAAAGATCAAAACAGAGAGCATACAAAAATCTTGGGTACTCTTTGATTCGACGTTATACACAAAAAACGGCAGAATTTGTCAGTTAACTCTCAAATTATATAATTTTTTTACAATAGCATTACTATACATTTCAACCATACCTGCTGTGAAGACACGTGAATATATGCCAAACATTTGGCAATTAAATCAGCTCATCAGCTGCCTAGTTATGCGTACAGTAGAGAACAGAGAATATACTTCTGGGGGTTTTGCTGTAGAAAATAGGTTGTCTCTGGTGATCCCCAAGGGGCATATTGTAAAAAACAAAGCCGCAATGGAGCTGACATCACTCTTGTCATCCAAACGCCTTCTGCCTCCAGCCTCTGCCCTCAGACTGGCAGCATGCCAGGTCGCATATCAGTTGACGCCCAGATCTAGGTGCAATATGTTGCTTTGCTCACCATTTCCTAATAACTAATAAAGTGAGAATTGAAAAATGCACTTTAAAAACTGTAATAGGACTTGATGGTGAAGCAATTTATATTTTAGGCTTTGCGTTCTTCTTAGGAATACTCTCTTGTGCCTCATATGATTCAATAGCATTTTATAGAAAATTATTATTTTACAATGTAAGAACTACCATTTACAGTTGCTCACCAGTCTAGTTTGTAAACTAAGAAGCAACCTCTTCAGACTACCATTACACTGAATAGTGCATTAAACCAGCATCAGTACAGAAAAGGTAATAACATTCAGATGAATTGAATGCCAAGCTGCATTATACACTGTGCTCCAGAAATGCAAAATTTTCCATCAGACCTCGTGTGAAATATCGCCTCAGGTTTACAGGCGACCGCTACGCTACGCTATGCTACTACTCTGCTTCCTTGTACAGTATGTCATGCGGTAGCTTTGCAGTCCAGGAGAGAGAAGCAGCTCCTGTCTCATCCAGTCAGACAAAGCATTTAACCAACAGAACAACAATGATCAATGATATTTCAACCAGCCATGTAGAGTGTTGATATTTACTGAAAGACGGGAAACCACTTGTTTAAGACCACATTAAGGAGACCCCCCTTGGCATTATTATGCAAATCAGCTGAGTCATGACACAGTGAAAAATGAAAAGGCAGTAGGCAGCAAGCCAGAGAAAGTGCCTCACCGGATGAGCGCTGCTATGCTGTAGCTAGGTAGCCTACCAACCGTAGATCCAACACTATAGATACAGTTGAAGTCAGTAGTTTACATACACCTTCGCCAAATACATTTAGACTCCGTTTTTCACAATCCCTGACATTTAATCCTAGTAAAAATCCCCTGTCTTAGGTCAGTTAGGATCACCACTTTATTGTAAAAATGTGAAATGACAGAATAATAGTAGAGAGAATGATTTATTTCAGCTTTTATTTCTTTCATCACATTCCCAGTGGGTCAGAAGTTTACATACACTCAATTAGTATTTGGTAGCATTGCCTTTAAATTGTTTACATTGGGTCAAATGTTTCGGGTAACCTTCCATAAGCTTCCCACAATAAGTTGGGTGAATTTTGGCCCATTCCTCCTGACAGAGCTGGAGTAACTGAGTCAGGTTTGTAGGCCTCCTTGCTCACACACGCTTTTTCAGTTCTGCCCACAAATTTTCTATGGGATTGAGGTCAGGGTTTTGTGATGGCCACTCCAATACCTTGACTTGGTTGTCCTTAAGCCATTTTGCCACAACTTTGGAAGTATTTGTCCATATGGAAGACCCATTTACGACCAAGCTTTAACTTCCTGACTGATGTCTTTAGATGTTGCTTTAATATATCCACATAATTTTTCCTTTCTGATGATGCCATCTATTTTGTGAAGTGCCCCATTCCCTCCTGCAGCAAAGCACCCCCACAGCATGATGCTGCCACCCCCGTGCTTCACAGTTGGGATGGTGTTCTTCGGCTTGCAAGCCTCCCCCTTTTTCCTCCAAACATAACGATGGTCATTATGGCCAAACAGTTCTATTTTTGTGTCATCAGACCAGAGAACAAAAAGTACGATATTTTTCCCAATGTGTAGTTGCAAACCGTAGTCTGTTTTTTTTATGGTGGTTTTGTAGCAGCGGCTGTTTCCTCCAGCATCTTCACAAGGTCCTTTGCTGTTGTTCTGGGATTGATTTGCACTTTTTGCACCAAAGTACGTTCATCTCTAGGAGACAGAAGGCGTCTCCTTCCTGATCGGTATGACGGCTGCATGGTCCCATGGTGTTTATACTTGCGTACTATTGTTTGTACAGATGAACATGGTACCTTCAGGCATTAGGAAATTGCTCCCAAGGATGACCCAGACTTGTGGAGGTCTACAATTTTCTTTCTGAGGTCTTGGCTGATTTCTTATGATTTTCCCATGATGTCAATCAAAGAGGCACTGAGTTTGAAGGTAGGCCTTGAAATACATCCAGAGGTACACCTCCAATTGACTCAAATTATGTCAATTAGCCTATCAGAAGCTTCTAAAGCCATGACATCATTTTCTGGAATTTTCCAAGCTGTTTAAAGGCACAGTCAACTTAGTGTATGTGAACTTCTGACCCACTGGAATTGTGATACAGTGAATTATAAGTGAAATAATCTGTCTGTAAGCAATTGTTGGAAAAATTACTTGTAGTAGATGTCCTAACCGACCTGCCAAAACTATAGTTTGTTAACAAGAAATTTGTGGAGTGGTTAAAAAAGTTTTAATGACTCCAACCTAAGTGTATGTAAACTTCCGACTTCAATTGTAGATACTCAACTATACGGTAGATTCTCTAGATTGATCAGGATGTTATGCAACGATAGGGAAACCATCATAGATAGATATTGTATGACCTCACAGATAATGTGGGTAAATACGCTATAGATTCCCTTCATTATCCACAATACCACAGGTGCACTACACAAGATACAAGACCGAAGATAGGTCAAGAATACATAACATAAAATCGATAATTTCAGAGACACAAACTAAAACAAATCATACCTACTATATGTAGTTGATAACAAAATACCTGAACCACCACGAGGCAAACATCTCAAACATCTCAGTGTCCAACCCACTCGCTGCTGAAAGACCACCACTAAGATACTACACAAATGTGCACAAAGGTCTGATTTTGGGGCGTGAATTCAAATACCAGTAGGAGTTTTAGACTAATCTCCTTTGAAGTATAAGCTCCCTCTGAAGCCAGATAGGAAACCGCTCACTCAAAGGCACTGAGTCGCATTCCTCTAGCTTCGTTCTTTATTTTAGTCCAATAATCTAGAAGACTCCCACTCATCTGGTTGTTTCTTCTAAATTGCATCACAAAAGACTTTGATGCTGAGAGAGAGCTTCCTCTATCAAAGGTAATGAACGGTGATGGGACATTGGCATCTGGGCACCATGCAGCAGCAACAAAGCATCCAATCAGCAATATGGAAATCTCCTTTGTTATTGATCTAAGGTGGGTTCAAAGTCGGCCTAGCTTATAGAGACACCAGCAGAGCACCGTGTCTTTGACCAGGGCGCACAGTAGTCATAAAGACAAATTACAGGAAGAATATGATGAGACAATTAATCTGGAATATTAATTTTTATTTTATTTATTGAACCTTTATTTAACTAGGCAAGTCGGTTAAGAACAAATTAGTATTTTACAATGACGGCCTACCCCGGCCAAACCCTCCCCTAACCCAAACGATGCTGGGCCAATTGTGCGCCGCCCTATGGGGCTCCTGATCGCGGCCAATTATGATACAGCCCGGGATCGAATCAGGGTCTGTAGTGACGCCTCTAGCACTGAGATGCAGTGCCTTAAACCGCTGCGCCACTTGGGAGCCTAAAAGAGGTTAAGAGGTGGGAGATATTGTGAGGAGGGGTTGCGCAGTTACATTGTCAATCTTATGAAGCTTAATGAAGGCTTTATAAACCCTTCATAGATGATTCACAAATTCAAATGTTATACTATGGGTGATATAATAGGTCCTTACATCTGGTGCTTTTATTTGACATTTTTTTATTTCTCCATTTTCTCTTTATTGTTCTCGGAAAGGTTCTTGGGGAAGGTCACACAGCGAAAGAAAACCAATGTAAAATGATGAATAATCACATACAGTACACAATAGATTATATTGGGAATCACATTATCTCGAAGTTGTGAGAAACCCAACATTTGTCCATAAGTATGTATCAGGAATTACCTTTTTTTCCAAAATCTTTTTAAGGACATTGCCTCTATTTAAATGGGGCTTGGCAGAATACCCCAAATGTGTTGTTTGTGATCAATATTTTATAGTTTTGGGAACATTGCATTTGTTCAAAAGGAGAGGGTATGTCATAAGCTGACAATTTGACATCCCAAAATCCTGCTATTTCTCTGTTTTGTCGATCCAAATCAAATGCACCAAGGGCATTTTACACAGTTACATCACATTTAGAACACAACTGGAAAATAATGTTTGGTTTGTGGTCAGCAACACTATGGATTCATACTTAGGAAATCTATTCCTTTTGGACACATTTTGATTTAAGAGTGACTGCCCCAAAAAGCATCTTCCATTTTGAAAATGGCCTACAGTGCCTTCAGAAAGTATTCACTCCTCTTGAATTTTTCCTCATTTTGTTGTGTTACAGCCTGAATTTGAAATTTTGTGTCACTGATCTACACACAATACCCATAATGTCAAAGTGGAATTATGTTTTTAGAAATGTTTACAAATTAATCAAATTAAAAGCGCAAATGTCTTGAATCAATAAGCATTCAAACCTTTTGTTATGACAAGTCTAAGTAAATTCAGGACTAAAAATGTGCTTAACAAGTCACATAAAATGATTTTTAAATGACTACCCCATCTCTGTACCTCACACATACAATTATTTGTAAGGGCCCTAAGTCGAGTAGTGATTTCCAAGCACAGATCCAACCACAAAGACCAGGGAGGTTTTCCAATGGTTCGCAAAGAAGGGCACATATTGGTAGATGGGTAAAAAAAAAAGCAGACATTGAATATCTCTTTGAGCATGGTGCAGTTATAAATTTTTACACTTTGGACGGTGTTTCAATATACCCACTCACTACAAAGATAAAGGCGCCCTTCCTAAATCAGTTGCCAGAGAGGGAGGAAACCGCTCATGGATTTCACCATGAAGCCAATGGTGATTTTAAAACAGTTACAGAGTTTAATTGCTGTGATAGGAGATAACTGATGATGGATCAACAACATTGTAGTTACTCGACAAAACTAACATAAATGACAGAGTGAAAAGAAGGAAGCCTGTTCAGAACAAAAATATTCCTTAAAATGCATCCTGTTTGCAATAAGGCACTAAAGTAATCCTGCAAAAAATGTTGCAAAGAAATTTTCTTTTTGTCCTGAATACAAAGTATTATGTTTAGGGCAAATCTTAGTACAGTACCACTCTTCATATTTTCAAGAATGGTGGTGGCTGCATCACGTTATGGGTATGCTTGTCATCTGCAAGGACTAGGATTTTTTTGGGGATAAAAAGAAACAGAATAGAGCTAAGCACATGCAAAATCATTGAGGAAACCTAGTTCAGTCTGCTTTCCAACACTACTGGGAGATAAATTCACCTTTCAGCAGGATAATAACCTAAAACATAAGGCCAAATACACACTGGAGTTGCTTACCAAGAGGCCCTAACGGAAAAACCACATACATTTCACGTGAACGTAAGTGAAGTGCTACAAAAACACATTTTCATGTGATCATATGTGATCTTATGTGAAGTTAATGTGATAACGTGACAACATGTAAAGCAACCTGTGATAACATGAAACTACACGTGAAAATGTGATCACAGGTGAAGTGTTCCATGAACACAGGTTTTCACATGATTTCACATATGAAATTTCATGTGAAATCATGTAATTTTCCACATGTGAAATCATGTGTTTTTTTTCTGTAAGGGCGACATTGAATGTTCCTCAGTTGCCTAGTTACAGTTTTGACTTAAATCGGCTTGAAAATCTATGGCAAGACTTGAAAATGGTTGTATAGCAATGATCAACAACCAATTTGACAGAGATTGAAGAATTTTGAAAAGAATAATGTGCAAATGTTGCACAATCCAGCTGTGGAAAGCTCTTAGAGACTTACCCAAAGGTGGTTCTACAAAGTATTGACTCAGCAGTGTGAATACTTATGTAAATTAGATATTTCATTATTTAATTTTAAATATATTAGCAAAAAATGTCTATAAAGATGTTTTCACTTCATTATGGGTATTGTGTATAAAAAAAAATCCACAATCCATTGTGAATTTGGGCTGTAACGCAATAAAATGTGGAATAATTCAAGGGGTGTGAATACTTTCTGAAGGCAGTGGATATTTATAATCCCCTTATCCAAACTGATTATTCATTTACCTAGGTCTTATCAATAGCTTTTATACGTTTCTAAATGACAGTGCATGGAGATTGGTGTTATTTCTATCGTAAAGTAGATATTTTTCCACTTGGAACTGACAGGTTGCTCGACATAATTAAGGATTTCCTTACGCGTAAAGGTGGTGGAATTATGACGGAATTAAGTTAAAATCAGAATACAGCATATCGGTAGACACACCTCTGCCACACCTCCAGTTCTATGATCTCCACCCCAAACGAATAACTGGCTGCCACATACTTTACCTCATGCTTAAGTTCAAGGTCACGATAACGCCTAGAGAGAAAAGTGCATAAAAAGGGAATTCAGTTCCATTTACGTGCATAACTCTGGTCTGAATTCCCCCTATTGGGGTTGGTCCTGTATGATTACCCATTAAGGAAGAATTTTATCATTAGGCCTGGGCCTATTTGTAATTGTAGCATTAGCACATTGCACATGACATACAGTACTCATTGCTTCACCCAAGATGGCATAATGTTAGCATATTAGCATGCTAGCTATAGTACCAGACTCTGATGGAGAGGTAACTGACTGAAGTTCAGTGGAAGATGGTCAAGCTCCTTTGTGTTTGCTTGGTGGTTCCATTGTTTATTTCTCACAATTTGTTGCCTCTTTCCCAGCAATCGAGCAGAGCATTGAGCAGGAGGAGGGGCTGAACAGATCATCTGCAGACCTGCGAATTCGTAAGACACAGGTGAGTCACTCACTCTATCTTCTGCACATCCACTAAGGAGATGCCAAGTACCAAAACGGTGTCGATCAAACATAAAGCTGCTGGTGTATCATAAAGAAGGAGAATACATGGCTTCACCACCACTTTAGCCTTCTGCCAACTACAGTTTTGCAGACTTGGCTTTGAAAAAGAAACAAAAACAAATACTATTTGGATACAGGTCTGGATTTAAAGCTATGTTGTTATTGTACCATGTGGTCTGATGCCTACCCATAATACCACCAATTAGGCCTAGAGTATAAATCTTCATATAGTAGGAGACTTAAGGGATACCTCTATGAAGCGGGAATTCCTAAGGCCTTCATGACCATGGACCGTCATGCACCATGGAATGTAAACGCTCATTGACATCCATTTATCTTTTGACATGATAGAAAATGGGTTAAATTGATCTTGTCATTTCAAGGATGAACTAAGTGATTATGTAGCACCCAAGAAAGGCCCTATGAAAGATATATTCAAATGTACTTTTAAGATTAAACAACTTGGCATATATCAAGAGTTTTAGAATCGCCATGTGAGAAATGTGCTTAAAAAACAAATTATTAAAGATTAGGATAAATGTTACCCGCTGGCTTGGGGTAGGTCATCCCCCTTGGGTTGTAACCTGTTCTCAAATTAACCGGTGATGGTGAATGAAGCTTCATTCTCAAATAAAGATTAATTAGGTTATGATGTCTGTATGAGGACTAATTATCTTTCACATAGGACCATATTTAAAAGCCTTGGGTAACTTTAGAGTAACGCAAAAACCAAAGGTATGTTCTTTGAATATGAAGTGAAATTATGATGGCACCACATTCTCCGAATGGAATTGTGAAAGATTGTCAAACTACTCAATTACAAACAGTTATCAATTGTGGCAGGAGGGAGAGTCCTTTTAACCTTTTACTGCGGTGGGCTAAATCAGGGTCACACAGAGTGTTTCTTGGTAGTTTAAACAAATCTACTTTCAAACCAAAGTATACACCATACACACACACATGGTTATGGGCTTTAAAAATGAAGACACCTTATAGAGTTGAAATGTATTACATTTTGAGTTTGCACCCCAATGTTACACTGTATATATATATACTGAACAAAAATATAAATGCAACATGCATCAATTTCAAAAAAGTTGTTGAGTTACAGTTCATATAAGGAAATCAGTCAATTTAAATAAATTAATTAGGCCCTAATCTATGAATGGGCAGGGGCGCAGCCACTGGGAGGGAGCCAGGCCCAGCCAATCAGAATGAGTTTTTTCCCACAAAAGGGATTTATCACAGACAAAAATACTCCTCAGCACCCATGCCCCTCCCCTCAGACGATCCCGCTTGTTCAGGACCCAAATGTGGAGGTCCTGGGCTGGCGTGGTTACACGTGGTCTGCAGTTGAGGCCTGTTAGACATACTGCCAAATTCTCTAAAACGACATGGTAGAGAAATGAACATTGAATTCTCTAGCAACAGCTCTTGTGGACATTCCTGCAGTGTATCATGACAATTGCACGCTCCCTCAAAACTTGAGATATCTGTGGCATTGTGTTGTGTGAATAAACTGCCTATTTTAGAGTGGCCTTTTATTGTCTTGTGTAATGTGTAATGATCATGCTGTTTAGTCAGCTTCTTGATATGCCACACCTGTCAGGTGGATGGATTATCTTGACAAATGCTATAGTGCTCACTAACATGGGTGTAAACAAATTTTTGCACAACATTTGAGAAAAATAAGCTTTTTGTGCATATGGAGAATTTCTGGGATGTTTTATTTCAGCTCATGAAACACACTTTACATGTTGCATTTATATTTTTGTTCAGTGTACATCACAGAAGACTGATATATAACAAAACCATTTGACATAGAAACACCAGATTTTCAGCAGGTTTAAAAAATATATATGTTTAAGAATTATGAATGAATGAAAAATATGAATAACATTTCATCCATGAGGCCACTAGTCATTTGACTGCAGGAAAGGGCTATGAGACCTTTAAATAAGCCGCACCACTGCCCTGCAGTATGAAAAGGCGGTGGAATAAAAAGGAGTGACACAGCAACACTACCAACATTATTCACATACAGTGGGGTCCGCAATTATTGACACCCTTGATAAAGATGAGCAATAATGACTGTATAAAATTTATAATTCAAATACTAAGCTATACTGTATGCTCAAAATTGGGAAAATATACCATTTTATACTAATACAATTGCTCTAAGAGGTAGGTGTTAAAATTATTGACACCCCTAAAGATTCTTATAAATAAAGTAGTCAAAAGTTGAGTATTTGGTCCAATATTCCTAGCACGTGTAAAGAACACGATGGGAGACAGAGAGCTGGTTTCAAGCGCAGGGCGCAGCAGGTGTTTATTGTAAAGGACCACAGGAGGAGGCAGGTACAGTGAGGGAAAAAAGTATTTGATCCCCTGCTGATTTTGTAGGTTTGCCCACTGACAAAGAAATGATCAGTCTATAATTTTAATGGTAGGTTTATTTGAACAGTGAGAGACAGAATAACAACAAAAAAATCAAGAAAAACGCATGTGAAAAATTTTATAAATGGAATGGCATTTTAATGAAGGAAGTAAGTATTTGACCCCTCTGCAAAACATGACATAATACTTGGTGGCAAAACCCTTGTTGGTAATCACAGAGGTCAGACGTTTATTGTAGTTGGCCACCAGGTTAGCACACATCTCAGGAGGGATTTTGTCCCACTCCTCTTTGCAGATCTTCTCCAAGTCATTAGGGTTTCGAGGCTGACTTTGGCAACTCGAACCTTCAGCTCCCTCCACAGATTTTCTATTGGATTAAGGTCTGGAGACTGGCTAGGCCACTCCAGGACCTTAATGTGCTTCTTCTTGAGCCACTCCTTTGTTGCCTTGGCCGTGTGTTTTGGATCATTGTCATGCTGGAATACCCATCCACGACCCATTTTCAATGCCCTGGCTGAGGGAAGGAGGTTTTCACCCAAGATTTGACGGTACATGGCCCTGTCCATCGTCCCTTTGATGCGGTGAAGTTGTCCTGTCCCCTTAGCAGAAAAACACTCCCAAAGCATAATGTTTCCACCTCCATGTTTGACGGTGGGGATGGTGTTCTTGGGGTCATAGGCAGCATTCCTCCTCCTCCAAACACGGCGAGTTGAGTTGATGCCAAAGAGCTCCATTTTGGTCTCATCTGACCACAATTCTTTCACCCAGTTGTCCTCTGAATCATTCAGATGTTCATTGGCAAACTTCAGACGGGGCATGTATATGTGCTTTCTTGAGCAGGGGGACCTTGCGGGCACTGCAGGATTTCAGTCCTTCACGGCGTAGTGTGTTACCAATTGTTTTCTTGGTGACTATGGTCCCAGCTGCCTTGAGATCATTGACAAGATCCTCCCGTGTAGTTCTGGGCTGATTCCTCACCGTTCTCATGATCATTGCAACTCCACGAGGTAAGATCTTGCATGGAGCCCCAGGCCGAGGGAGATTGACAGTTCTTTTGTGTTTCTTCCATTTGCGAATAATCGCACCAGCTGTTGTCACCTTCTCACCAAGCTGCTTGGGGATGGTCTTGTAGCCCATTCCAGCCTTGTGTAGGTCTACAATCTTGTCCCTGACATCCTTGGAGAGCTCTTTGGTCTTGGCCATGGTGGAGAGTTTGGAATCTGATTGATTGATTGCTTCTGTGGACAGGTGTCTTTTATACAGGTAACAAGCTGAGATTAGGAGCACTCCCTTTAAGAGTTTGCTCCTAATCTCAGCTCGTTACCTGTATAAAAGACACCTGGGAGACAGAAATCTTTTTGATTGAGAGGGGGTCAAATACTTATTTCCCTCATTAAAATGCCATTCCATTTATAACATTTTTCACATACGTTTTTCTGGATTTTTTTGTTGTTATTCTGTCTCTCACTGTTCAAATAAACCTACCATTAAAATTATAGACTGATCATTTCTTTGTCAGTGGGCAAATGTACAAAATCAGCAGAGGATCAAATACTTTTTTCCCTCACTGTAGCTGGGTCCACGGGCAGGCAGAAGGTCATACACAGGGGGTCCAACAAGGCAACAGTGCAGGCAGGGAATGGCTAGTAACGTCGTCCGGGAGATCAAGCAATAGGTTGATAACCTGAAATCCAATAGGCTAAGGTACAGGCAGGGAATAGGCAAAAGGCGTCGTTAGTGAGGCAAGCACAAACAATCATACACGGGAAGATTAAATTATGGGAAACCCAGAGCTCTGATCGAAGTGTGTCACAAAATAAACAATACCTCACAATGATGGGGTGCAAAGAACTGAACTAAATAGTGTGTGATAATATAATGACATACAGGTGTGTGAACAGATCAGAATTCAGGTGATTGGGATCTGGAGAGTGAGCTGCGTTCAGGGGATCTATGTGTTTGAGAGTGTGAGTTGGAAGCAGACGTTACAGCACGTAATAACTACATCAAACCTGTGACTCTACAAACTTGTTGGATGCATTTGCAGTTCCTTTAGGTTGTGTGTCATTTTAGACCCACTTTTATTATAAATAAGAATATAGTATGTTTCTAAACACTTCTACATGAATGTGGATGCTACCATGATTATGGATAACCCTGAATGAATTGTGAATAATGATGAGTGAGTAAGTCACAGAGGGTCAAACGTCATACCCCCAAGACATGCTATACTCCCCTGTTATTGGTAATGGTGAGAGGTCTTGGGGGTATGATTTTTGACCCTCTGTGACTTTCTCACCATCATTATTCACGATTCATTCAGGATTATCCATAATGTAGTCATTGCGTGCTAGGAATATGGGACCAAATACTACACTTTTGATTACTATATTTATTATAATCTTTAGGGGTGTCAATAATTTTGACCCCTACCTTGTTGAGAAAAATAATATTACTTGTTAAACAAAATCATCTCTTTCTCTGAGCAATTGTATTAGTATAAAATAATATAATTCCCCCTATTTTTGAGCATATAATATAGCTCAGTATTTGAATTTTTATCAAGGGTGTCAATCATTTCAGAACCCACAGTATACCAATACAAGTACAATGGCAAAGGTGACATTTCCCATATCATATCACATGAACAACTCTAGATACTCACTATAGCCCACCTAAACATTCAATCAAGCTGTGCACTGAATTGTGCCTTTTTCAAAATGACACTGCTTTCCTTTAAACCACCAAAATGTTTCTTCATTTGAAATTCAGATAATCTCACTGTGAACCAATGTTCTTCAGAGGTGGCCAGAAAGGACATCTGTCATTTTAGGCTCTTGACTCTCTCAACCACCTGATCCTCTGACTCACTGCCACTAATCCAGCCTCTCTTCCATCCTCACCATAGCTACACTTAAAAAAACGCTTTCCAAAAAGGTTCTTCGGCTGTCCCCTTAAGATAACCCTTTTTGGTTTGAGGTAGAACCTTTTGTTGTTCCCGGAAATTATAATTACTGCTGATGCAGTGTGCAGTCTTCATTTGCACTGCAGATGAATTAACATATAAAAATGTGTTGTACAAAGACTAGTAAAAATAAAATAAAAAATAAAAAAAAGTCTCATTTTAAGACAGCGGTATTTACTTTGGATCAAGTAGTTTAAACCCTCTGCATTGGTCCCCACCATGACCAGATAATATGCAGAGTCGTTGATAGCAAACATTAGAACTATTTTGGGTTCCTTGTAGAACCATCTGTGTAAAGGGTTCTACATGGAACTCAAAAGGGTTCTACATGGAACCCAAAATAAAAAAAAGTGCTATCTAGAACTTAAAAGGGTTCTTTCGGCAGTCCCCATAGGAGAACCCTCTGAAGAACACTTTTAAGTTCTAGATAGCACTTTTTTTCTAAGAGTGTACCTCTCCCTTATTCTCTGCCTTGCATTGTTAATGGGTTATTCAGGCAAGCGGAGCAGGAGACACAGCTGGGCTGAATATCAGGCCTTCCCTCCAGGACACAGAATTGAGCCATCCTTGCTTTGACCCCTGCCTGTTTTATTTTCGGCAGTAATTCAATGCACAAGGCTCAGTGATACTCAATGATCCCCTCTGGTGGACGGAACATTCAACTGCCACTGTCATTGACTTTGCAGCATCAGCAAAATCTCTAATGCAGCAGCCACTATTTGAATGGAGGTGCATGTGTGCATACATATGAAGGCGTTTCTGCCATTTTCATTAAGGCTATGATTGATGTGCACTGCAAATAGCCAATTAAGCATCATCACATTATCAGATGGTGCTGATCGACCTTATTTATGATTTTCTTTGCTCCAGTGGCCACTCCCTAACCCCCCATCTGATCTCCCTGTGTCTGTCCTTTTAGCACTCAACGCTGTCACGCAAGTTTGTAGAGGTGATGACCGAGTACAACACCACGCAGTCCAAATACAGGGACCGCTGCAAGGACCGTATCCAGAGACAGCTGGAGATCAGTGAGTATCTGTAGCCCACCACTATCATAGGGCACCACTGACATTAGATACTATACTCTATATCATGGATCACTGGGGAGCCAAATGAAAAAATTGGGGGGCCAAATGATTCCACCCGCGGGCCAAATTCGGTCCGTGGGCCACCAGTTGGGGAACCCTGCTCTATATGGTATCTACAGTTGAAGTCGGAAGTTTACATACACCTTAGGCAAATACATTTAAACTCAGTTTTTCACAATTCCTGACATTTAATCCTAGTAAAAATTCCCTGTCTTAGGTCAGTTAGGATCACCACTTTATTTTAAGAATGTTCAATGTCAGAATAATAGTAGAGAGAATGATTTATTTCAGGAAAATAAAGAAAGTAGTGTAAGGGTCACCCAGTCTTCAAATGTATGTGAGTTAATCATAAACCATCGTAACGGAAATTTAACAAATTGAACCCAGTTTGTAAAACCCATCGGAAGGTGTTCGAAGGGTGTTATTCAACCCACTTAAAACCGGGTAAGGAGGACTGTCTGCTGGTGTAACTGAATCAGGTTTGTAGGCCTCCTTGCTCGCACACGCTTTTTCAGTTCTGTCCACAAATGTTCTATAGGGTTGAGGTCAGGGCTTTGTGATGGCCACTCCAATACCTTGACTCTGTTGTCCTTAAACCATTTTGCCACAACTTTGGAAGTATGCTTGGGGTCATTGTCCATTTGGAAGACCCATTTGCGACCAAGCTTTAACTTTCTGACTGACGTCTTGAGATGTTGCTTCAATAAATCCACATAGTTTTCCTTCCTCTTGATGCTATTTATTTTGTGAAGTGCACCAGTCCCTCCTGCAGCAAGCACCCCCACAACATGATGCTGCCACCCCCGTACTTCACGGTTGGGATGGTGTTCTTCAGCTTGCAAGCCTCCCCCTTTTTCCTCCAAACATAACAATGGTCATTATGGACAAAAAGTTCTGTTTTTGTTTCATCAGACCAGAGGACATTTCTCCAAAAAGTACAATCTTTGTCCCCATGTGCAGTTTCAAACCGTAGTCTGACTTTTTTATGGTGGTTTTGGAGCAGTGGCTTCTTCCTTGCTGAGCGGCCTTTCAGGTTATGTCGATATAGGACTCGTTTTACTGTGGATATAGATACTTTTGTACCTGTTTCCTCCAGCATCTTCACAAGGTCCTTTGCTGTTGTTCTGGGATTGATTTGCACTTTTCGCACCAAAGTAAGTTCATCTCTAGGAGACAGAACTCATCTCCTTCCTGAGCGGTATGACGGCTGCGTGGTCCCATGGTGTTTATACTTGCGTATTATTGTTTGTACAGATGAACGTGGTACCTTCAGGTGTTTGGAAATTGCTCCCAAGGATGAACCAGACTTGTGGGGGTCTACAATTTTTTTTCTGAGGTCTTGGCTGATTTCTTTTGATTTTCCCATGATGTCAAGCAAAGAGGCACTGAGTTTGAAGGTAGGCCTTGAGATACATCCAGAGGTACACCTCCAATTGACTCAAATGCTGTCAATTAGCCTAACAGAAGCGTCTAAAGCCGTGACATCATTTTCTGGAATTTTCCAAGCTGTTTAAAGGCACAGTCAACTTAGTGTATGTAAACTTCTGACCCACTGGAATTGTGATACATTGAATTATAAGTGAAATAATCTGTCCGTAAACAATTGTTGGAAAAATTACTTGTGTCATGCACAAAGTAGATGTCCTAACCGACTTGCCAAACTATAGTTTGTTAACAAAAAATGTGTGGAGTGGTTGAAAAACGAGTTTTAATGACTCCAACCTAAGTGTATGTAAACTTCCGACTTAAACTGTATGTATGGAGATACTTTACAAGTACGGTTCGTAGAGCATAGAACCATACAGTACACAGACATTACAGTATACTGACATTATCAACCTAGATTCTCTCTTTTAGGGTGGGTTAGGCCCAGATTTTGTTTAGCGTTCTTTGTCAATTACTTTGTTAAAATGGCTGCACAAATACAATCCAATTGATTGATTAGTTGATTGATTTTGTGATTGGTAATAAATCAACAAGACAATTGCCATACACACACATGCTGACAGCAGACAGGGTTACATCGACTGACAAGGAGGTACGTTAGTGTCTTACACAAGATATAGCCAGAGTTCTAACTAAATATACACTGATACCCAACAGCGCAGACACAAAAATGGGTTTTGCAGACGTAAGGATATTTTCAAGGCAGCCCCACTGACCTTCATATGAGACAGACTGGAATTTTACAGACAGTGAGTATCCTTTTAAAACTGAAGTACACAGATACAGACACTGGCAAGCGTTTCATACACAACTCACAGCCATAGTGACATCTGAGATCCAGACATCAACTAATATTATGCACAAACACACTATTTTTCAAAGACTGGGACAGACTAAGCAGAATAGATGCATTTTAAGTTTATTAGGACGATACTAAGTAGACAAGGGGGTTGAATGGCCACATATGACCACATATTAGCCAATGATAAGTTGTATTGCCATGCAGTTTGCAAAAAACAGAAGACTTTCCTTATAGTACAGTGACAACTTGATTGTAATTCAGCTTGTACATTTAATTTAAAAGCTGTATTTTCTTTCATATTATTTCATTTTGAATTATATTTTTAGGATACCTTAGAGCTTTAAATTGATCTAGATTATTCTAGACATCTGGTTAGAGATACATGGTCTTTTCTAATTACTGCCCAGAATCTGTGCTGTGCCTCAAATTGGCACTAAAACGGTGGACATGTGTTGATTTAAATAACTAAGCTTTAAGTGCATCAGTCAAAGCATTATGATCATTTGTTGGCAATATATTTCATTGCGTGTGTGTGTGTGCTCGGTAGCTGGGAGAACAACCACCAACGAGGAGCTGGAGGATATGCTGGAGAGTGGCAAGCTTGCCATTTTCACCGATGATGTGAGTACACCTGAGCCTGGCCATTCCCCATGGCAGACAAATATCCACAGTGAAAGCAAGGGGACCACAGATGCTAACAACCTGTGTGGCTAGTTATAGCTATCTCGCTACATCTGTCACATTTGCATTCAATAAACTACTGCTATGTCCTGATATGCATTTTAACAGAAGAATAATGTTGATTATTACAGGTGGTATAAGAACACATCAAATCCTCTTTTCTCCTCATCCTCGGTCTCCTTCTCAACCCTCTGTTTTGTGTCCTTAGATCAAGATGGACTCTCAGATAGACAAGCAGGCCCTGAATGAGATTGAGACCCGACACACCGAGATCATCAAGCTGGAGAACAGCATCCGTGAGCTGCACGACATGTTTGTAGACATGGCCATGCTGGTCGAGAGCCAGGTAAAGTTTTGTTTTTATTTTAAATGTTTTTAAAAGATGAATGAATTAATGAAAGCCCAGTTTTATGTCATTAGCCTTATGTTGAGCACAGAATAGATGACAATCGGGCCTACTCACACCAATATCAAGGGTGTGGTTTAATTCTGCGCCAATGGCATCGGAGTCATTTTGTGATGTTAAAATGAAAACATTGGAGCGTCTATGTATCTTCGAACTGAGCCTTACATCTTCCATAATGAAATCTGTCCAACTGTGATTTAGTTTTTAACACAATTGACTGAGAACAGGGCAGATATTTGGAGCTGAGAGTTGAACGTACGACATTTAGACTCAGGCGTGTGGGTTCACAGGCATATTTGAGTAATTTTGCTTTGAGACTGGAGAAATGTTGCATGCAGTATCCTGTTATTATTCTATGTTTAGATTGAGACTGTGAGTAAACACACTGTTGCCTAAACTAGTTCCACACCAATGAGCAATGCTGTGTAGCCATTCAGAAAAGCTCAGGCTACAACTGTAGCCTTTTTACATCCTGGTTTCATCAGTGTAGCCGTCTCTCTGCTGCTAGGGTTCAGTTATCTTCATTAAGGAAGGGTTCTTACATTATGTTCAGGGTTGTGGCTGTACATTGTGGTTGCACTTGAGTTGAAATGGTATAGAAAAGACTTGCACCTTTAAAAATGCATTACAATACACCTCCCATGAATACTGGATGATATTCTAGAATTTGTGTCTTATAAGTGTTGGTGACATACTACAGTTTATTCCCAAAACTTAACTTAATTAAGTTACATCATCAAATATTTTGATATTTACAGAACATTTATTAATATTACATAGCATCTCTATACATTATGTGAGATACAATATGAGAATACTATGTTGCCAATTTCGATTCTCACTGTGAAGAAATGACCGTTGACTTCCAATAAGAGCCTATGAATCTCATCAGGACGACCTAAATTAGGAAATTGCTTCTGGGTAACAGGGAAATATGGTTTCTAAGTTTAGCTCATGCACTATAAACCGTTTGTGAGTGGATTATTTCATCCAAACTACAATAGGGGGGAAAAACGCTTTTCAGTGACAATTCTTCTCTTTCTCTGAGGGCTTTTCCTCATGGACAATATGCAATTGTGTGTGATTAATAAACATAGGTACTTAGCGAAGCTCATCTCATTTATGTATCAATACTGCTGTTAATATAAAAAATCCATCCTTTAGATGGAAGACAACATTTAGATGCTAAGTGGTTTCATCAATATCACTTACAGTATTTTATAACTGTAATAAAAATGAATAGAAACAGCTTATATTTGTGCTAGAAGCTTTGTTTGGATTCGAAAGAACAGAAATACGATACCACACATGAGCCTTAACAAATATGGGGCAGAAACATATGCATACAATGTGGTTGAGGCTGACTTTAAGTGATAATAGACAAGGTATTCTCCTCAGTCCGCTTGTGTTTTGATGACAGTGCTTTTTACTGTTTACAGGGAGAGATGATTGACAGAATTGAGTACAACGTGGAGCACTCCGTGGACTTTGTGGAGCGGGCGGTGTCTGACACCAAGAAGGCTGTCAAATACCAGAGCCAGGCTCGCAAGGTAAGTCACAGGCTCTCCGTAGAGCAGGGCTAACGCATATATTGTGCATACACGTTTTATCCCTGTTACTTTGCTGTAACCCACATCCCCCACCTACATGAGGATGTATACATACTGTACATTCTAATATACATACTATACGTATGACATCATATAAACAAACACAGGCACAGCATCCTCCTACAGTCAATCACACCACAAAAGGTTAATGCCCACCACCCCCTCATACTATATTATTAAAGAGTACACACACACACACACTCACACACACACACACTCTAATACTAATAATATCCACCACCTCTTCATGTACAGTTCATTTCCTCTTGGGCGTTCCACCCTCATTCACACAGTACCTCAGTGATAGCTTTGGACACCATGTACACACTAATGTTTTTTATAGATAAATGATATTGTCCCTTACCGTAAAACTGCCCCGTAGCATGTATACAATCACAAGCCTCCCTGTGTCTTGCTAACACCATCACCGCCTTGTCTCCCCCCCCCCCTGCAGAAGAAGCTCATGATCATCGTCTGCTGTACTATTCTGGGAGTTGTCTTGGCGTCCACTATCGGCGGATACCTGGGCTTTTAATGACGACGACAACGACGAAAGACGGCCACGAGAAAAAAAACACACAGAGAGAAAAATATCATATACAATATCAGATAAGGAAAACGTTCTAAAAGGGGTTGGGTGGGGTTGAAAAAACAAAAACAAAAAAAAATACGACAATATAGCTGACTAAATACACAACATACAAAAAAGAGGGTACAAATAAATATAATATTTGCAATGTACATGTAAATGTATTGAACATAAGAAACAGCACATGGGTTAGCTACCTGGAAAGAAATATGACGTAAAACATTTTTTTTAACGTTTCATTCTTTTTGGGGATCTCCAGGACAGTGCCAATGACTGCTAAATTGTGTGTTGTTCCAGCAAAGGTAGTTTACTTGGAAGCGATTTTAGAACATAATGCACAAAACCGTAGAAGGGAATTGGGATGATCGGTGTAGCTTATTTCATAGATACAATAATCACGTTTCGTTGGGAGAGACTGACTTTGGTTTTGGTCTTTTAGAGACTTCTCATGGGCTGATTATTCCTGTCAGTCACGTTAATCAGCCAGTCAAATTAGTGTAGTCAACTTGAGTAACCTGCCGATAGGCTAATAAAATCTCCTAGATAGGTATTCATTCGCAACAATGTCTTTACTTCGACCAATAGAGACAAGAGCTTACACCCATGGAGCTGTTACAATGGCAGATGAAAGGCGTGGCACTGCAGTAGCAGGTTTAAAAAACAACTGACAGTTTGCAGGTGCTCCATCAAAGCTCTTCTCTGCTCTTATGCATACAGTAGGAGCATGGAGAGAGGAATGTCTCCGGGTCTTCAGCTAATTCGATATGTCTGCGGCAGAAACCAAATTCAGAGAGACAGATTAGAGAGGTAAGACAGGAGGGGGGGTGGGGTTAAACAGCCGACCAGCTCGAGTTTTCCCAAGGACGTTAAAAGAGAACAGACAGAGAAACAAATGTATATTATAAAAGGTTGCAAGATACACCAGAGAGGGAAGGAAGAGAGGGAGGTGAAAGAAAAAGAGACCTATAGCCGTCATGCCTGTTCTACAGATTTTGGAAAAAATTTGGAACATATTAAAAAGTAAAGATGAAAATTGAACAACGAAATCTCAAAACTTGAAATGCTGGCTAGCCCTGGTGTAGAGTCTCATGTCTTACTTTGGAAGTGGTTAGTTCTACTGTGGTTGTGTAGTGTGTGACGTGTCCTGTGACAAATAGTCTGGCCTCATATTTCCTTAATGGGCCTTTAGCTATATTTTGCATTTTGCAGTTTGCTTTATTTTCAAAGATACAAAACATATAAGCAAATGGGTACTTTGAATGGAACAAGTTTGTGTGCCCCTCTTGTGAAATTTTATTTTTTACTAAGCAAAGATATAATCTTAAAAAACACGCAACTATAGAATCTATTCATAAAACATGTTAGGTATTGATAATCTATCAATCGGTAGGTCATGTTGAGTTTTAATGGTGCTGAACTATTACCAGTTCAGAATGGCAAGATCAGGAGAGAATACTGTGCTCTATGATTGCACATTCTACAAACTAATGCCATTTGAGTTCAGGCTAAGAACAGATAGGAATGCTGCTACATTTATCTGAAGGAGACAACTCTACCTTGCCAAGGAAATATGCATGGCAACATGATAAGGATGTCATAGTGACAATGTTGAAGCCAGCACTGTAAAGTCGCAGATTAAGATCAAATTGCGGGAATAACGGGATCTAAATCATGACTCATGAGCCTTGCCCCTCGAAGTCCCAATTCCCTGGCTTGTGTTGACAGTGTTGGCCCCGTCTAGATGAACTAAAGCGTTCTGACTGTTTGGGGTCACCTTCATGGAATAGTCCCAGTGTAGTTCATATGAGAAGGCCTTACCCCCTGTGATCTAGATTGGACATGGATCTAATCAGAATGTAGAATAGACGTTGAAAAAGCAATAACTTTATTGCTGGTGTATTGATTTGATTTGATTATAGCCAATTTAAAGAGTAACCCAATTATCCTTTGACGTTAGCTTCCTATATGTAGGAACTTCATAGGATATAAGTTGTAACCTAGCGGTTAAGAGCGTTGGGCCAGTAACTGAAAGGTTGCTCGTTCGAAATACCTGAGCTGACTAGGTGAACAATCTGTTTATGTGCCCTTGAGCAAGGCACTTAACCCTAATTGCTCCTGTACTACGCTCTGGATAAGAGCGTCTGCTAAATGACTTAAATGTAAGTCAGAAGTTGTACTTTTCTTCATTTCAAGTGCCCAAACAGACTATGCTAGCCACCGCAAGATGAAACTGTGTTTTCTTGTAATTGATACTTTGACTGTATATGTAATAATTGTAAGGAAAAAACAATATGTTGTCAAATGTTTTCTTAAAATACTAATTTTGTGTTGAATATGTCCTTAATATTGTATATTCAAAGGGAGGAGCCAGCTTTCAATTTTCTGAACTTGGATTTAAGAGTGCTATGGAAATGTAGCTAAATTCAATGTTTCCAAATGCCAAAAGTGACTCCGTTCAGTGTAAAACCAAAGGCAGATGATTTTTCTTCACGGATGCCCCAACACAGAGAATCACGTTAGATGAACCTTCTGACACAGAATTGTCTATTAATGCAAATCTCACAGGACATTGGATAGGATATTTCAGAGTTAGACCTAATTCATCTTACCTATTGGCTGCTGCAAAATCAATACACACCCACTCACCCTTCACAGTTACATGGTCATTCCCCTGTCATTGTCATCAGCAAGGAACATTATTTTCTAAGTCATCGGTTTCTTGGTGAATTTCTTAGTCAAGTGGCCCTATGATGGTCATCCCTGACTGACTGTCATTGAACTGTCTCTGTTGTTGTCCAAACTTTAAACTACAGTAACTACATTAAAGTTATGTTCCACTTTTAGCTCAGCGGCCAACCAAATCATGTCCCTTTCAAGTACTAAGTAGTAGTTAGTTGATGCTTTGTGCTAAGGCCTTCCATATCATCATAAGGACAATACTTGCAATAAATAGGAAGCTGAAACGTTAAATGAAAGGTTCAGTCATTTCACATATCCATGCAAAAGGCTCTTTGGTTCTGAGTGTGAAACAGTGGCCTTTGATAGTGGGCTGTCCTTAGAGAATGGGAGTTTGCGTTGCTGACTTTTTCCATGAACAACCACATAACATTGGGAGATTGGCACTCACTTACACCTTGGAACACATTGAGCGAGAAACAACAAAAAATTGCCTCTATTTAAACATGATTTAACTTCAGGACTAACCCATGTCACTGTTTTCTACGTGCATACCGGTAACCACTTTTGAGTTCTGTACAATCTCGATCGCCACATGAGACGTGATATTTAAGTCCCACCATGACTTAAAGGCTCTTATATTACTTTGGTGAGCCTCCGAAGTCCAATTTGTATCTTTCCATGGCAAGAACGTCTTGCTGCAGCAAGAGATATTGAGAGCATAGGAATGGCAAACGGGAAATGTAGGTTTGTTCGACCAACAGCTCCACCCACAGATCCAGGAGGGAATCTGACTGTAGTCCTCAAGTCATTCCAGCACTGGCCAGCATGTTATTTTTAAAGCTTCTGTGTATTTAATGTGTCCAACCACTTACATGTACAGTTAAAATGGGGTTATATTGATGTCGTTGTTGTTTTTTAAAAGGAATATGGCTAGGGAGCCCTTATTCTTTAAGGCATGCAACTTTCGGCTTTGTGAGTTTGCATGGTGATTTCTGCTCTCGATCATGTGTGCACTTTACACTCTTTAAGAAAACACTGTCTATCACGTTCACGGTTTAATTTATCGATCGCTTATTTATATTTACTCACTGGGGACTGGGTGAGGGGTTATAGTTATATCACTGCTGGTGTCTGTTTTATTGCAAGTCTACAGACACCGTATTTACAGTGGTACGTCCAGAGAGGTGATCTACGTATGTACGAGTGTGTGTAAACCTCTGGGTACTGTTTGGTGCAAAATGTTGTCCCACCCTTCCTCCAGAGTACTGTAGTGTGCGGTTTTCACCCGCCATGGCAGAACCCCTAGTAGTAATTCTGATACATTCCATTCTGTACCCCTCTTTCTCTCCCATGGCATCTATCCCACTTTGCTTCCTGTGCTTCTATGGTGGCGTATGTGTCCTTTGTGAGGAAACGTTAATCGTGAGTCTTTAAGCTGCGACTGCAACTTGTGAGCTCCTAGGCCTTGTGTGCATGCCCCTCGTCCCTGGCAAAAAAAAAGATGGTGCGTGTGTGTGTTTGTGTGAGCATGAACGTTTGTTTGTGTACAGTATGTGTGAGCACGTCTGCGATCGACGCAGACCAGTTGCATCACACTCTGAGCACGCGACTAGGCGTAAGGGCTGTTTGGGTTTAGCAGGTCCATGGGTTGTAGCTGTTGAGTTTCAGTTTTATGTTGAAAACAGAACAACAACAAAAATACACTATTTATATATGTTACCAAATTCAAACCAAAGCATTTTGCCCCACGTGTTCTCAGTCGCCTGATGAAAGAGCACAAAGAAAGTCAAGTTTACAAAAGAAATGCTTATAATATAATAATAGTAATCTAGAGTTATCATCCAGATTATTTCCCCCCTTCAAATCATTGTATGTTGTTCTGTCAGCTGATTGGTTCAAACTTTTGAAACTACTTGTTGAATAGACTTCACAAATTGTCCTTTAATCATTCATAGTTTGTAGTCTTTATGGTGGTAATAGTGAGAAGAGATGCATAATCATATGATGCACATGCAGTCCTCTTACACTTGAGTCCAAAGGAGACAACAGTAACTATTATTATTTCTGTATAGTCTACACACCTATCTTTATGCACACACTATCTACATGTTGTTATGGCCTCTTTACCACCCAATTCAACGCTCACTTGTTTTGCTTTCTGTGTGCTGGCAACACACCTGAGTGTACCCAGATCAACTTTGGTGAATATAAGGGCACTGACCTGGATGAACCAAAGTATTCTATGTTTTTATTCCTGTATTGTTTTGAAATTAAAAGATGTATCGGGTGTGCGGTATATCGGAATGACCTCCAAACGTAGTGAGCATAGAGAAAGCATTCTGTAAATGAGTGGAGAATGAAAGACGGTAATGACCATGCCATCTAGCTCCTGTCAGTACAAAGCCTTGTCAGAGCAGCCAATGGAAAGAAAAACCTCTTCTGGAAAGGGTTTGAATATGGTCTTGAACTGCAAATACAACCAGTTAGATCTTTCAAAACGAAATATCTGTTTTATATTATCATGGTTCATATTTGGAGTTTCGCTGGCTATATATGGGCACCCATACATATTTGCTTGTTGTAGCCACAAGAAATCCAAGGCCCTATGCAATGGCCACTGGCTTTATCCTTACCGTTATGTCATATTCAAACTGCTTTCACAGAAGAGGTTGTTCTTGAAATTAAAGAATTTCAACAACCAACTAAACCCTCTTCAGAGATGCTTACTAATGTGCTACTGTTATTTGCCACAACGAAACCGTTTGTTGTTTTCTTTGCTTCATGGTCCTATTCTGGAACATACTCACCATATCTCACAACAGTATTCCTTTGTATCAGTGTTCTAATTGGGAGGGGGGTTGGCGGTGTAGGAATGGTGCCCCCGAAATTGTGACTTCAGAAAGTTGATCATTATCTGAATAGTTAACAGTAGGTTAACAGAATACTGAATAGATATTAAATATATTATTATAATGAAAATAAAATGCAGTAACGTGCAAACTGAGGGAGAAAGAATGGCAAAATGATCAAATGCTAAACTAAAAAAGTCAGTGATTATATTATAGCAATGATTTAAAGAAATAAAGGAGTTATGTTAACAAAAATAATAGTAGTAATATTGAATGCTCGCAATTTTGTCAAACTGAACTGGATCTTTGTGTCTTGTAATTATTGTAAATACTTCAAAGAGAGAAAAAATGACTTGCATGTCCATGTATAAAACTACTGAGAAACTTGTTCCTGTCAAAGTTGTGAAGTGGTTCGATCTCTGCCCTATCCCCACTGTCCCCCCTCTTTGGACTGACTGTCTGTACATATATGTTCTTTCAGTTTTAATGCGTGTTTGGAGTGTTTGGACAAAATAAATAATAATTTGTGTGACCAACCATATCAGTCAAAAACCCACCAGTTTGATTTCGTTCAGAGGCATCCGTCTCTGATGAATAGTGCTTCCCTCCATCCGTTGTAAGAAGGGAGTGGCAACGTACATGTTGCCATGTCATCTCGGTTTCCTGCTTCCAGGCCAAATAGGAACTCAAACACTCTCTTTGTCTCCAATTATTAGCCGGTAGTCAGACAAAAACAGCCCTGTCATTATGATTGGTATTGTCTTGTATAATGACAATGTGAACCTTGTCACTTGGCTTTGGGCTTCTTCTCATGGGCCCAGGGTCTCTCATCGCTGTGGAAAGTATACTGTGGTGAAAAAACAAGTCCTTCTCTTAATTGAACCCGCCATTACGTAGTGGTCATGACATTTAAAGTCATTAAGCACTAAATTGTGTGATCTTTAATGTCTGGCAAGTGTTGCAACTCTCCTATGTTCATGGGAGAGAAATAGGAGAGACATTTATTTCCATTGTCAAAATTGTAAGAAGAATTTCAATTTTTGAAATTAGTTAGGCTCTGCGTTGAGTTTTGTCCTCTTTTGTACTGATATCTTAGCGTGTCAGATGCAAACAACTGAATCACCTTTTTAGGAGTTTGAGAGGATTTTGTCCCAATTGTGAGAGCAACCCAAAGAGGTCCAATCATCCTCAAAGGGAAAGTTGTGGATCATACTGAAAGATTGGCCTGTGACAATATAGAAATCCACTTTTATGTGCAATACAAAAGAAAAAGGGCTTTCTTTAACATGCAGAAGTGAGACCAAAAGATTTCAGACCTCGATCGACCACAACACAGTTTTGGTTGCAGATCGAAAGCCACAGTTGGTGGAAGTGATTTGAAATGTGTAACAACACAGGCAGAAGAGAACAACTCCATCTTGTTCAGTGAAAGTCAGTTAGAGGGGGTTGTCAGGGTGGAAGAGATCGGCGTGAAACAAGAAAATTATACTGAGAGAGACTGAAAAACAGAGGACAGTTGGATCGTTTGCTGCAACTTTGACTGGAAATGCAACTTGTGTCCCGTTTTTTTTGTGTGTGTGTATGTGTGCGTACCGTAATGTAAAAAACTATCTGTCCCTCTCTCTCCCTCTCTTGTACTGCTGTTTGCTGTTCTGTTTAGTTAGTGTGATGTGCCAGTATTTCCCCTCCCCACCCTTCGCTATCTCCCCTCCTCTTGCTCTTTCTCTCCCTTTTCTCCATGGATCTTTAAGATGACAACTCTATGCAGATGCTGTCTTTTATAAGTGTGTCAAATTTTAATTTAAAATAAAAACAATAAAAAAAACTAACCCGACAGACATATTGAAATGATAACAAAAAATGAATAAAGAAAAGGATTGTTCAGTGTACCCTCGCAGTGGTTGGTCATCATTACTGTTGTCAGTCTCCATCGCTATAGTACACAATGGCTCAAATTCAATTGTATTATTTGTAAATTATGTTCTTAGATCAATAACCACCAAACATATGGCAATGTAATGTTATTTCATGTTATTTTGATTTAGGAATATGGGATATTAGTTTGTGTTAAGCATCCTCATGTTATCCTATCAACATCTTGTCATGAAGCTTTAAGTGTGTCTGAAGTCCCTCGGGCCTATTCACAGAGTTCTGGATGAAGTCACAGTGAGTATCTCTGTAGCCCCTGATCGCCCTCCACTGGGTTAGCAACATCTCAGACAACTCTCCACTGTGATATGCGAGACTTGGCAAGCGTTCTGACACAAAAATGGCTGCTGTGGCTCACTCAGGTAAGTCAAGTTTACAAATTGGTAGTGGGTGAGGTGACGGAGTTCGCTCCTTACAATTTAACATATTTTGACACCTAGTGAAACGCACAATATAAATGTAATCCATCATTATTGTATTATGTCAATGTTTTTCCTTGAAAGGACCCAGTGCCATTCAGTGTTTTTAAAGGTGGACTAGGCCATATTCAAGAAGCATCTCAGAACAGCAGTGCGGATCTATGATCAGCTCCAGCCCTATCCATATACACTGCTAAAAAAAATAAAGGGAACACTAAAATAACACATCCTAGATCTGAATGAATGAAATAATCTTATTTGAAACTTTTTTCTTTACATAGTTGAATGTGCTGACAACAAAATTACACAAAAATTATCAATGGAAATCAAATGTATCAACCCATGGAGGTCTGGATTTGGAGTCACACTCAAAATTAAAGTGGAAAACCACCTACAGGCTGATCCAACTTTGATGTAATGTCCTTAAAACAAGTCAAAATGAGGCTCAGTAGTGTGTGTGGCCTCCACGTGCCTGTATGACCTCCCTACAACGCCTGGGCATGCTCCTGATGAGGTGGCGGATGGTCTCCTGAGGGATCTCCTCCCAGACCTGGACTAAAGCATCCGCCAACTCCTGGACAGTCTGTGGTGCAACGTGGCGTTGGTGGATGGAGCGAGACATGATGTCCCAGATGTGCTCAATTGGATTCAGGTCTGGGGAACGGGCGGGCCAGTCCATAGCATCAATGCCTTCCTCTTGCAGGAACTGCTGACACACTCCAGCCACATGAGGTCTAGCATTGTCTTGCATTAGGAGGAACCCAGGGCCAACCGCACCAGCATATGGTCTCACAAGGGGTCTGAGGATCTNCTTGCCACAGCTCGCATTGATGTGCCATCCTGGATGAGCTGCACTACCTGAGCCACTTGTGTGGGTTGTAGACTCCGTCTCATGCTACCACTAGAGTGAAAGCACCGCCAGCATTCAAAAGTGACCAAAACATCAGCCAGGAAGCATAGGAACTGAGAAGTGGTCTGTGGTCACCACCTTCAGAACCACTCCTTTATTGGGGGTGTCTTGCTAATTGCCTATAATTTCCACCTGTTGTCTATTCCATTTGCACAACAGCATGTGAAATTTATTGTCAATCAGTGTTGCTTCCTAAGTGGACAGTTTGATTTCACAGAAGTGTGATTGACTTGGAGTTACATTGTGTTGTTTAAGTGTTCCCTTTATTTTTTTGAGCAGTGTATTATTCATTAATATCCAATAGACAAAACTGATCCTATATCAGCACTCCTACTCAGACCCTTTGAACAAAGGGCTTTGAACAGCTGCTCAGCCATGCTGTGTGGGTTAGCTCCTCCAGCACACTGCCCATCTGGTTCCCAGCCTACCAAAAGGACCATTAGGAATCCATGACTCATGGTCCAGTCTACACATTATGACCTCATCATTAAGGCATGCAAGACATCCCCACTTTGATCACTCGCCCTGGTGTAAATTCTATCCCCATCACCTCATTATGGCTACTTGCCATTGAGGTTTGATGATTGTTTTGTACAGTACACTGCTGTTCATCTGTCCTCTGCTATGTGCTGATTCTAATTAGTTATTATGGGCATCTGTTAAATGACACAGCACATATTTTAACATTTTAATGTACAATACTTTACACAAGGTTTCGGTGAAAGACTGACACAAAACCACAATGACATGACCTGAATGGGGAATCTGGAGAAGTAGGAAATTCAAGATGGGGATAAAAGGAAATGCAAATAAAAAGGCATGTTTTTGATTAACTAAACCATTCCCATCTGTGTCAGCCACACTAATCTAGCTCCACCAATCAACAAAGGAAAATGCAAACAACCAATTTGAACATTTCTGAAAGAAAACACATACAGTACTGCATTTTGTGCAGGGATTCAATAGTCTGTTACCTCCACATCCTCATGCTGTACTCCCCCACTACCCCCTCATGGCTACACACCCAGACTCTGTCTATATCCCAAATGGCACCCTATTCCCTACACACTGGGCAAAATCTGTTTGAATCAATGTTGTTTCCATATCATTGAATTCACAAGTTAACAACTCAAACAAATGTCAATCAAAACTGGATGTTGAACTGATGTCTGTGCCCAGTGGGATAGACCATCGTTGAAAGTAGTGCACTCTAGGGAGTAGGGTGCCATTTGGGAATATGTAGTGCCCCCCTCACTGCCCCCTCATGACATCAACAGAACACCAGGGTGACAAGGCCCCAGACACTGATGAATGGCTTCCTCTTACTGGACTCTCAGGACAGTCACAGTCCTTGGCCCCAGGGGGATTTGCCTTGATGCTAGACTCCTCTGCTCTCCCATGGTACATGGGGCTTAGGTCACATTGATCATTCTGAATGGGCATGGACATTGAAAAGAGCCCCCAAAACAGGCCTACTTTAACCCTGCTTTTAACTGTTCATGATTATAGCAATGAAATACTATAGGAGTTATGGGAATATTGAAGCAACCTTCAAAGAAATTGTAACTGTTATTAAAAACTTAAATACATAAAAAAGTGTGAGGAGCAGAAGGACAATTGTGATTCACAACACATTTTTCCAGCTATTTATTTTCAGTACTCCTCATTAGGGGTTATAATATGGACACGTTTTGTTAAGAAATGTATAATCAAAACATAGTTTATAAAAGTGTATAGTAAGCATTACATATATACTACAAAAAGTAAGAACTTGAAATTAATACTTCTTAATACTATTTCTAAACTAGCTGTAATGAAGTTACAAGTGTCCTTTTTCTTGACTTTTTTTTAGGTTTAACTAAAATATACAGTTGTCCTGTGGTCTAGTTTTATCACATTACTCCTAAATCAATTCAGTGACTTTAAATTTCACTTACTAGCAGTACTCCCAGTAAAATATGTTCACACAGAGCTTTGAATAGTTGAATATAACACAATTGTATATGGAAATACTAGCTAATGAATGAATACAAAGGTTACAATGCAAGAGTAACAAACTTAACATAATAAATGCACAAAACTTTTACAAAGTTATCCGTTTGTAGTGTTTTTTTCTTTTTTTGTGTATGAAACAGAAGTGTCCAGTCTGAGTTGAGGGAAGACAGTCACGTCACTCAAAAGGCAAACATGTCAACAATAATCCTTAATCATCATTAATCTTCCTTAATAATCATACTGCAATCAAAACACACATAGCAGCTCCCTGTTTATTGTACAAGGGAAACTTAAGGAAGTAAAGTCAATTTAAAGTGTCAAAGAGTCCTTCATCCCAGACTCCATGTCAATTATAAATATGATGAATGGTCTGGGGTAAGTGTAAGGACAAGGGGTGGTTACAACACATCTCCTAAACTGAGAGATCCTAAAACAAGCATTTCTGTTACAAGTGCTGCTACAAATAAGCATACTATAATGATTTATAAAAGCCGTACTGTTAATAATACAGTCAGAGTTATAATTATGATACATGTTAAATCCAAATGCAGGCACCAGCCTAACAATATACATTTCTTTATTTTCATCAGTGTTTTTTTATCATCTATACGCACTTGCTGGTTAGGCGTAGTGTTTAAAATATTGGGGCCAAGAGCCATTTTGAAATAATGGGAGGAATACAGAAATGTTATGTCAGAAAGTAGCAACCCATTAAGAGCATTGTCGTCATCTGCAGAATAATACGGTTTGAAGCTCATCTTCCTGCTACAAGAAACACAAGTTAGAAAACGATTAGAACCTCACAAGAGAGCAATATACCCTCAGGTCAGTTCTATATTACAGAAATGTGACATCTCCAACCACTACATTCACCGTTAAAACTCAATCTTTACAATGTAAAATGTCAAAGTACATCTCAACTCTTTAATCCAACATATTGCTCATATGTTCAAAATCCATGAGTTACTCTTCAATATCTTTATACTGTATGACACAACAAAAGCCGCAAGCAAAGGCTTCATTGAAGATTAACAATTGGGATGTTAGGATGTGTAGCAGTCAAAAAGGAACAATCCCAAAACCTTAATATTGACGTTTTTTTTTACCAGTAATCCTGGTGTACCATTGCAGGCAGAAGGGTTGTTGTCCCCTAGCAAAGGCCATCGAGTGAATGCTGCAAGCACAGCTAACTGATTGGGTGGGATGAAGGCAGATGGGTGAAGATTTTGCAACCTGTATCCTAACCAGTGTAGATAGTGTCCATGTCAAGTCCACTTTTTCCCCTTGTCTGGGGTCGCATGCAGGGCCTTGCGCGTCTAAACCACATAACCTGCGCTCTGAAAATCACAGTCTATAACAAGAGGGAGATGGTGGTGAATGAGAAAAAGGGTGAAGAAGAGTTTTGGCACCTCCAGAACATTTGCATTTCAATGCTTCCCCTTTCCCCACCCCCACTTTGTGTAGATATGGGTCTGAGGCAGAGCCAAGAGGGTGGCACTGGTAGCAGCCACAGACACATTGGTGCGCACAGGGCGCTCTGAGCTGCCCCAATGCAACTTCATGTGGTGACGCAGGTTGGACTTGCTGGAGAAGCGCTTGTCGCACTGCTGGCAGGAGAAGGGTTTCTCCTTGGTGTGGATGCGCCGGTGGATTATCAGTTGGGTGGACACACGGAAGGACTTTCCGCACTCTGGGCACTCGTAGCGTTTGGTCTCCGTATGGATGCACCGGTGGTTCTTGAGGGCGTTCAGATTGTGAAACTCCTTTTGACAGGAGGTGCAGAAATAAGCACCAGTCTTGTGGATGGTCTTGTGGTTGAGGAGGGAGCTGGCGTGACGGTAGGCACTGCCACACTGGTCACAGACGTGCGATTTGGCCCCCCCACCAATTACCGGTTTACCTGAAAATGTAAACGTTGAACTTGTATTAAACCAAACCTCCAGAAACCTTGGCTTTTCAATGTATATCACAGCAGCACTTTCCCTTTCCCCACCTATAGAAATAGGCCTGAGCGCATACCCAGGAAGCTGGAAGGCGCTGAGCCGCTCCAATGCAACTTCATGTGGTGGCGTAGGTTGGACTTGCTGGAGAAGCGTTTGGTGCATTGCTGGCAGGAGAAGGGCTTCTCCTGGGTGTGGATGCGCCGGTGGATTATGAGCTGGCTAGGCGCACGGAAGGCCTTTCCACAATCTGAGCACCGGTGGCGTTTGACCTCAGTGTGGATGCGCCGATGGGTCTTGAGAGCCATCAGGTTGGAGAACTCCTTCTGACAAGAGCTGCAGAAATAGGCACCTGTCTTGTGGATGTTCTTGTGGTTCTGGAGGGATCCGGCATGGCGGTAACCACGGCCGCACTGGTCGCAGACATGCGACTTGGGTGGTCTCCCTGCGCCAATTGGTGGATGACCTGAAAATGTAAAATGTAGGAATTGTGTCATGCCATAATTCTGATATTTCGTTTGTATACACATTAATGCTGGCTTCACATGCTCGTGGAAAATGGGGAAACTGGGACGTCATAAGCCCGACATGGTTGTGTTCAAGTACTTTTGAAGTTGGAACAATTCTTAATAAAGTAAGCTAGCTTGCTTAACATCAACAATATGGTCAGACTGGCTATATTATACATATTGATAAGATTGTAATTGTCAAAAACAGATTTGTTGTCAAAGGTAAAAGGTTAGTGGTGAAACGTCACAACTTGGGTAACACAAATGTCTCTGTACTTGTAATTCCGACTTGGACAGTCCTTCAAGTGAAATTTCCCACTGGGAACTAAAAGCTTCTGATAACTCCAATGTGAAAGCTGCATTAGAAACAGCTTCACCCATGAATTTCTTTTTAATTCTTCAAAAATTAAAAGTGCATTCCGTAACATTTCCACATGCACATAGATCTTGATATGTATCGGTAGTAATAAATTAATAATTAATTGAGACAAAAACAAAAAGAACTGTCAGAGTGGCACGTCCTGGCTACCCTCAGTTTATACAAAATGCAGCGTCTTCTTGATTCAATATTGGCTCTAGTTTTCAGCAGTTGAAAACCCAACAATATTGTGTCTACAAAATAATATTTTGGACTTGTCATGTTCTTCAAAATCAGAGAGGGAGTCAAAAATATTACTGAAATGTTAAAGATGGCAGCTTTAACAATAAATTGTTTTTCGGGCAATTCACCTTTGCAATGTCAATCAAACCATTGGGCAAATCAAATGGGCCTTCCCTACACTGATGGTGTACTGAGCCTTGAGTAAAATGGTGAGGCTACATGTGTTGCAAATGTCCCTCTTCCACTGTACACCGCAGGTATATGGGTTTATTTTGCATTTCCACTAGCTACCAGTATTTCATTTGGTTGTTTACATAGCTTTGTAACTGTACCTCGAATTTGGTCGAAGAAACTGATGCCTCAATTTGGGAACAAACGTATAGCTACAGTTAATTATATTCAACACGGATGGAACTTTATTAAGCACAAACTATCATGCATATATAAAAGACGAAATGTACATGAAAACAAAACAAATATGGAATAGGTCAGAGTTACATGTGTAGGATTAAGGGTGAGAGATTTGTATCTTCAATATCTGCGCTAGTTTCATCTTCATGGTGACAAATACACAAAAATTGGGAGACAGCAATATTGCAATATTGATTCTACAGCCCTTAGGACAATTTACTCAAAAAACGATTTTCTTTAGTTTCTCCCAATACTTGAGCATTTCTTAATCAACCCAGACAAAAATATTTGATTTATTTAGTTATTTTGAGCAGCCACTTGTTAGTTTAGCATACTAATCCAAGAGCCCATAGGAATCAATTCAACAAAAGTGGACATCCAAAAACACACTTAACCACCATGCAGACACTCCATCCAACATGTATAGTGACCTTATCACTCTTGAACAACGTATTATAATAGAAATGCCATTGTGGTTGCTAGACATTGGCATCAGCTCAACAGATTCCATAAGGACACTGGTGTTAGCGTGCTAAGCTAACTAGCGGCAAATATGCACTCTCAAACTTGATTGGGTTGATAAAAAAAAAAAAACCTACGTGGGATAATTAGGTTGGTCTAAATATCAGCTAAGTGGAAAAACTAAAGAAAGGAGTTTGAGGATATTCTTCTTCCAAGGACGAAAGAACTTCAAACCTATTTGGTTGGTTATAAAATAAAAAGGTATATATTTTCAACAACCACATTGTAAACTCAATATCATTTAGTGATTTTGTGTGTTGCATAAAACAAATAAATATTCTAGCATCAAGATAATGGAATGCATTCAAACATTGTACCTTAAAGATTACATATAGATGCATTAGTGTCCATTTTCTTTTATTGTTTGGACTAACATGAGTAAATTACTGTCATTTTCAGAGGTCTAATCCTCTAGGGCTGTATTTATACAGGCAGCCTTATGCCGATCTTTTGTTCCACTAATTGCTCTTAACTAATTAGATCAGCTCTGAATAAGATCTGATGTGAAAAGATCTGATGTGATTGGTCAAAAGAACAATTAGTGGAAAAAATATCAGCATTGGGCTGTCTGTGTGTACGCAGCCTAGGTGTATGACGAGGGCACCAGCCTTTCTATAGGCAACAAGGTAAATAACATTATCAAACTTCATCCTCAGTCTGCATCATTTGCTTAAAGAGCTGCAATTGTTTACTCCCCTTCCTTACATATCCTCAAAACAGGTCAATTATTTGGCCCCTCAACTAGACGCATTTTAATTTGACCAATTGACTGAAGTGAAAATGTTTAAGCCAAGTCTTTAAAATGTTGAGTTAACCCAGGTTGATTTCAACTTCACAGGTAAAAAATTGCCTGTGTGAAAACGTGTTGATTATTAAAACACTTAACAATTTCAAAAGTACATGAAAAGCGTTAAAGGAAAATCGATTCACAACAATGTTCTTCACTTGTTTTCCAGCTATTTATTTTCAGTACTCAGCATTAGGGGTTATAATATGGACAGGTTTTTGTTAAGAAATGAATTATCAAAACATAGTTTATAAAAGTGTATAGTAAGCATTACATACATGTATGAAACAAAAAGTTAGAACTGAAAATTATTCATTATAGTTGTTCAAACCAATCCTTTCTAATCTAACCGTAATGATGGTTGGAAGTGTCCACTTTTAACCAATTCTGGAGAAAACGCAAGAGTTCAATTAAAATATAGTTAGTTGTCCTGTGGTCTAGTTATCACATTCCTCCTAAAATCACTTCACTGTCACTTTATATTTCACTTACTAGCACCAGCGCTCCCAGTAAAAGGTGTTCACACAGAGCTTTGAATAGTCAAAACGCAATTAAATAAAATAAATCCTAATAAATACAAGGGTTACGATAAGGTGTAACAAAAACTTGAGAATGAGGACTGAATGCACAAACAATTCACAAAGTCATCCCTTTGAGTGTGAGCTGTTTTTGTGAAACAGAAGGAAGTCCAGTCTGACTTGAGGGGAGACGGTCACAACATCACTTCAGAAATAATTCCTTAATCTTTGTACTGCAATCAAAACACACATTATACAAGTTCCCTGTTTATTGTACAAGGGACTGTTTTTTTTTTTTTACCATATCAAATTGAGACAACATGGAGGAGTACTGTAACAAGTGTTCTTTGGGAGTCCTTCATACTTGACTCCATGTCAATTATACATACAGGATGAATAGTCATGTGTAAGTGTAAGGAAAGGGGGTGGTTACAACACAGCTCCTAAACAGAGATCCTAAGACTAGCGTTTTCCGTTACAAGTGTTAATATAAATAAATGCATTCTACAATGATCTGTTTTATAAAAGTCGAACTGTAAATAATACAGTCAGAAGTACGATTACGATACAGGATAAAACCAAATGCCGGCATGGGCCTAACAATATACATTTTCCTTACTTTCTTTTTTTTTTTTTTACCACAACTTATTGTCTATACATATTAACTAGTTAGGCGCAGTGTTTAAAATATGGGTGCCCAGAAACCTTTTTTAAATATTAGGAGGAATACACAAATGTGATGCCAGAAAGAAGCAACCGATAAAGAGCATTGCTGTCATCTGCAGAATAATAAGGTTTGAAGCTCATCTTCGTGCTGCAAGAAACACACAAGTTAGAAAACGATTAGAACCTCACAAGAGCGCAATACACCCTCAGGTCAGTTCTACAGAAATGTGACATCTCCAACCACTGACTTAATTCACTGTTAAAACTAAATTTTACAATGTCAAAGTACATCTCAACTCTTTGTTCCAACATATTGCTCACTTCAGAGATACTGTTTGAAATAAATGTTCTTACTGGTAAGATGTTTTGTATAAGATGACAAAGGCCGCATGCAAAGGCTTTATCCAAAGTCAACAGATATGGAATGGGATGTCATGATGTGCAATGCATTCAAACTGCAAAGATGCCACAAAAAACCCTTAACATTGGTCAAATTCATCAATGTGGTTGACTTGGTGAGCTTCACGCCACACTCTTGGCATGGCATAAGGATGTTCTTCCTATTGTGCCCCGTTTGCTGTAACTTCTTTGACACTTGGCTTAACTGTCAATAAAACACCAAGAAATCTACAATCATCTACTGTGTAACATGCAACAGGGGGCTATGACAACAGTATATCATTAAGGTTTCTAAAGGGCTGAACAGAGAAGTGTAGCACACATCCTACACTGAATGAGCAGTAATCCTTGTGTACCATTACAGGCGAATGGGTTCTTGTCACCTAGCAAAGGCCATCGAGTGAATGCAAGCAAGAGTAGCCATGCTGGTTGGGATGAAGCGGATGGGGGAAGCTTTTGCAACCAGACTGTCTTAACCAGTGTAGATGTTGTCCATGCCAAGTCAGTCGTCCCCCCCCCCCTGTCGAGGTTGCATGCAGGGCCTGTGTGTCTAAAACACATAATCTGCTCTGTGAAAATCTACAGATATAAACCTCACACTCTACAACAAGAGGGAGATGGTGGTGAATGAGAAGGAAGGGGACTAAGAGTTTTGGCACCTCTAAAACCTTGGCATTTCAATGCATCTCACACTAGCACCCCCACCCCCTTCCCCCACCCATACTTATAGAAATGGGCCTGAGGGCATACCCAAGAAGCTGGCAGCGCCCATGGCCATGGAGGGGGGCGCTGAGCTGCTCCAGTGCACCTTCTGGTGGTGGCGCAGGTTGGACTTGCTGGAGAAGCACTTGTCGCACTGCTGGCAGGAAAAGGGCTTTTCCTTGGTGTGGATGCGCCTGTGGCAGATGAGCTGGGTGGACACACGGAATGACTTTCCGCAGTCGGGGCACTGGAAACGTTTGGGCTCAGTGTGAATGCGCCGGTGGTTCTTGAGGGACATCAGGTTGGGAAACTCCTTCTGACAGGAGTTACAGAAGTAGGTGCCTGTTTTGTGACTGTTTTTGTGGTTGAGGAGGGAGCTGGCGTGGAGGTAGCCGCGGCCGCACTGGTTGCAGACGTGCGACTTGGTCCCCGTCGCCCCACGGCTCCTGCTGCCACTGGGGCCTTGGAAGGACAGGGAGTTCATTTTGGGTAGTCCATTGGGGATCAGTCCTTGGGCCTGCAACAGCGTGAGATCCAGGCCGGAGTCCCAGCTAAGGCCTGAGCTCCCGCCCCCGGATGTGCCCCCAGAGGCTCCCCCAGCCCTGGCCTGTGTCTGCTGGGGGGGCCTGGGGGCTTGGCCGTGGGAGATCTCCTGGTGGAGCCGGAAGCTGGCCTGGCTGGGGAAGCTGCGCTGGCAGGGGCCACAAGTTAGCTCCCTCTCCTTTAGGTGGACGCGACGGTGGCTGTTGAGCTGGGAGGAGACACGGAAAGCCTTGCCGCATTCTGGGCAGCGGTGACGCCGTATCTCTGAATGGATGCGCCGGTGGTTCTTGAGGGCCAGGAGGTTGGAATAGGTCTTGAGGCACACGGCACAGTGGTAAATGCCGACGGTGTGGGTGTTTTTGTGGTTGAGGAGGGAGCTGGCATGGGCGTAGGAGCGGCCACACTGGTCACATCTGTGGAGAGACAGAAGAGAAGAAGAAATTAGTAACTGCTTGCGGTCCTTTTTCACTAATCTAACAAAACTAATTGGCTGGTTACCACTTTTCCATTAGATAAAACGAACTAATATAAATAAAAAATAATTTGTACAGGTATATGATCTGGAATCCGGCTTAAAGCTTTGGAGATGACTATAAGTGGTTTACCATGTCCTGCAAGAAGAAATAGTCAATGTATACACATAATAAAAGGGGGGCACATTTTGGTGGAAACAAGGGGAAAAAATATGGATCGTCATTAATCAAATAATTGAAAACTAATTTGAGTCTTGGAAGGTATGTGTGGCTCCCTGCACTGCACATTTGGATACAACAATTCCATCACACTTTTCATAGTTATTGAAATGATTCTGACTTTCTTATTGGCCGCAACTGTGGTGAAATATGGTGGCTTAGTGCAGATTACCCCACCCCCATAAAATACCTAAATTACAACAAAGCATGTGCAGTGTAGCAAGCTCCAAATACTTACTGTGGATCTAAGGATAGGCCTATGCCCTTTATCAATGTAGTCTTTACTGTAATATCAGCAAAAAACATACAAGAACCTTTTCACTTCTATGTCTTTTACCATTTTAACCAGCTTTTGTGCCTTGACTTTGTCAAACAAAGAATTCCACTAAACTAGGTTTACACTATCAACAACCTAAAATGTACAATGTACCTATAAAAGAGACAGGGAAGCACAAACAAAGGAGCACTACAATTCATAACAAGTACAAGGAACACACAAATCATAAATCTTACTTATTATACTATGTCAGCTATTTTGAATTGATATCAATTAATGGCAGTATTCTTGGTAAAAGCAGAAAATAAAACATCCAACTGAACAATCAAATCAAGTCTGATTCATAGTAGCCTAGGAAACGAATGTATATCTAACTGAAAGCAAACGGGGTGACTTATCTGGTCTCCACTAATCAATCTGTCCAAACTTCAGAAATATCCGAATTCCGGTGCACGTATGGTCCCAAGGAAGCCGGATTGGAGATCATATACCTGTAATAGACATGTAGAAACCTATGATCTTCACTATTTTCACTTCAAGAATCACAAACAACAGACGAAAACTCACGTGTACCGGCACTCTTCTCCCCCTGTCGTGCTTGCAGTGGCCATCCTCCTGCCCTCCTTGCCTACCTGGTTCTCCCCGCATCGGTGCCTCGCCAGGCCTGACCTCCCCTGGAAGCTTTTCCCGCAGCTGGTGCAGCCAAAGCGTGTGTGGCCCTCCTCGTGGACCTTCTGGTGATTGCGGAGGAATCTGGCTAGCCGGAATGCTTTCCCACAGTGGTGGCAGATGTGCCTCTTCTTCTGCGTGTGGATGCGCATGTGGTTGCGCAGCGCCATGTAGTTGGAGTACGGCTTGTCGCAGTAGGTGCAAGTAAAGGTGCCCGTCTTGTGTGTGTGCTTGTGGTTCAGTAGGCTGCTGGCATGTTTGTAAGAGCAGTTGCAGATGTCACAGCTGTAGGGGCGTTCATCTGGCACAAGGTCAGCCCCATCGATGCTGAGGCTTGAGCTGTTGAGGGAGGCAGAGGACGAAGGGAGCTGCTGAGCAGGGCAGTCATGTGCAGCCAGCTGGTCTGCAGTAGCGAAACCCTCGCAGCACCCATCACACTCGTAATCCATTTGAGCAACAGCTCCTGCAGCCCCCTTGCAGAGCTGTGCAGAGTGGTGGGTGGTCAGCTGCTTTTGGGTACGGAATCCTTTGCCACATTCCTGGCAAGTGTGCTTCTTGAGGGCAAAATGAAGACGCAGATGGTTTTTCATGGCCAGGCGGTTGGGGTAAGTAGAGTTGCAGACATTGCAGTGATACTCGCCAATTTTGTGAAGATTCTTGTGATTGGCCAAGCTACCTGCATGACGATAGCTCCGTCCGCACTCATCACAGGCGAAGGGTCGTCGTCCCCCTTCTTGTAGATCAAAATTCTGAGCCCTTGAAGTACCAGCCTCTGAGTAGGGTTGCTTGAAGCCTTGTTGTTGTTGTCCATACTTGACTTCCCCCATGCCAGGGTTCTGGGATTTGGACGATTCTCCTCTCATGGCCTGCATGCCAGAGGGACCTCCTTGATACCTTCCATTGCCTAGCTTCGCGAGCTGGGCGTGAGCCTTTGCTCGGTGTTCTTCGTGGAGCCGAAGGTGGTTTTCCAGCTGCTTCTGGATCTTGAAGGCCTTCCCACACTCCTCACACTTGTGCCTGCAAAAGAAAGTCAGGACCAAATTAAAGATGGGTTAGGAACTGGTAAACACTCCTTTTCCCTATTCCACGATCTGCCAGCCACTCAACTCGCTCCTAAAATCATGAGTGGACAGCCTACTGGCTGAATGGGCACTAGCTACGTTTAGTAATGAAGATAAAAGCACATTTGGGGAAGGTTATTTACCATTCAAGTAAAGCCATCGTTTCGGAATCGGGTGCCACTTGGGGACCGCTTCTCCCTGTGCCAGCGGCAGCCTTGCTGTAGCAAGCCAATGAAGGGAAATCACCAGTCAGAAATACATTTTACGTTTAGAATGGATTCAAAAATGTCATGGCCTGGCCATTTCTTGGGTTTCTCAGGGTTGCTTAAGGGGTGTTTTATTTTTAAATTAGCTTTACAGATTGGACTGTAGCACAGAGTAGACTCTTACATTTCAATGACAATGCAGCTGTGCCGCTGTACAGTGAGGGAAAAGCGGTGTGTTTTCTTCAACAAATCAAATGCCTATTTTTTACATCAATGCGGAGGCCCTCGATAGGCAAATTGATTATTCTTACTCATATCTAGCATTATTACAATGAAAAATACTGCATCTCATTATTTCATAGAAAACAAAGACTAATCAATGAAGATACTGTAGAATCCAGATTTTAGTGTAAACTGTCCTATTGATGTCAACTGGAAATTTGGACCAAATTCAGCTATGCAAACAGATCTTATGTTATTATTAGGCCCACAAAGACAAACAAGTCTCAATGGGGAAAAGCATCAAACAAAAGCTTACCTTTTTAAATCAAAGTGGGTCCTCTGGTGGTTCTTGAGGGCCAGCAGGTTGTAGTAGCGCTTCTGGCAGACAAGGCATCTGAAGACTCCGGTCTTGTGAGATTTCTTGTGGTTGAGCAGGGAGCAAGGGTGCCTGTAGCCCCTTCCACACTGGTCACATTTGTGGGGTCGATCCTCCGAATCTGGCATCTGTTGTCTACGGTCCTGTCCTCCCATATCACGACTGCCTCCAGGTCCTCCAACTCCGCTGCCACTAACGCCATCTCCGCCAGTCATCCCTTTAGCGCCATTCAATCCTTCTTTGCTCAGCACTCCTCCTCTTCCCTTTCCAGGACACAGGTGAGTGATCAGGTGATGGCGATCAGCAAAGAACATGCCACAGTCAACGCAAATGTGATTCCTCCCATCACCATCCATTTTGCCATTAGTATTGGTGGGATCGGCACCCATGCTCTGCGCTGCTGCATCTGACCTTTGTGGCCCATGAATCAGTTGGTGGTTTAACAGGTCTTGCTTTCTGGAGAAGCTCTGGCCACAGGTGCTGCAGATAATCCTCCAGTTTGCCTCACCGTTAGGAGAAAGTGCCGAAGTCCCAGGCCCTGTGGGATTGTTAGCATGGCTGCGCAGATGGCTTCTCAGAGCTCTGAGGCTGGCATAATGGTTTCCACACACTGAGCACTGGTACACTTCACCATCATCTTCATCTTCTTTATTCATCCTTTTTCCCCCTCCTTGGGCATGGGACTGAGAACCATACTGAGAGCGATGTCCATTGCTCTCTTTCACATTTCCTCCACCTGAAGGGAGAGCAGCGCCTCCAGGACTGTTGTAGCCACTCATGTTTCCCATGAATCCATTGGACATCCCCTGGTTCTGTCGCCGTTGGGGGCACATGTGAGACTTGATGCCAGAGATGTCCCCATACATTTCTCCACAGTCAGTGCACATGTGTCTATCAGCCTGGCGGTGGTTCTGGGGAAGAGGGGAGTGCCCAGAGTTGCTCTGGGCAAGGGAGCCATCAAATCGATCATGGAACTCCAGTGAATCCAAACCACTGCTGTGGCCACCATCAGGTACAAAGTGAGCAGCGTCACCAAGATTTCCAGGTAGGGAGATAGGGGTGGTTGCGCCGCTCCCCTCCTGCACATAACTATTCTGAGAGTCAAGTGTCAGGGGTTCAGAGGAGAGCCAGTCGCCTTCAGTGTTGAGGGATGATTGGTTGGATGTTCTTCCCTTATGGCTGCGGAGGTGGCTATGCAAGGCTGCCAAGTGCGGATACTGCTTGCAGCAGATGGTGCACTGGTAGAGGCCAGTCTGGTGGGAGCGCTTGTGGTTGACCAGGCTTCCAGCATGGCGGTAGCTTTTCCCACAATCCTGACATTTGAAACGACGTTCGCCATCATCAGAAGAAGATTGCACTCTCTCTCCAGATGGTGATGGGTTAGAGTTAGAGCCAATCCCATCAGTGTTCAGGATACCATCCTGACCATGGGAGCCTGGGTGGGGGTCATGGGTAAGGTAATGAACTTTGAGGCTCTCCAGATCAGGATGCCCAGCCCCACAGTATGCACAAGTGTAAATGGGGTTATTGACAGGAGGTCCAAGCATTGGGTCAAAGGGGCCACGTTTATCATTTGGCAAAGGAGGAAGCGGCAGAGGGTCTCCCAGGGCAGGTGTGTATGCTGGGGAGCGGACAGCGCTGAGATTGTGCGGCATTATCCCAGGGAAACTACGGGAAAGACCCAGTGAAGAGGAGGCTGCATTATGCAACAGGATGTGCTCCTGGAAGTCACTCTTGTTGGGCAAAGCTACCTGGCACAGGTGGCAGAAGCAGTTAGCCGCATCATCGGTTTGGGGTGCAGACGAACGCTGATCAGTCACAGAATCATGTATGTTGTTGTTAACCATCGATGCTCCAGGAGGCTTAAACTTTGAGTGGGTTCGCTCATGGCCGTTGAGAGCAGCCAGGTTGCTGAACTGCTTGTAACAGACGGTGCACTTGAACGCCCCCTCCTGGTGACATTTCTTGTGATTAACCAGGCTTCCATGGTGGCGGTAGGTCCTATCACACTGATCGCATTTGAATGGACGATCCCAGGCATCATCGGTTACAGGTGACTTCTTATGATCATCTGGGTCATGTGACATCACACCATGACCCATTCCACTGTTGCTCAGGTGACTGCGGGCAAAGCCATCAGACAGGTCCTGTGCAAGACCATAGTTCCTCTCATCATGTCCGTCTTCAGCGCCTTCGTCACCACCGTCTTCCTCTGCCTGGGCACTGCTTGGGGATAGGGTGTGGATACGGAGGTGGTTCTTCAGAGCCACAGCATTGGGCAGGGTTCTGGTGCAGACTGGGCACTGAAAGGAACCCACTTCATGGGATTTCTTATGGTTGGCCAGGCTGCCAGCATGCTTATAGATGCGGCCACATTGCTCACACTCAAACCTGCCATTTTCTTCTTGCTGGTAGTGAGCCTTCATGTGTTCTAATAGACTAGGGGTACTGGGGCAAACCATATCACACTCTTTACAGGGGAAACCCTTGACACGGCTCATATCATGCATTGCCATAGTAGGCGTATACATTTAAGGAAGGGGTATTCAAGCCTCAAGATAATAAACAAAGTAGACAAGGGTAAAAGAGAGTCTTAGCTCTTGGATTCTGTGGTGTCAGCCATTTTCTTCCCAGAGCTGAAGAAAGTCTTCTTTCAGCCATTCAATACCACCCCGTCAGGGCAGCACCGGAAGGATCTGGACACGGAGCAGGCACTGGAAGAGCACTGTTGAAATAGAAAAAAAAACATAAAAAGGGGCATTAAATCATTTAGAAGAGACTCAAACCAGAAACGATTATACATACTGAACGTCTAGCCATTTGCACTGTCAATGTGGAAAGGTTATCTATTCTATACTGCAAGAAATATGACAAAGAACACTTCATTGAAATAGTAATGGTCTGGCAAAAGCAAACAGGCTACAAATCCGCCACATCAGACATACAGACCAATAAAATGTTTCCAACATTGAAACTCTACCTATCAAGGGTGCTGGGCAGGGTAAATCAAGCACACCTACATGTAAGAGCAGGAACACACACAGGATTGTTTACCGTTCGCCAGCCAAGAGTAATTTGCACTTCTGAACAGAGTGTCGGCAGTAAATCTCTTTGTTCACACAGCAAAGAGCTTGAAGTCATCAGCCACAAAGCCTTAAAATACTTCAAACCAGAAGAAGGCAGTAGCGTTGTTTGGAAATGCATGTCCGTGTGTTTTGCTTATTTTATGGCCTAGATTCCAACTATAGCTAGCTAGCGGCGCTAATGTTGCTATTTTGTAGAACGGCCAGTATCAACAAGATAACTACCTAACAAGATGAAAAAGAAACAATTCAATTCGCTCTACATAATCCCAGTGCCAGCACATAGCCAAATGTTTAGCTAGCTAGCAAATATTAGAATATTCGCTAGCTAGCACAACATCGCTAGCTAGCTAAGGACACTGCATTAGCTCGGCAGCTAACACAGGAAGCTGTTTCATGGAAACTAATCCATTGTGATTTAATTAGAATATCAATACTAGCTAGTGGTTAGCTTGCTTGGAGGAAGTATTTAGTCTTGTGTGCATTGAGTCTGTGCACTTAGCTAGCTACCATCCCATAGCCTACATTGCATATGAAGTGTGACTGGCTCATCTGTGGATGTAGAGAGAATGCCATTTTTTTCACTCTTTTTGGTTCCCCTCAAAGTCAAGTCAAATTTTATTGGTCAAATACACGTGTTTAGCAGATGTTATTGCGGGTGTAGCGAAACGCTTGTGCTTCTAGTTCCAACAGTGCAGCAATATCTAACAAGTAATATCTAACAATTTCACAACATATACCCAATACACACAAATCTAAGTAAAGGAATGGAATTAAGAATATATAAATATATGGACGAGCAATGTCAGAGCGGCACAGACTAAGATACAGTAGAATAGTATAGAATACAGTATATACACATGAGATAAGTAATGCAAGATATGTAAACATTATTCATGTGACTAGTGTTTCATTTATTAAAGTGGCCAATGATTTCAAGTCTGTGTAGGCAGCAGCCTCTGTGCTAGTGATGGCTATTTAACAGTCTGATGGCCTTGAGATAGAAGCTGTTTTTCCAGTCTCTCGGTCCGAGCTTTGATGCAACTGTACTGACCTCACCTTCTGGATGATAGCGGGGTGAACAGGCAGTGGCTCAGGTGGTTGTTGTCCTTGATGATAATTTTGACCTTCCAGTGACATGTTGTAGGTGTCCTGGAGGGCAGGTAGTCTGCCCATGGTGATGCGTTGTGCAGACCGCACCACCCTCTGAAGAGCCCTGAGGTTGTGCAGTTGCCGTACCAGGCGGTGATACAGCCCGAGAGGATGCTCTCAATTGTGCATCTGTAAAAGTTTGTAAAGGTTTTTAGGTGATGAGCCCAATTTCTTCAGCCTCCTAAGGTTGAAGAGGCGCTGTTGCGCCTTCACCACACTGTCAGTGTGGGTGGACCATTTTAGTATGTCAGTGATGGGTACGCCAAGGAACTTAACGTCCCACCTTCTCCAGTGCTGTCCCGACGATGTGGATAGGGGGTGCTCCCTCTGCTGTTTCCTGAAGTCCACGAACATCTCCTTTGTTTTGTTGACGTTGAGTGAGATTATTTTCCTGGCACCACTCCCAGAGCCCTCACCTCCTCCCTGTAAACTGTCTTATCATTGTTGGTAATCAAGCCTACTACTGTTCTTTGTCCAAACTTGATGATTGAATTGGAGGCGTGCTTGGCCACGCAGTCATGGGTAAATAGGGAGTACAGAAGGGGGGCTGAGCACACACCTTTGTGGGGCCCCAGTGTTGAGGATAAGCGAAGTGGAGGTGTTGTTTCTTGCCTTCGCCACCTGGGGGCGGCCCGTCAGGAAGTCCAGGACCCAATTGCACAGGGCGGGGTTGAGACCCATGGCCTCAAGCTTATTGATGAGCTTGGAGGGTATAATGGTGTTGAATGCTTAGCTATAGTCAATGACCAGCATTCTTACATAGGTATTCCTCTTGTCCAGATGAGATTGTGCAGTGTGATGGCGATTGCATCGTCTGTGGACTTATTGGGGCGGTAAGCAAATTGAAGTGGGTCTAGGGTGACAGGTAAGGTGGAGGTGACATGATCCTTGACTAGTCTCTCAAAGCACTTCCTGATGACAGAAGTGAGTGCTACGGGGCTATAGTAATTTAGTTTAGTTACCTTCGCCTTCTTGGGTACAGGAACAATGGTGACCATCTTGAACCATGTGGGGACAGCAGACTGGGACAGTGAGAGACTGAATATGTCCGTAAACACACCAGCCAGCTGGTATGCGCATCCTCTAATGACGCGGCTAGAGATGCCGTCTGGGCCGGCAACCTTGCAAGGGTTAACAAGTTTAAAATGTCTTACTCACGTCGGCCACGGAGAAGGAGAGCCCACAGTCCTTAGTAGCGGGCCGCGCCGGTGGCACTGTGTTATCCTCAAAGCAGGCAAAGAACGTGTTTGGCTTGTCTGGAAGCAAGAAGTCGGTGTCCGCGACGTGGCTGTTTTCCCCTTTGTAGTCCATGATTATCTATAGACCCTGCCACATACAGTACGTCTCGTGTCTGAGCCATTGAATTACGACTCACTTTGTCTCTATACTGACGGTTTGCCTGTTTAATTGCCTTGCGGAGGGAATGACTATTCAGCTTTTATTCTGCCATATTCCAAGTCACCTTGCCATGGTTAAATGCAGTGGTTCGCGCTTTCATCTATCCACGGTTTCTGGTTAGGGTAGGTTTTAAAGTTGTTGGCCACTGACGAGCATTGCAATTCTACAAGTAGAAACGGCAGGTCCATCGCTACCGGGTCGGCACGCAGCAGGTACCGCTTTTGTTCTAGCAAGAGAAGGAATGGACTCCCACTGTGATAAGTACTTATCGGCAGTCTGATTCTCTGTGTTTCATGCTTAATGGTCCTGAAATTTAGGCTCTGTCCAGAAACAACGTCCCAATCCCAAAATCGGCCCCTATACACTTGTGGAGATCTGATTTGATAGGTATACTTTAAGTAATATGACAATAGCTCCAGTTTCACCATTTTGCTTATACCAATCAAATACTCTCAGATCTCCACAAGTGCATTGGGCGAAGGGTTTAATGTTCAATTTGGGATTGGGCCAACCCCTAGCCATATATCCCCTATACCAGGGGTACTCAACTGACCATACGACAGGGTTTCCCAAACTCGGTCCTCTGGACCCCAAGGGGTGCACGTTTTGGTTTTTGCCCTAGCACTACAGAGCTGATTCAAATAATCAACTAATCATCAATCTTTGATCATTTTAATCAGCTGTGTAGTGGTAGGGCAAAAACCAAAACATACTTCCCTTGGGTGCCCTATAACAGACTTTGGGAAATGCTGCCCTACAGGGTCCAGAGGCTGCTGGTTCTTAATTACACACTCCTAGTGTCCCAGGTCAAAATCAGTCCCTGATTAGAGGGGAACAATGAAATAAATTCAGTGGAACTGGCTTTGAAGGTCCAGAGCTTAGTTTGAGGGCCCTAGACCCAGTACCGCTGCTTTTTAAAAACTATTCCCCTCTAATCAGGCACTGATTAAGACCTGGTACACCACGTGGGTGCAATTAATTATCAGGTCGAACAGAAAACCAGCAGTAGTCCTGAACTCGTACGGTAACATTTTTATATCTCTGCCCTAGACACTTGGAGATCTAAGAGGCAATATGGTAAAAGCTTTACCTTGCCCTCTGATAGGCTTGGTGGAATTTTTGACATATTTCCTCCACCTGTTCAATCCTCTCAGATCACCACAAGTGTCTAGGACCGGGGTCAAAAACAGGTGGCCCGCCGGGCCAAAAATTATCCCACTAGTTATTTTGGGGGGGCTAAATTGTGGTCAATTTGCATTGAAAATGATTATGATCCGGCCCCCCGACAATCAGCTCCGCCAAAAACCCTCCAGCTGAATCCAGTTGCCTACCCCTTGTAGGAAGAACAGGCAAAGCGAGAGGCTCCACTCCTGTCAATTTGTCCACATGAGAATACAGCAGTAAGCAGACCAAGTGGGGAGTTTTTGTATGGAGTGTAGATTAGGTCAACAAAAAATGTGATTGCTAATTTGCTAAGTGAGGCTTATTTGATCAAATAGAAGTTTCAAGGTGTTTAGGTTGTTACGAATTTAGTGATAAGTGAATGAAATTGTATATAGTTGTGTTTTGAACACGCGTAGCTGCCCTCTCATTGGCTAGAATGTTCCCACCTGATCTTCCCCCTCCCGCCTGCCTTTCCGACAACAACTCCCATTGTTAGGGAAGAGACAAATTGGACGATTTTTGAAAGGCTGATAGGATGGTCTGGTTTCCGAGCTGGTCATGGGTGCACCTCAGCCACGCTCAAGGTCCTAAACGATATCATAACCACCATCGACAAGAGACAATACTGTGCAGCTGTATTCATCGACCTGGCCAAGGCTTTCGACTCTGTCAATCACCACATTCTTATTGGCAGACTCAACAGCCTTGGTTTCTCAAATGACTGCCTCGCCTGGTTCACTACTTCTCAGACAGAGTTCAGTGTGTCAAATCGGAGGGCCTGTTGTCCGGACCTCTGGCAGTCTCTATGGGGTTGCCACAGGGTTCAATCCTCGGGCCGACTCTTCTCTGTATAAATCAATGATGTTGCTCTTTCTGCTGGTGATTCTCTGATCCACCTCTACGCAGACGACACCATTCTGTATACTTCTGGCGCTTCTTTGGACACTGTGTTAACTAAGCTCCAGACGAGTTTCAATGCCATACAACTCTCCTTCCATGGCCTCCAAATGCTCTTAAATGCAAGTAAAACTAAATGCATGCTCTTCAACCAATCGCTGCCCACACCTGCCCGCCCGTCCAGCATCACTACTCTGGACAGTTCTGACTTAGAATATGTGGACAACTACAAATACCTAGGTGTCTGGTTAGACTGTACTCTCCTTCCAGACTCACATTAAGCATCTCCAATCCAAAATTAAATCTAGAATCAGCTTCCTATTTCGCAACAAAGCCTCCTTCACTCATGCTGCCAAACATACCCTCGTGAAACTGACTATCCTACAGATCCTTGACTTCAGCGATGTCATTTACAAAACAGCCTCCAACACTATACTCAGCAAATTGGATGCTGTCTATCACAGTGCCATCCGTTTTGTCACCAAAGCCCCATATACTACCCACCACTGCGACCTGTATGCTCTCGTTGGCTGGCCCTCGCTTCATATTCGTCGCCAAACCCACTGGCTCCAGGTCATCTATAAGTCTTTGCTAGGTAAAGCCCCGCATTATCTCAGCTCACTGGTCACCATAGCAGCACCCACCCGCAGCACGTGCTCCAGCAGGTATATTTCACTGGTCACCCCCAAAGCAAACACTTCCTTTGGTCACCTTTCCTTCCAGTTCTCTGCTGCCAATGACTGGAACGAACTGCAAAAAAAAAAATCACTGAAGCTGGAGACTCATATCTCCCTCACTAACTTTAAGCACCAGCTGTCAGAGCAGCTCACAGATCACTGCACCTGTAAATAGCCCATCCAACTACCTCTTTTTTTTTGCTCCTTTGCTCCCCAGTATCTCTACTCGCACATTCATCTTTTGCACATCTATCACTCCAGTGTTTAATTGCTATATTGTAATTATTTTGCCACTATGGCCTATTTATTGCCTTACCTCCCTTATCCTACCTCATTTGCACACACTGTATATATAATTTTTCTATTGTATTATTGACTGTATGTTTGTTTATTCCATGTGTAACTGTGTTGTTGTTTGTGTCGCACTGCTTTGCTTTATCTTGGCCAGGTCGCAGTTGTAAATGAGAACCTGTTCTCAACTAGCCTACCTGGTTAAATAAAAAATAAAAAAATCATTTATTTCACCAAGTCATTGGTCTATTATACTCAGATCACAATTGTGACATCATGTGGGCCAAAAGTTCCATCCCACCTGAACAGGCTGAAATTACAGGCTTTTTATAACATTTATTTTTAACAGCTCTTACACAAAAAAATCATAATTTCCACAATTTCAGTGTTATTTTGACCTATGTGTAAATCTGAAAAATAAAACTCATTTTTAACTGCACTGCCCTTTTAACATTCAACACTTGTGCTTTATTGTGGGGTGGAAAAACATGATCAGTTCACCTCTTTGGACACCATAAAGGTTACTTTGAAGTTATTACAACTGTGAATATGCATCGACAAACTTAAAAAATATATGTTGTTACATTTATAGAATTCATTGCTTTATGTTTTGCCAATGTTTGATGAATAGGACATTTGTTCAAATTAGTCTATATTTTATTTGTGCATTGATTTATAATCTACTGACAGTTATCAGTGTGGATTCAAAGTCTTACTGATTGTATTTAGGCATATGTGCTAAATAAAGACTTGTGTTGTGAGAACTTTTAGACATGGCGTTTGTTTTATTAGATGTGGCACATTTGCAGCTTGTGTTCGCTTCCGCCAGGCCGACCAATGTGTCGTGTGCCAAGTTCTTCTTGCAGAATCTTGGGAACCACACCTATAGTTTGCACATTTACAGCACAAAAGACAATACAAAGGTTTGTGGAATGCTTCATTTCATAATTTCACGTTGTGAAAAAACGATGTAATAATTGTGATAATTCATCCAAATTTGAGATGTTGGCCTAAAATATAAGCTAATGCAAGATAGATCTTGCAGTTGCACACACAATTCTAGTAAAGAAATGGGTCAAATGCCACATTGGTAATTTTCAGTAACATAGGCCTGGTAGTCTAATAGTCAAATATAGGCTCAATCCACTATTCTAGAGCTTTCCATCATTTCCCCCCCCCAACCTATATTTGAATAAGGCATCCTACTCCAGAATGGCTTATTGACATAGGCCTAGCAGTATTTGTTCCTGTAGTCAAGTGACCTCAACACCTCAACAGAATACACTTTATACCCTGCATGGGTTAGTTAGTCTTACAGCTCTCATGTGAAAGTGAAAGCCCCATAACCTCTGGGAAGGTACCCTGACCCAGGGCTCTGACACCAGGCCATCTGGATGTGCTAGGCTCATCAAGTCAATCAAGATCTGTGTAGCAAAATACCAGATGGGTCTAACATCACAAAAAGCACTTCCTCTACATTTTGGGTTGTCAGTCATCTGTTGTTTACACTTTGAAGCAAATATATTCATTGCTGAGCTGGGCCCAGGTTGGAATAAAGGCATATGTCTATTCAAATGATAACAAAAAAATCAAAATGGGCCCATGGTGTAAAAAGTGAACTGATTTAAATCTCTGGCCTGCAGAAGCCAGGGTTTCTGTTCTCTTCTGGGAGGAAAATGTAATGTGAATGTTCCCACTTCAGCTCGATTGGCCATTATCAAACGTGGTGTGAATGATGCAAGTAGCAGAATTATTAATACGTAAGAAATGGGGAGGTGAAGCATAAACAACTTTGGAATAATGACCACTGACTAATTCCCATTTGCAACTAAATGCAAACAGAAAAACATATGTTTACACTGTCTAAGAACTGTCAAAAACAATTAAGTAGGTAGTTAACCTAGAAAACAAGCTAAACTAATTTGATAGCAGAAGAAACTATTTTAAACAGTGAAATCACAACCTTTAACGCGCAAATAGTTGTACATACACCGTTTACCTTTGCTAATATCTTTTCAGTTACTTTCAGTGACTCGATGTTTACACTTGCATTGTTTTGATTGAGAGCTCGGACGACTTGGGTCTGGAGCTACATTTCAACAAATAAAATGTTTTTCTTTCATAAAAAGGAGGCCCAAGAAACTGTAATTCTAATTAATTTTTATAACGTATAATCTGGTTTTGTGGTGGGCGGCGATTCTATCGCGCTCCCTGACCTTGGCTTTTCCAATGAGTTCACGCAGCGTAAATTTTTCAGGACAAAAGCAGGGCATCTTTACCGCCGATCCGCGAGACATTCCGTGCTCTTTTCAATCCGACGACTCCCCAAATTAGGCAACATCAAGGCCGAGGACAGAGAAAGCATAAACTATAAGACATTTTGCTCTTAAATGTATAGTTAACTGAAACAACGAGTTATTAAATGTTGAAATATAACGTGAATTCGCTTTACACAAAAATATGACGAACGACTACATTTCCATCAAATTGCTTTCTAAGAAGCTATTTGCAACTAGCTAGTATGCTAGCCGCATTTTAGCTGTGCAAACATTAGCCTGTTAGCTAGGTCAAGTTGTGAACATACATTACTTCTGATCATATAAATCAATATTCTGTTATTTTAATACAAGTGTAGCTAAATGTGAGACATTCACCTTAAGGAGCAATTAACCTGGCCAAACTAATGTAATAATCTGCACCGACCCGACAAACTAGCTAGCGCGGCCGCCTAGCTAAGTACCCCCCACGATGCTAAAAAATACAAGGAAAACGGAAGTCGTTAACTCTACATTTTGCAAGCGCAAAGAAAAATAACATGCACATTCTGCATAAATGTATGTATATTTCCTTGTTATCTACACAGAACATATTATTTCAATTAATGCCTAAGCAAGCCAAATAACCGTGGCACGCAAAGGTTAGCTTGCTGGCTAACGTGCGCTAGCCTAGAACCAACAAAGATCTCGACAAATACACTCTGGCCCATTGATGGAAAAACATATTTTTTTACGTTTTACGCACTCGACTTACCCGTTTAATGACGTTCTTTGCACCAGAGCGAATGATGCCGAATCTGAAAAACGCAGCATCTGCGTTCTCATTTAGGAGACTTGTTATTTTTTCAGATCAACAACCGACTTTGGTTCTTCGGTCATTTTTTTCTCCACGGATTCAACATACTTCCTGCTAGCTAGCCGTGTGAAGCCGAGACATACGTACTTTTGCGCGTCATCATGCGCAGAATAACATTTTAGTCTGCACCAAACACCTATCTTTTTAATAACAGATTACTTTTTTGCATGCTGTACTGCATTTTGCTCTCCAGAAACTGTAACTTGTCCATTTTGCTGATGCGCGCTCAATCGTGTTGTTAATCCAAATCAGACAAGCAACCACCGTTGGTGCAGGCGCTGCTCATAATAGATTCTCGTGAAAACAGCCTTTGCTTCGTGGATCATGAAGGAAATGACATTCTGAGGTCACTATGCCTGTCTATGGTATTGTAAATTACTGTCATTGTTTCTTTCATGGTTTGGGAGGGATAGTATAATACTCCAAAATGATTTAGTTTATTAGATTGCAACACTTGGTAACCTATAGTTGATTTTCTCAGGCTGGCCAATGTGCTTCACAGTGTTCTAATCTGTTTTGTATTAGCCTATTCCCAATTTAGTTTGAAGTGATTCACATGCACAAATATTGCTTGTGAAATAGAAATAAAGTGTATCAGTTGACAATTCACAGCCATCGAATACATTTTATGCCATTGTGTTTGTGAATCTATTAGTATTTCTAAGGCATGTATGTTTCTTGGACCACAGATGTAGCCTTCCTAACCGTCATTCAAAGCTATTGCAATCATTTATGATTGTTCAATAAGTGACATTTCCATTTGATCCATGAGATTTCTGTTTTTGCTTTGAAAATGTTTAGTTACCTAGGAGCCTGGAGGTAGTCACCTATGCCTGATTATAGGACACTGCATTTTAGTTAAATATTTATTAGCATTTGTTTTATTATTATTATTGTATATCATTATCATTATGAATATTGTAGGAATATTTAATAATCTAAACCAGTTATTTTATATACAGTACCAGTCAAAAGTTTGGACATCCCTACTCATTCAAGGGTTTTTCTTTATTTTTACTATTTTCTACAATTTTGTTTAATAGTGAAGACATCAAAACTATGAATTAACACATATGGAATCATGTAGTAACCAAAAAAGTGTTAAACAAATCAAAAAAGATTTAAGATTTTAGATTCTTCAAAGTAGCCACCCTTTGCCTTGATGACAGGTTTGCACACTCTTGGCATTCTCTCAACCAGCTTCATGAGGTAGTCACCTGGAATGCATTTCAATTAACAGGTGTGCCTTGTTAAAAGTGAATGCGTTTGAGACAATCAGTTGTGTTGTGACAACGTAGGGGTGGTATACGGAAGATAGCCCTATTTGGTAAAATACAAAGTCCATATTATGGCAAGAACAGCTCAAATAAACAAAGGGAAACAACAGTCCATCATTACTTTAGGACATGAAGGTCAGTCAATCTGGAAAATGTGTGCAGTTGCAAAAACCATCAAGCGCTATGATGAAACTGGCTCTCATGAGAACCACCACAGGAAAGGACGACCCAGAGTTACCTCTGCTGCAGAGGATAAGTTCATTAGAGTTACCAGCCTCAGAAATTGCAGCCCAAATAAATGCTTCACTGAGTTCAAGTAACAGACACATCTCAACATCAACTTGTTCAGAGGAGAGTGAATCAGGCCTTCATGGTCAAATTGCTGCAAAGAAACCATTACTAAAGGACACCAATAAGAAGAGACTTGTTTGGGCCAAGAAGCACAAGCAATGGATATTAGACCGGTGGAAATCTGTCCTTTGGTCTGATGAGACCAAATTTGAGATTTTTGGTTCCAAACGCTGTGTCTTTGTAAGATGCAGAGTAGGTGAACGGATGATCTCCGCATGTGTGTTTCCCACCGTGAAGCATGGAGGTGGTGTGATGGTGCTTTGCTGGTGACACTGTGATTTATTTAGAATTCAAGGCACACTTAACCAGCATGTCTACCACAGCATTCTGCAGTGATACGCAATCCCATCTGGTTTGCGCTTAGTTGGACTATCATTTGTTTTTCAACAGGACAATAACCCAACACACCTCTAGGCTGTGTAAGGGCTATTTGACCAAGAAGGAGAGTGATGGAGCGCTGCATAAATATATAATTGTAATAATATTGAAATAGATATACTGTATGTATATATAATTTTAATGATTAAAAATGTGTTAGCAACAATAAATATGTATACACAGTGCATTCGGAAAGTGTTCAGACCCCTTGACTTTCTCCACTTTGTTACGTTACAGCCTTATTCTAAAATGGTAATCCCTCAATCTGCACACAATACCCTATAATGACAAAGCCAAAACAAGTTTATACATTTTTGCAAATGTATACCAAAATAAAATAACCTAAATACCTTATTTACATTAGTATTAACACCCTTTCCTATGATATTCGAAATTGAGCTCAGGTGCATCCTGTTTCCATTGATCATCCTTGATGTTTCTACAACTTGATTGGAGTCCACCTGTGGTAAATTCAATTGATTGGACATGATTTGGAAAGGTACACACCTGCCTATATAAAGTCCCACAGTTGACAGTACATGTCAGAGCAAAATCCAAGCCATGATGCGGCAGACAATTTTTGGTACCCTCCCCCAAATCTGTGCCTCGACACAATCCTGTCTCGGTGCTCTACGGCCAATTCCTGCGACCTCATGGCTTGGTTTTTGCTCTGACATGTACTGTCAACTGTGGGACTTTATATAGACAGGTGTGTACCTTTCCAAATCATGTCCAATCAATTGAATTTACCACAGGTGGACTCCAATAAAGTTGTAGAAACAGCTCAAGGCTGATCAATGGAAACAGGATGCACCTGAGCTCAATATCGAGTCTCATAGCAAAGGGTATAAATACTTATGTAAATATATTTTTTTCATTTTTAATACATTTTCTACCATTTCTAAAAACCTGTTTTCGCTTTGTCATTATGGGGTATTGTGTGTAGATTGATGAGGGAAAACATTTATTTAATCCATTTTAGAATAAGGCTGTAACGTAACACAATGTGGAAAAAGTCAAGGGGTCAAGGCCTAATACGTTCCGAATGCACTGTAAGCTAATTTGCGGTTTGTGAGTAGCCTAGTTTTATAATGGCCTGGTACTTTGTTTATTTATCAATTGCTTCCTGCGAATTCGCGACAGAAAAAACTCACCCAATATAGCTCCAGTAAAATGGATCATATCTTTTGAACGGTTTGGGCTAGGGATACACGGTTTTCTGTAATGGTGAAACCATGACAGTCACAAAGCTGTGCCGTTGTCAGTTTCTCTCTATGGCCTACTACTTAGTGTGTAAGTGATGCACCGTTATGGGAACTAATTTCAGACATACAGCCTGCAATTGTGCAATTCGTAGACCATCAAAAGGTGTCGGGGCTGGATCAAAAACATTTGGGGCTGTATCCCTGGAAGCCCAGGCCTAATGACGCCATTGTCCACGATAAAGCTCCACATCCAATTAAACACACCCATGAGTTTCACTGTAAATGTAGAGGCTATCAGACAGACAATAATAGGTAAATTACTTAAAATGTATAGCTTTATAGTTGAATAATTGGGAATGTTATACGTATTTTGAATTGCAACCTCATATGATGACCTATATGGTATGGCCAAATTTGGGCCACTGGTATAACATACAAGGGGATCTTTTCTGTGTGCAGAAAAATGTGAATCAGGAGGAATACAGCTATATAGTCTTGCGTTGCCAGGATGAGTACTGTGTAGTATCTTCCCACTGGGCACACACTGGTTGAATCAATGTTTCCAAGTAATTTCAATTAATTTACCTTGAACCAAAGTGGAATAGACATTGAATTGACGTCTGTGCCCAGTGGGTTAATTCACATGGCTACTGGAACAATCAATGTGAGAAAGACAGAAATCAATGTATCCCATACCCGTGATCAAGTCATAATGAGGAGGCTATAGCAGGCTTATGTGTAGGGTCTCGCTGTGCAGGGTCTCGCAGCTGTGCTCACATAGCCAGGGTGTCAGTCTTTTTCTGCTCTTGTTGTCATGATGAATAAGACAAAAACAGAATTACACCCAGGCTAGTACTCATGCATAGATCAGACATTTCCACTAGAACACACCCTTCCCTTAAGTAAATAGTGCCCAAATTACAAGTCAGGAAACTGCCGCTGCTATTTTGGAATGACCAGCAGAAATGTGGGTCTTCAAATATTGATGGGTGACCCTGCCAAATGGGTCCAAATCAAATGTCGTTTGTCACATGCTTCGTAAAACAACAGGCATAGACTAACAGTGAAATGCTTACTTACGGGCCCTTCCAAACAATGCAGAGAAAATAGAGAAATAATATAAAAATAATAACATGGGGAATAAATACACGAGGAACGATAACTTGGCTATATACCAGTGGTGTAAAGTACTTAATTAAAAATACTTTAAAGCACTACTTACATAGTTTTTTGGGGGTATCTGTACTTTACTATTGATATTTTTGATGACTTTTACTTTTACTTCACTACATTCCTGAAGAAAATAATGTACTTTTTACTCCATACATTTTCCCTGACACCCAAAAGTACTTGTTACATTTTGAATGCTTAGCAGGACAGGAAAATGGTTGAATTAAAGCACTTAAAGTGAAAATCCCTGGTCATCCCTATTGCATTTGATATGGCGGACTCACTAAACACAAATGCTTTGTTGTTTGTAAACCAGAATGCACGATTTTCTTGTTTTTTAAATTTACGGATAGCCAGGGCCACACTCCAATACTCAGACATAATTATTAATTATACTTTTACTTTTGATACTTAAGTATATTTAAAACCAAATATTTTACTCAAGTAGGATTTTACTGGGTGACTTTCACTTTCTATACTTCTACTCAAGTATGACAATTTGGGTACTTTTTCCACCACTGCTATATACACAGGGTATCAGTACTGAGTCGATGTGCAGGGGTACAAGGTCATTGGGGTAGATATGTACATATAGGTAGGGATAACATGACTAGGCAACAGGATAATAAAAAGTAACAGCAGTGTATGTGATGAGTCAAAAGAGTTGCAAAAAGAATAAATGCAGATAGAAGATGTTCAGGGTCCTGTTGGTTCCAAACTTTGTGCATAGGTACCGCTTGCCGTGCGGTAGTAGAGAGAACAGTCTATTCCCAAGATAAATACTGTAATATATACTTCTAGCATTAGTGTAGCTTCGGGCATTTGCTTGTGTATTCATCCAGCAAGGTCAAAGGTAATCTTCTCTACAGTGGATGTTTTTTTTCTGTCTGGCTAAAGCTGGTTAGATAAGCCTATAGGTTTGCCAGTTCTTTGCTGCATCAGGCACTTCTTTATTACTTCACTACTCTGTTGCAAACTCAATGGAAGGTTTTGGCCACTGGGTGTTGAGCCATGCACCTCAGTGATGCTGGCCTGATCTACTGTGTCTAGAATGATAGACCATCCACTGCTTAATTCTTGACTGTGCTCAAAGGGATAGTCTTCAACTTTTTCATACCCCTCTGCCAATCTCTGCCTTATTTCTTTATGAATCGATTTATAGGGTACACAGGGTAATCATTCAGAAATATATTGCATTTCATATAATGACCAACATTTCCATACTAGTACAGACATACACTATATATACAAAAGTATGTGGACACCCCTTCAAATTAGTTGATTCGGCTATTTCAGCCACACTTGTTCCTGACAGGTGTATAAAATCAAGCACACTGCCATGCAATCTCCATAGACAAACATTGGCAGTAGAATGGCCCGTACTGAAGAGTTCAGTGACTTTCAACATGGCACTGTCATAAAATGCCACCTTTCCAACAAGTCAGTTTGTGAAATTTCTGCCCTGCTAGAGCTGCCCCGTTCAACTGTAAGTGCTGTTATTGTGAAGTGGAAACATCTAGGAGCAACAACGGCTCAGCCGATAAGTGGAAGGCTACACAAGCTCACAGAACGGGACCACCGAGTGCTGTAGTACATAAAAATCGTGTCCTTGGTTGCAACACACTACCGAGTTCCAAACTGCCTCTGGAAGCAACGTCAGCACAACTGTTCATTGGGAGCTTCATGAAATGGATTTCCATGGCCGAGCAGCCGCACAAAAGCCTAAGATCACCATGCACAATGCCAAGCCTCGGCTGGAGTGGTGTAAAACTCGCCACAATTGGATTCTGGAGCAGTGGAAACATTTTCTGGAGTGATGAATCACGCTTCAACATCTGTCAGTCCGACAGATTAATCTGTGTTTGGCGGATGCCAGGAGAACGCTACCTGCCCAAATGCATAGTGCCAACTATAAAGTTTGGTGGAGGAAGAATAATGGTCTGGTGCTGTTTTTCAATGTTCGGGCTAGGCCCCTTAGTTCCACTGAAGGGAAATCTTAACGCTACAGTATACAATGACGTTCTAGGTGATTCTGTGCTTCCAGCTTTGTGGCAACAGTTTGGGGAAGGCCCTTTCCTGCTTCAGCATGACAATGCCCCCATGCACAAAGTGAGGTCCATACAGAAATGGTTTGTCGAGATCGGTTTGGAAGAACTTGACTGGCCCGCACAGAGCCCTGACCTCAACCCCATGGAAAACCTTTGGGATGAATTGGAACGCTGACTGCGAGCCAGGCCTAATTGCCCAAAATCAGTGCCCAACCTCACTAATGCTCTTGTGGCTAAGTGGAAGCAAGTCCCTGCAGCTGTGTTCCAACATCTAGTGGAAAGCCTTCCCAGAAGAGTGGTGGGTGTTATAGCAGCAAATGGGGGACCAACTCCATATTAATGCCCATACATTTGGAATGAGATGTTCGATGAGCAGGTGTCGACATACTTTTAACCACGTAGTGTATTTACTTTGATGCATTTTACTGTACGTATGTGCATACAGTACAGTAGATGGCGGTAAAGTACTTTCACTTGGCTAAACCTGCATGCTATATAGATGAAGAAGAATTTCTTGCCCAATCGGCAGAAATCGTCTGTACTCCGCGCCTGCGCGTTTGAAATATGATAATTTTGTTGATATGCTATGCTATGCTAGCTAGCTAGTGGAGTTATTTTTGCATATTAGGTTACCATTAACTTTACTCTCTTCACTGTCTCGCCACTGTATCAAGATAAACCAGAAAACGCTCCGCATGAAGGGCTGATGGAAAACGCAAGAGATTCGGTGAGCGCTATTATTGTCTTCTGTGTAAATCTCTGGTGTAATCCTATTTCCCCTTTCTTTGTTGTGGTTGTCAGACTGCAGCAGCTAGTTTAGCTAGCTAGGCAGTAGTAGTGCCAGATAGTTACTGTAGCTGCAGAAAATAAAACAGCCAGCTTTATTCCAGCATTGCCTGCCTTTCAATTGTTTTATAAAGCTAACCGTTGTTGTTGGCATGCGGTTGTGCTGCTTCTTCAACAACCCTCCAACATTCTAGGGCAGCTTGTCCGCTTGAATAACGGGCAAGATTCAGCAGCTACCATTAACGTTACGTTAGCTGGCTAGCAAATAATTGCAAGAAGGCAGGCCCGTCATATTAAATAGACCGCACTGCAGTGATTTTTGACGCTGTATTGGGGTCTCTTGCAGACTTTAATTCCTGGGATATCAGGTCATGAGCCAGCGCGTGCAGCTGTCATTTCAATGTTGTCCTTTGGCAACAGAGGTTCTGAATAGAAAGGGGGCGGTGCACCATCGATGACATTAGCTATCTGTTACTGCAGTGCAACGCGTTTGGCATGTAGCTTACTTGCTGTATGTTGTCGCTGTTTTGATCACTGAGAACAAACTTGTTTTAGTGTACAAATGGTAGGTGAGCTACCACCAGATCTGTGGTGGTGGGTGTTACGGTTATAATTGGTTAACATGTTGAGCTCTGAGCGATTTCCATGTTGGTTTCAATGCAGTGCTATTCATAGATTCATTAATTGGTATGTAGCTATTGAATTTACATGTTATACTTAAAAAGTCCCCTTCACTCTTCATTCTGTCTGTGTTGCATGGAAACATTGCACAGGCTACATATTCTCTTGGACCTCTATATTTAGGCTTATCTAAAAAGGTGTATGGATGCAGTGATTGCTTTGCCTTTATCTGAAAAATGATCAGCAGTAGGCTAGCTCTAGCTGACAATCCTCTCTCTCCTACAGGCTGAACGGACTGTTCGTTCAGAAAGGAAGAGGCGGGACTCGTTTGGGATGTTCGATGGCTATGACAGCTGCAGTGAGGATTCCAGCAGTAGCTCGAGCTCCGAGGACAGTGATGAAGAGGTGCCCTCCCTCCCTGCCAGCCTGCCCATCATCAAGACCAACGGCCAGGTCTACACCTACCCCGATGGGAAGGCAGGAATGGGTTAGTAGCACTGTGGCTGCCTCTGCCTATTGAACATAACCTCTGATGGTGTTATTACAGGGTTGAACTGAGATTTTAGCATTCTATTATATGGCCAACTCTTCGACTGAACAGTACTCACACCTCGGTATCCCTCTGTGTGTGTGTGTGTGTGTGTGTGTGTGTGTCTGTTTCACTCTCCTCAGCCACCTGTGAGATGTGTGGGATGGTGGGAGTGAGAGATGCTTTCTACTCCAAAACCAAGCGCTTCTGCAGTGTATCCTGTTCAAGGAGCTACTCATCCAACTCTAAAAAAGCCAGCATACTGGCCAGACTGCAGGTAACAGCAAACTGCACTAAGTCTACTTCTATTGTCCTTGTATGTTCCTCTATAACCACCATTTTAAGTTGAATTGACATTGAAAAGGTGTGAAAACAGGTTGTATTTATTTCATTTTAATTCCTTCCTCTGTGTATCATCCTCTGTGTATCTATAAGTAACTATGTTTCCATTAACTGGTCCAGTGATTTTTTGTTTTTGTTGTTGTTGACATTTAGAAAGTCCTGTATAAAAAATAGATGCAGTTGCCTGCTACAGTTTCCATTTAACTATCTTGTCGATAAAACAGCTAGACGTAATGATGTTACACCAAAAAAAGAATACAAATTAAGTGGTTAAAGTGTTTCCATTAACCTTTTAGGCAAATTGAGCATTAATAAATTGCTGACAGCCTGTATGCCCTCCCACCTATGTGTTTAATGTCTCAGGTAGCCCGCGAAAGCCAGCATGGATATACTGCAGTAATTTACTAATATTTGGCATATTCTAATAATTATCATGTTCCAACGTATTGCAAAGGTGAAAAAATTGAATTTGTCGGCAATAGGTATTTAGAATTAAATGTTGAGTGGATCTTTTTTGTTAGGGCTACGTGATGACATGTGCCCCACGTACATTCAAATTATTTGGCAATCCTTTTTTCAAAAAACAGTTCCATCATAATTTGTCGCAATAACGAAAGTTAGACAAAAAAAATCCATCCCAGTCGAACTGATACAAATGTTGTTGATCTTTAGAAAATGTATTCTATAATCTGCCGTTTCCATTACTCACGTCACAATGATTTATTTTGTCGAATAAACCTGGGACAAAGGAAACCTACCTGGCTTGTTTGATTCTTCTTCTATCTCTCTCAATATTCGTTCCTTTATTATTATTTTCAAAGGGTAAACCACCAACGAAAAAGGCTAAAGTATTACAGAAGCAGCCTCTCATGGCGAAGTTGGCTGCCTATGCCCAGTACCAAGCCAACCAACAGAATCAAGTCAAGTCAAAAACAGGTAAGTTCCATGTAAAAGTCCATGACATGTGAAATGCATTTATTACCAATTACAAATGACAACCATTACAAATGACTACAGTATAGGTGCAACAGTCTTCAAAGATGATTCTACTAGGACTAGATTGAGATGATATCTTCCTAACTGTAAATAAAGAATTAAGGTAGTCGTTGATTGACTTTTGTTATCTCTCATGACGATACTTGTGGTGGTTGCAGTGATTCCTGTGAAAGGCTTTGATTGGGGACGCTACATAGGCACCGGCGACATTAACGGGGCACCTGTCGGCTGTTTCAAACATGTAAGCAACGCTCAGCTCAAACACTCCAAAGGGTTGCTGATGAAAAGTGACAGTGTATAGAAGTCAGAACATGTAGACACAGCCAATATGGTATATCTTAACTAACATTATACTTTTTAAAGTAGAGATCACACTCAGTGGATGAATGATGCAAGCATATATGGTTGCCTCTCATGATGAGTGCTTATTATTAAGGGACTAATATTACAATAAATATGAAGTAATTGAATTTCAGCTTGCGCCTTTCTTGTTTGTTATAAAGAAGTAGATTCTTCTAGATATTAGAATGTGTTGATTTGTAACCCTGTAAGACTTTTTATGCTCCAGTACAACAAAACTCAACAGAGCAAGTATGTTAGAATATACACTACCGTTCATTTTAAAAGACTAATAGACTCTGCCTAATGATCAATTAGTCTTTTAAAATTATAAACTTGGATTAGCTAACAAAACGTGGCATAGGAACACAGGAGTGATAGTTGCTAATAATGGGCCCCTGTACGCCTATGTAGATATTCCATAAAAAAATCAGCCGTTTCCAGCTACAATAGTCATTTACAACATTAACAATGTCTACACTATTTCTGATCAATTTGATGTTATTTTAATGGACAAAAAAGTTGCTTTTCTTTCAAAAACAAGGACATTTCTAAGTGACCCCAAACTTTTGAACGGTAGTGTACTTCATCCCTATTGACCCATCAAACAGTGTGATGAAAACATAGTTTTAGTTGTTTTTTTACATTATTGAAGCTGCCCTAATGGTGAGGATAGGTGACAATGAAGAGTATCGCTTGCCATGATGAGTTTGGTTGTTTTAATTAACAGCAGTCCTTTTTTAGCGGACATATTTTTATTGTGATGATGTCATTCTCTGTGTTCAGCATGTGTTGTCTTCTCTGCCTTAGGTTCCCATGGGAACTTCTTGGGGTGACCTTGCAGAAGGGGTGAGGGTAGAAGTGCCCAATACAGACAGCGGCCTGCCAATGAAGGTGTACTGGATAGCAGGAGTTATCAAATTAGCAGGTAACAAAGCAGCCCCAGAGAATCCTCTTCACTCTAAAATGCACCTGGTTGGATTCATAGATGACGGTGTACTTTCTCTGCATTCATTGTTTTCAACAAACTCTGTTTACAAATAGACATGCTACACTTAGATGTAGCCTACACACAATGTTAGGAAACATAGATACTTCTCTCATCCACAATACTCTTATGATAGATTTTTTAATGGTATTTCAGGAAAAAAATTATCTGAAAATCACAAATAAGGTTCAGTGGTTTTCCTAATCTTTAAGCATCTTTGTGTTTCTCTCCGCAGGCTTTAAGGCACTACTACGGTACGAGGGGTTTGATGGCGACTCTGGCAGGGATTTCTGGTGTAACATCTGTGTCCCTGACATCCACCCGGTAGGGTGGTGTGCAGCAGGAGGAAAACCCCTGGTTCCTCCCAAGTGTAAGACTAACAGAGGGAATAGTACTGTATTTTGTTTTGACGAGATAAGGATATGTGCTATAGGTGTTGAGTCATTTATAATTTCTGACCGGTTTGAGAGAATCATTTCTAATCTTTGCCAAACGTTGTCTGACTGTTTCACCTTAGCCATTCAGCACAAGTGCAGCAACTGGAAAGCGTTTCTTGTGAAATGCCTAACAGGAGCAAAGACTCTACCTATTGATTTCTCCACCAAGGTGAGCTACGACACTCCAACACCTCACTCATAGTACAAACATGCATCAAATATCAATGTGAGAAGATGAATATGCTTGTATTATTTCCACAAATGCAACACTGATAACCTTATGGCACTACCAGTACAAACATGCATTGCATGTATTATTGTAGAGTGACCATATTCTATAATGCCTAACAGGATTGTTAAGTAACCTTGTAGAGTCGTCACCTCCTCACCCTTCCCCAGGTGCAGCAGAGCATGCAGTTCCCCTTTAAGAAGCTGATGCGTGTGGAGGTGGTGGATAAGACTCACCTGTGCCGGACGCGGGTGGCCCTGGTAGAGCAGGTGATCGGAGGTCGGCTTCGGCTCGTCTACGAGGAGTGCTCGGACGGCTCGGACGACTTCTGGTGCCACATGTACAGCCCACTGATACACAGCATCGGCTGGTCCCGTGGCATCGGACACCGCTTCAAGAGATCTGGTCAGTGACATAGTGGGGAGGGCACGCGGGTCTTACACATAAGGGTAAAGATTTGCTTGGGGTTTAAGGATCCTGAAAAGTTCAACATGGGTGAAACACTTACAGGCACTTTAAGATTATAGTTGTTTCAGTATGATTTATATTGAGTTTTAGGGTTTGATTGTTGTCCATTAATGACGTATACTCTTTATTTTGGTGTTTCAAACGTTAATGATATTATTGTTTCAGATGTTTCAAAGAAACTTGATGGCCAAGTAGATGCCCCAGGACAACTTTTTGCGAAGGTCAGTTCAAATAAATGTTTCAATCTGCCACTTGACTCAGTTGATTCAAAGATTTTTCTAGTCTCTGACATTTGTTTGATACGTGGCACAATCTCTCTTAGGTGAAGGATGTTGACCAGAGTGGGGAGTGGTTTAAAGATGGCATGAAGCTGGAGGCTATTGACCCTCTGAATCTATCAGCTATTTGTGTTGCTACTGTCAGAAAGGTAAGCCTTATAATCGTGATGAGAAATATGACTGACAGAGAAATTAGGGAAATAAAGACAAATTAACTTGCACATGTAACAGATTTGTACACATTCACACTCCCTGCCTTCTCTTCTTCCAGGTCTTGGCGGATGGATACCTCATGATCGGAATTGATGGATCCGAGGCGGCTGATGGCTCTGACTGGTTCTGCTATCACTCCACCTCTCCCTCTATCTTTCCTGCTGGATTCTGTGAAATCAACACAATTGAACTCACCCCTCCACGTGGTACACACTGAATTACATTACATTGTGTGGTAAAAGCATCATCACGATTGTCTATTTGAGTTTATTTGTAGTATCAAGAGAGTGCACACCACTGATTCTCACCTCACAGTGGCTATTTCAATTGGCCAGCCAGTTGCTGTTACTTGTAGCCTCAATAAGTAAGTCTTTTCTGCAGGGTACACAAAACTCCCATTCAGATGGTTTGACTACCTCAGGGAAACGGGTTCAGTGGCAGCTCCGGTGAAGCTCTTTAACAAGGTAACCTTGTTCAGCTTTTGGTCTGCTAGCTATTTTTCCTGTTAGCTCGTTTTGGCTCTTTACTTTTGTTCTCAGTCTGTTAGTTAGACTGAATTTGTTGTCAAAACCAACTACTTGCTTGTCTGAGTAACCCTTTACATTTTTCACCTGTTGGATTTCATCTATTTGAAGTTTGATTGTTTATGCACTTTGGCTTTTTCAAATTGCTTGATTTCTCTCAGTAGTGTAGTCGTTACAGGATATTAGTCCGAATAAGGATGACCAACCGCATCTGAGTGCAGTGAAGTTAAGACTAGTAGCCCACCAATGTACAACGTCGTATGCTTGTATTTGTAGTGTTATGAGATATTCCCTGAGTCCACCAGCTGAATGTCCCCTTCTCTTTCTTGACTCTGAAGGAGGTTCCAAACCATGGGTTCCGCCCTGGCATGAAGCTGGAGGCCGTGGACCTGATGGAGCCCCGGCTGGTGTGTGTTGCCACGGTGACACGTATTGTACATAGACTGCTGCGCATCCATTTTGACGGCTGGGAGGACGAGTATGATCAGTGGGTGGACTGTGAATCACCTGACCTCTACCCTGTGGGCTGGTGTCAGCTGACTGGCTACCAGTTACAGCCACCAGCTGTGCTAGGTGAGTTTTATTAGGATTTTTCTGCATTTATTCACAAAGATAAAGATGGACAAAGATACATTTTCTTAGTGCAGTCTGAACTCGTTCTAGTCTAGCCCCAAATAACCTTTTGGAAAACAAAGTCAGATTTTGTTTTCCAAATGACCTTGACTACAATCTCCCAAATAACCAAAACTACCAATACAGGTAGAACTGCTTTGAAACTTCCAATAAATGCAAAACAAAAACAACCAAGAGAAACAGTCAAAACATCAAACTTCATTTAACAAAAACACAGAAACCTTCAGATAACCAAAACACTGCGACTTTAACACAAAACCTTTAATCTGAAACTAATTCTAGTAATGTAGGAAAAATGAGATAAAGCATTGCATTTTTTGAATGAGTTGAGACGAGCTGTGCTGTGCTGCACGAATGTATGAATGAATGAGTTGTTCTCTGGTTTGTGCTTTTTTTCAGCCTCCAGAGAGCTCCCTCTGAGTGTGACAAAGCAGAAGAAGAAATCCCAGCAGTACAAAGGCCAAAAGAAAAGTGGGTCATCCATCCCCTCGTTTCGCCCCGTGCCTCAGCCCCCTCCCCCTGCACCCTCCCCCTCTTGTTACTGCCCCTGTGCCTCCACCTCCTCCCATGCACACTCCCCTTTCCCTCTTTCTTTCTCTATTTAAGGGCAAAGCTGCACTCGCCACGGCTCTTCACGATTCTTGCTCTGCGGGCATCTCTATTCACACCAAAACAGAGCATTGAAACCAAGTCAAAACTCTCCTACACGGATGAATTTTCGTACCAGTGTGAAGCAGTTTATTAGAGGATTAGACCTCAGGCTAAAGAAAAATATTCAATGTCTGCAGTAAAAGACAAATTATTTGATTATGTAGACCCATAGTGTAGATCTTTTTATAGTATGCTTGGTTTTTATATGTTCATTCAGTCTTTGTTAGTCATGCTGGACATGACATCAAGCTTTTCCTGAATAACTTAGATTTCTAAGACATTTTACCTAGATTGGAATATTTAAATTTGACCTTATTGATGATTAATAACACTTATGGAGTCACACGTCAAAAAGAGCAAAGGCATAAGAAATCCTCAGAAGGTAACAGCAGAGCTGATCAACCATTTTACCTTTGTCTTGGTTTTTAGAGAGGAAGATCCCCATTGGTAAGAGACCAGTGAGTTTGTCGGGGGTGGTATTGAGTCGAGTGCTTCAGAGCAACCTATCTGGAGACGAGAACATGACCCCGCCAGACTACCCATCTCCCACGCCAGCATCTGCCTCTGGGACTGCACAGCCTCCCTCGGCAGCCCAGGAACTCAGCCCCAATGGAAAGCCAGGTAACCTAAACCACCTCGCTAACTGAACTCAAATTAGAAACCCATGTTAAGCCTGATAGTTAGGTAGGGATGTCCTCTACTGAAAGAGAATGGTGTAGTAGTCCAAGTACCCCATCTCAACAGCAACCATCTTGAACAAGGCAACCTATTTTCTCCATTATCTCCTATTTTATAATTCATTCTCTCCTTCCTATTTACTTTCATTCCACATCTCTCCTAATTCTCTACTGGCCCTCTTTCCTTTCATAAGGGGTGACGCTGAAGGAGGAGGTTCAGGAGGCAGACGAGTTCACCTTCCCGCAGGGCACAGCCTCCGACCTGGAGAGCAACGGCTCCGGCGGCAGCTACTACATCAAGCAGGAGACCTGAGCCTCCATGGGGCACTGCTGCACCCACCAACAGAGGGCCAGCCTGGGGGCAAGAAGGAGCCAGTCCTCTCCCTCCACAGCACCAGAGACCATGGGCCCTGGGTGGCATCCCCACAACATTAACATGGAAGGTCACTAGGGGGCTCCAAGCTGTGCCCATAGAGAGACTTGGGACAGAGCGACTCAAAGACTAGTTCCAAACAGACAGCGCAAATGGGGAGGGGAGTGTAGAAAATGAAGGGAAAAAGAGAGGTGCGTGAACGACAAGAACTTTACGTTTCAGTTCAGTTTTTTGTACTTCAACAAAAAAATGTGTACGATCTTTTCTAATCCAATATCTTTTTGTGCATCTCTCGTATTTGTTACTTTGAGGTAGGGTAATATTTTAATGGATAAAGTGTGTGTGTGTGTGTGTGTGTGTGTGTGTGTGTATATATATATATATATATATATATATATATATATATATATATATAAAAAATCTGATTTTCCAAAAAACAGGGTGTATGTAGGTATTGAATGGACTAAACCTTACTGGTATAAAACAATCACTCAGATATAAAGTAGAAACACCACCAATCAGCTTCATACCAGTTCCGCACATGTGGGAGAGCCCCACATCTCTAGTTGACCCTTTTCTATCACTATATTTACCATGCCTTATTTAAAATATGTTTACAAATATTACTCCTCTTGGCCAGCTGATTGCAGGCACATTTTTTTTGTCAAATCTAAACAATTCTACTCTATGAAAAACAGGTCATCCACTGTGGTAATATTTAGTTCTATCACAGTTTACTACACAATGATATGCAAACCTTGACTCTTGTCAAATAATAGAGATCTATGTGAAATGTTTTCTAATGTATAGCATTATTCTACATTAATGATGTCATAATTCAAAGCGATACTATAAATATGAGTAGAGGAAATATTCAAGTCACTGTAATAGTTGGGCTGTGTTTCATCACTACCATCAACAACATGAGAATCATTTATCTAAATAGAGAATTTACTGTCTTTGTAAAAGAAAAACTTCATAATAATGCTGTTTGCTCTACCTCTTTTAGAACTTTAATGTAATCTCCTGTTGCAAGGTTTTCAGATTCTGGTCAAACCACACGTAAAGGTGATTTTCAGTACAATTTAAATCACTTTGACAGCTATGTGTGCATATTTCCTAGTAAGTGATTGGTAGGCCTGGGCTAAATTGTCACACTCACTGACTCACGATCCTACATTTTATTCATAGGCCATCCTTTCATTGGGAGATATTAAATGAATGTCAATATTGATTTATAAAACAAAATATATCACATTAAATGTGTATTTATGAACAAAGCATACAGTATATAACAGATACAATTTACAAACATGATGGTGATTTATTTTGTGCCATATGAGAAATTAAAGAGGGATTATAATTTACATACTATATAAACTAACGACTGCACTCCGTTGTCTCACTTTATATACCAGTAAGGTTGACAATTTACTCTCAGGAAATCTTAGCGTATTGTATTATAGGCTTCTTCTTCGTTGTTATGGTTATTGAGAAAGGTGTTGTCATTGGCTGTTGGCATGCTGAAATTAGGCTTCAGAGATTGATGTGGTCAACAGTATAAACAAAATGTGTTAGTCCAAGATCGGTCTTAAAGTAAATGTGTCACTTGGTAAACCATCTCACTAATGTAGAGACCTATCTGATTGTGATACAAGGTCCCATTTTAAGTGGATTTGTCATATATTCTGTCTCTAGAGGTAGGATTACCCTTCTGTATGTCACTGTTTGATAATGTGTAGGTGTTTGTTTTGAAATTTAATTTTTTAGCAAAAATGTAAAGTTAAATGTTAGCTCTGTCAATTGTCTTACTGTTGTTACTGTATGTTTCAATGTCTGGTCTTGAGTGAAACTCAAACTAGTATTACAGTCTCAATGAAAATGTACATTTTACGCGTTGGCTGGTGTTAACCAGCTTAGGTGACCATGGTGATGCCAAAGATTGCCTAAGGTCACTGTCAAGCAATAACGTCTTATCACAGTACTCTCCTAACGTTACATTTTACCCTAAATGTCATAATAATGAACAAGGTTTGACATGCACACAGTAGCTAAATATATGGTAAAGAGGCATAGCTGTTGCAAATACCCCTCAATTTCACCCTACATTAGGTTTGGGAAACACAGTGAGATCATAAGCTTTTAGCTGTACTTTCATTCAAACTTCAGACTGTGAATCAAAGACCGAATGGTGGAAATATACATGACATTATGTTAATATATGGAATGACTGTTTTGAGGCGACAAACCTTGTCTCCATCGTCCTTGTAACACAAATGTTAGACACAAGAATTCATGGTATTTGAATGAAGAAAAAAATAAACGCACAAATGGACTCAATATAGGGCTACACTATTCTGATAATGACGTTCATTGATTTCAAATGCATTATTTCATCAATATTATAATCAATATAAAAGAAAACAAGACTATAGGGTGTGTTTGTTAAAACCAAAATATGTGCATGCAGCAGTGTGATCATGTCCTCTTGTGCTTTTGGGCTGAACTGGTTGGTCTTGGTTTATGTGTAACTGTTGGTCTTTGCACTTAAACAGGTCTGTGTGTATGTGTGCTTGTTTCTATTGTGAAACCCCTTCATCATATTGTCTTTGTATTCTGGTGCTATATTTGATAGTCAACCTTTTATTAAGAATGAAATGACTTTCAGAAACTGACCATAGTGGAGAAATGCAGTTCTCTTCTCGTATTTTGGATACAACTATGACAGATTTGTAATTAACTGTCAAAACATTTTCTTTGCATGGCACTTGTGGGATAAATTAGTTTGTTTTCTGTAAAAAAAATTCTTCATCCAAGTATATAGTTTTTGTTCCTTGGTTTCCATGGTAAATGTGCTGTGAACATGAAGTTTCCTAAGCTCCAGTATATCAACTGCAAAAGTAAAAAAAAAAAAAAAAAAAGTATTAAGGTATTTAGATTACTTTCATTTATTTTTTATGAATCTTGCAGCATGTTTGTGGCAAAAGCATTAATGTAAAATAAATTCAACTTTTTTTTACACTGCATAATAGTATTGAAAAGCTAGTGTCCATTGTTTTGTTAACTACACCATTAAGAGTTCTTTGGGATTTTGACAATGTCCTTTATCCACTTCCACAGAGTCAGTCCTGGATAAATGGTCTCTGTGTCCAGTAAGAAGGAAGTTATAGGTAGTTTCGTGAGCCAGGACTATGACTGGAAATCTATGGGATCTGCTAGCATGCTATGACTGGATGCTTTTATTAAGTCTAGGTCAAAGAGGCTTCAAACAGCTTCTACCCCTATGCCAGAAGACTCCTGAACATCTAATCAAATGGCTACCTAGACCATTTACATAGGCCCCCCCTTATTTGTAGGTAATTTAACTGCACTGTCGGTTAAGGGCTTGTAAGCATTTCACTAAGTTCTGTGTATTCAGCGCATGTCACAAATTACATTTGATTTGGAAGTCTATGGTATCTGCTAACATGCTATGATTGGAAGTCCAGACTTCATTGCGCTCAAGTTCCCTGAGCCAATGCCAACTTCATACAGGACAAAGAAACCTTTCAACCACACGTTCATCTGACACTGGGGAAATAGATAAGGGCCTCAGCCAAAACAATATTTTTCTGACAAGATGTAAAGTAGTTGTTCACAACGAACCATGAGTAATCTAGATTGTTGCTAGAGTGCCCTCAAACTCAACCAGTGCCCCGCTAATCACACATCTTTAGACCTGGGACACTAGGTGGGTGCAATAAGGTAGAACAGAAACCCAGCAGGCTCCAAACCTCAGGGTAAGCGTTGAATACCCCTGCTGTATTGTACATTGTCATAGTTTGGAAAGCACCAGTGAATGGTGACATTGTTTTGTTAGAATTCAAACCACGGTTGCCTCCTCCCCCAATCACAGGCAAGTGTACTCTGCAAAACTATAGAGGGCACCCTGAAGTGTAAAGCCTTAAATGCATTACATTAACTCTCAAATAGTTATTTATTGAAATAATTTTCCACAGCATGCCTTTTCATTTGTTATGAATGTAAGGCATCCCCTTCACTAGAGGCCCACATGCACTGAACCGAAGGGATACTACCAATTAACACTTATCCCAGTCCCCTACTAACAAAGCCCCTGAACAGTTTCAAAGGTAGACTAGGAAGCCTCATTCTACTCCATGATTATTTTTATTGACATTTTTAAGTGCTTTAAAGTCACAATGTACAAATTCCAGATATCAGCATTCAGAATGGGTTTGATGGGGTGTGAGGAGAAAACTATTCCAGTTCCATTTACTCATACAGGAATCCATTTTGGCAGCTCTTGTACTCGACCATCTCCTCTGGCTTGAACCACAAGGCGATCTCCTTATTGGCACTGTCGAGGGAGTCACTTCCGTGGATGATGTTCCTGTAACGGCAAAAGCAAACAAAATCAGCAACTCTGCATCATGGGCTTGAGGTTTATTGGAACTACAGTCACAGCAGGGTACATTATATTTCTCTATACGTGCCAGTTGGCTTGTAGAAAATGCATTACATCAGATTACTGTCCAATATATCTACACTTTCAGGTTGCACCTCAGGTTGGTTGAGCACTTAATACTTCCCAAATCAGATTCTGTATAAACAGGCATCAGCGGACACATACCTGCCAAGCGTGATGCAGAAGTCTCCGCGGATGCTGCCGGGCTTGGAGTCAGCAGGGTTGGTCTCTCCTAGCATCAATCTGCCGTTCTTCACAACGTTCAGGCCTTCCCAGATCTGAAAGCAAGGGAGGATAAAAGAATAGCGCATCGAGTGGAACGATTCATTGTCACAACCACTGAACAAGAGAACCTGAAGTATCGTGTTCGTGGCTTTAGCAGTGACCCACTATGCATCTAGCAATGAGCGAGCATTTAAGGGGCTGTGCGTAGTGCACTTGTCGGAAGGATAGTTACCATGGCAACAACGGGACCGGAGTGCATAAAGGCGCAAAGGCCGCCATAGAAGGGCATGTCCTTCAGGTCAATGTAGTGCTGCTTGACGTGGTCCTCAGACGCCTGCAATCCCCCCCCCCAAAAAAATGTCAATGTCTCAATCAATATTAGCAGTTAAACGCTGTTGAAACCTACTAGATGCACCGCTGAATAGACAGATGTTAACATACCTGGATCATCTTCATGGCCACAAGCCTGAAGCCCCTCTGCTCAAAGCGCTTAATGATATCTCCCACAAGTCCCCTCTGGACACCATCGGGCTTGATGGCAATGAAGGTACGTTCGGTGTTAGACATGGTGCTGCAGAAAGAGGATATTAGATATTGAGCGATGGAAAATGGCAGTGGGCTGTCAGTGAAACGTACATGAACAATGGACAAACTGTCTAATTTGTTGTCTTGGAGATTCAAACACCCCTTTAAAATGAAATTGCTGAATTAGCTCGAGTAAGCCAGGCCACTCTGCACAACACCTCAACCTTTGATCAATATACAACGCTTCAATGTTACCTAGACTGCTATGGAGTGAACAGATGTACTGTAGCTAGTGGGAATGTGGCCAAGGACAGTACAAATCTATTCTCATCACCCATCCTGCGGAAAGTATTCCCACATGCCCATTCCATGCCTATGGGGTATTTGGAATGAACAGGTTGTCTTCGTGCAACTCGTTAGCCCATGTATGAAACACGAGTTTGTTTTACTGGCATTGTAGCGTAGTTAATGTCGCACAAAGTGACCTCAGGCTTTAGTTTTATTATGTTGAGATCTATTAAGACGGGTTCACTACATTCAACTGCAAACAGATGCTGCAGCAGTGAAACAGAGCAGAGTTTAACTGTCCGCGGAAAACATCACTTCAATAACTAATAAAAAAAAATTGTAATACAAACAAACCTTCAGCTGTATTAAACAGTCATCTAAAATCACAACCACACCTTGCGGATCCAGACGAATTGTGCAGTTACTTTAGTTAACATTACATCACGATGGACCGATTGTTGAACAGGCCTAGCGTTTGACAGTAAACCAGGAAAAGTAGCTAGTTAGGTCCAGATCTATGGGTTTCACCGGCATTAATAACTCTCAAAGCGAGCTAAGGACGCTAGTAGCGCCAAGAACTTCAGTACATTCCATTATTGAAAGCGGCCATATTTGGTACAGATGGCATGCCACATGGCCCGGCTTTCCACTGTCGTTAATCGAAATAAATTCCAAGTAGATTAAAGTCCAGCTTAATTGTAAAGTACTTGTCACCTACAACTGAGTTTATAGTAATACGAAAGTGACAGATCATTGGCTTATGGTAACCTGTAAGACTAAGCTAATTTGCCATGTGAATAAGCAAATTTCACCCCGCAAATCAGTCACGTTGGGTGAAACTGAAATGCACAGCCCCGGCGGTGTTTTCAATTATCTATAAACTACTGCTAGTCATTGGTTTACTATTAGGATCAGACTTAATTTTCACCCAATGCATGTCAATTAACTAGTTAACTTAGTTGGGTAGAAACGGGCAAAGTACGCGGTTACGTGGCATGCTAGCTAGCTAGTCAATGCGAAAAGCAGAACAAGCGACATCGACCAACTTCCTAAAAACATGAAAGGATTAGAACCGTAAAACAACGCTGTGATTCAATGCAAAATGAAGGGCGTTGTGGCCCCACCATTCAAGCAGCATACCTTTATAGTTGCGTTGTTGAGACTGACAGAAGACCCGTGAGACAACCGTTCTGGGAAGGGAAACAATCAGTGAGAACGAGAGGAGATGAGAGCTAGTTTATAAAGGCTGCAGAGTGACTGGGTGGGGCTTGGATGAGGTCAAAGATTGATTGACATGTTGCGTGCCTTTTAATCATCCATGTTCTTCTGTGCATTCTAGCGCAACACAACAGTTAAATGGTTGCGTGATATCCAAATGTGCTGTCAAATATTCGAGTCTAGACAATGGTTGATATCAGCAGACTAACCAAAACGGTATCTGTTGCAAGGGGTGGGTGGGTTTTGAAATGGGTGGACATGTTTTATTTTTTTTATTAAAGAAACATGTGTAGGTGTAAATATATATCAGAGCCTCACATTTTACAAACACACTATGAAACTATTTTCCTTTACATATTTTGGATGAGGTCTGCTTGTGGTGGCCAAAACATATGTTTTATGAGGCAGAATTGATTTGGATGGAATAGTGTCTAGTCTGGTATCTGTTTTTGTCATTTAAGCAATAATTCCTGAGAACCCGGGAATTATTGTGTGACAACTCACAAGGGCTGTTTTCATTGTTGATTTTGCCGCCACCTGCTGACTGTTGCAGTTACCGCACAATGACGTCTGTGATGTATATCTATTACGTCATACGTGATCATGTTTGAAACAGATCAGACAACACTTGACCGTTCATTCAGTCATCAGGTTGGTTTCGTTGGTGGTCGAAAATGTATTGTCCCGCATTTTATTGAAATGTATTTATATAACCTTTATTTAATTGTATCATCATTTTTTTAAAGCTTTCATTTGTGATACAACTGGAGAGAATATGGAGAAGAAATAAGTTGAGGTAGGCATTGTTTTCCAGATTTTTTTTATAGAGATGTATTTTTTTATATTAAACATTTTGAAAGGCAAGATAAGTCTTGCCATCTGCCAAAGTCAGAAATAGTGAGTAATTGGGTGAAGGTGATCGCCAAGGTGACACTGTGCATAGAGGACTTTCTGATGACATTCCTGGGTCAGAGGTTATATAACATTTTGATAAATAATGTAGGCTAATTAATGAGTTTGGAAAAGGTGATATGTAAAATCTCAGTCTCAGGAGACTGAAGCAGAGACAGAGATGCAGGAGGCTGATCCAGTCGGCTGGCCCATCTCAGTCAGAGGAGACTGAAGCAGAGAGAGAGATGGAGGAGGCTGATCCAGAATCAGCCGGCCCATCTAAGTCAGAAGAGACTGAAGCAGAGAGAGCAATGCAGGAGGCTGATCCAGAGTCAGTCGGCCCATCTCAGTCAGAAGAGACTGAAGCAGAGAGAGAGATGCAGGAGGCTGATCCAGAGTCAGCCAGCCCATCGCAGTCACAGGAGACTGAAGCAGAGAGAGAGATGCAGGAGGCTGATCAGGACTTAGCCGGCCCATCTAACACATGGGAGCCACAGCAGACTTCTCATTACAACCTGTCCTTGGCCCGGAGAAGCTCCTCCTCAGAACTCAAATTGTTAGGGGAGGAGATGACTGAGAAGTAGGTTGCTCTTTGTCTTCCCCATACTTACCTCCTATTCTCTATGCTGTATGTTCCGCAACCGACCAAACAACCAATCAGAGGGTGTGTTTGTGGTGTACATGTATATAGGCTAGTCCTGTAGAGGTCAAGGGTTAGATAGTTTTAATAATTAACAGTACTCATCTATTTACCCCTTTTGCAGGCAATGGATTCTCTTGACTGAGAATATGCATGAAAGGGTGAGTTAGTGTTAGCTCTGGAATTTCTAACATCAGGAAGACGGTAAAATACACTATGGGTGCATACCAAATGGTGACATTTTCCATATATAGTGCCCTACTTTTGACCAGAACTCTATGGGCCCTGCTCAAAAGCAGGGCACTATTTAAGGAGTAGGGTGCCATTTGGGACACAGTCTAGATCAGGGATGGGCAACTAGCGGCTGCGGATCCCCTTTTGTAAGCCCGCGGATCAATAATAAATAATAAAAATAGGAACTCAGTTGGGGTCTCAACATATTGTTGAGAGTTAGAATAGTAGAATACACAAGGTGCAATTAAAAAATGTGGTTTTGCATCAGAAGTTTTTCTCTTTCTACGTCAGTCACTGATAGTCACTCAATTCGCCCATGTCATCTAAAACTTTTTTGGTGGGGTAAGTTAGTCTAACGGGCAGCTATCAAAACTTGTAGTAATCATGGTCGAATTACCGGCTGGGCATGGGGGTCATTGATTTTGTTAGTCACGCTCACTCAGATATCATATTTTTCTCTCTGTCCGATGGCAAAATTAGTAGAATTGCATGAAAGTAGTTTGAAAATTAAAAAAAAATTCTCTCTGCCCCATGGCAAAAATGTGTAGTATTGCAGCAAACTTGCTTTAAAACGGCAACATTTTCTTTACTCCCCATGGCAAAATGTGTAGAATTGCAGGAAATTAACTCAAAAACTTCTCTCCACTGTCAAGAGGGGTTTCGCTAAAATCATTTGCTTGCAAAGTGGGGGGGCAGGCCCAAACAAAATTTTACTTAGGGCCCCCAAAACGCAAGGGCCAACTCTGACTGCGTGTGTGGGTATAGATGTGGGTATGCAGACCCACAAGCCACTGCGGCCCCTCATGATGATTTCAGATTTTTATAAATAAAAGTTGCCAATCCCTGGCGTAGATATTCTATTACAATACTACAGTAAATGTACCAGGAGCTGGCGAGTCAGCCCTTTGAGTCTAGACAATGGGAACCTGGTGAGCAGGATTTATATCTCAAAAACAAGGTGGGAGGAAGTTGAATAGAATAGAATAACTTTATTTAACAAATTCAGTTGTGGCATTCAGATTAGGTAATAAAGACATAGGCCTAACAGCACAATGTAGACAGACGGTGGATTTAAGTGAATGTTAGATCTTGTTAGATTTTAGAACAACTTTTCCCGGCTGTTCTTTTACATTACAGTTCACCGTAGTTGAGGCTTATGCTAAGTGCAAGAACATCGTGTCATGGGTGAAGGAGGCCTCTTCAACAGTGGTGGTCCCTGCCCTTGATCTCAGTATGGATTTGCCCTGGACACCATCATCATCAACTTCCTCCTCCTGGTCTTCAGTCGTAATCAATGTAGCAGATCTGGAAGCGGCCTCCACATGCCGCAGTGTCAGATTCAGCCTTGGGCCAAGTCATGGGCCAAGCGAGGTCACTAGCCATAGAACTGGTGCCAGCACACGGAATCCAACTCCTTTCCCCTCCCCACTTTCGTATGTACCCCCCTGAAGCTTATTTCTCCCCATAATGCTTGAAACAGTTATTTTCTTCACTGTGTATAGATAATGACTTGGCTAAAATGTTTTATTTCCACTGAATACAGATGTAGGATCTTAAGTTTGCTACAGACAGCAGGAAAATAATCCTGCAGCAACAGGAAATATGAATTATAATCTGGATTATAATTAATGTACAGTTTTGTAGGGGTTGATACTTTTTCTTAAGGGAAAATCAAGTCAGAAATTTACAAAACTTCAGAAGCCTTTTTAAACCGCAAATACACTACACGTTTTACATGTCCTACATTGCAGGAAGGTTCTCCTGCAACAGGGTGATCAAATTAAGATCCTACATCTGTATGACTTTAGTTGGATTTTTGATTCATTTATAAAATTCCTTTGCTTCTTTTAAATAATGTTTTTAAGCAGTGTTTGTGTCCATAAAGGTTTGTTATTGTCGTTGTTACCATATCTGTTGTCGCGCCCTCTTCAGCTCAGAGGACCCTTTAGGAAATGAGGAAGAGGATGACAACCCAAGAAGATATTGTTCCGCGTCTGAGGACGGAGATAGAGAGGATTGGGACAGACCCCGCTCAGACCCCTTGAGGTCTGTGTTCGGACTGTCTCACAGCTTCATCTTCAGTCAGGTTCACAGAGACTCCCACAGGTCCCTGAGTGAGGTCATACTGCCGTCCATCCAGAGGAGACCGAAGAAGATGAGGCCTATTATTCTGTCTGCGGACACCAGGCTGATCATGGCCATTGTGGAGATCATTATCAAGCAGATCAACGCCAGACTAGCCCAGCTCGTGCTGAAAGGAGGTGCCAGTCTGGGAGCCGAAGCTCCTTCGACCAGCATCAGCTCACCGAGCAGTCAGTTTGCTGAACAGATGCTGCGTACAATCACAACCACAATGAATGGCCATACCATGGGACAGATGGCGCTCACTCGGCTGTCTGGAAAGTCCCCTCTGGAGATCGAGCGCAGGCTTGAGATAGAGCTAGGACCACTGGCAGGTCAGGTCATTGTTGCAACCATCAGCAGCATCCAGAGGGCGAAGAGCGACGCTCAGAGAGGACATGAGGTAGGGGTGTCCTCCCCTTTCACCTACTTCCTGTCAGCAGTGTCGGCCGAGGTGCAGAGTCTGGTGGTCCAGAGATCAGGGACCAGGATGTCAGCCAGACAGTCAGGCAGCGACCACCTGCTGAACCTGTCTCGGGCGAAGATCACCAGGGCCGTCGAGCTGAAAATGGCTGAAATGTACAGCGGATCCCTGTGGGATTGGTCCCTGACAGATCAGAATATCCAGCCAGGTCATGACAGAATCACTGCCATGTCCAGTGATTTGGTGGATTTGGTGGTTGATGATACCCTGGATGCCCTTGGATATCTAGAGAACCAGGCATTATCCGGGCCCCAGAACGCTGGCTCCCTGACAGGGATTGAAGGCCTCGACATTGATGATGTGGCAAGGGACATGGTCCGGAAAGCTGCACCCAAACTCAAGGCATCCATGTCTGAGTTTGAGCTGGAGGGGGGATCCAGATCCTCACAGGGCAGCAGTGGTCCCTCAAACCACTCACCTCTGTCTCGCTCCCACTCCGACCTAAGGATGCTCTGTGTCCAGTCAGCAGTGGCAGTCAGAACTGCCCTGCAAGTGATAAAAACAGAGTTTGACAGCAACTCAGAGGAGTCCTTTGATCCATGCCAGATGGCTAGAAACCTTCTAGCACGTCTAGCGTCGGGTGTCGAGAGCATCGACGATCTGGAAATTGGTGAGATGCTCCAGGGCCCTTCAGCAATCATGGAGCCGGAGGCTGTGAGAGAACACCCAGACATATCTTCCACTGCCATCTACCACTCCCTGCTCATTGATTGTCCATTTCCACCATCAGAGAGGGTTCAGGAAACAATTATCCTAAGCCATCCACTCACTGCACAGGATGTGACCACACAGGGAGAAAAGCAGCATCCTGCAGACCTTCAGACCGACAGCCTAATGGCAGAATACCCTGCCAAGGCACAACAGGTAGTGACTCAGGTCATAAGAGATGCTTCTTTGACCGTGGACATCCTGTCAGCCCACGTCTCGTCAAGGAAAATTGCTGAGGCCTCAACTCGCATTCTAGAGTCCCTTCTAGTGGACTTAAACGAGGCAGTGGAGGTGAGTAGGGCCGGGGGGAGCAAGTTCTGGGAACAGGTCCAGTTATCCTCCCAGAAACTTTACAGCACAGCTGTGGACAAGCTGAAGAGTTTGTACACTGGTTGCCACGTCACCAACGAGCGAGACCACCAGGATACCCATGTAACCGCTGACAAAATCCAGGACATGGAATTGTCTACCAACAATGACCTCAAAGACCCAACAGTTGCAGTCAGCCAGGAGTCAGTCAGACGCAGCGCCAAGAAGATCCTTACAAAGGTTCTGAATGTGATCAAGGCCGGAGTAGCTGGCTCAGAGCACACATCTGTGGGCAAGCAGATGACCGAAAAGTGCCAAGTGGCCACGGAGATGTTGGACTCCATCCTGAACAGACTAGAAGATGATGAGCCTGATGGGGGTGAAGAGGATTATCTTCATGTGATGTCTGTCCGTGATATCTACCAGGATGTCTCATCTAAAACCTCTCAGGTTTGTATGGTGGTGAGTAGCCACGCGATGGACACGCTGACCGATGATGTGTCTGCCGCGACCTCTGTGCATGGTACGTGAATTTAACACTTTTCATTTCTTTTATTTTGTAGTATGCACTAAATTGATTAACTCATGTCATGTAGGATTCACTCATTTTGAGCTTAATAGTTTTATTGTAATTGTGTTCATTGGATTTTCAAGATTGTGTATTACTGTAAAATATACACAACATAATCCTGAGCTTAATTATTTTATCTCTTCTGCCCCCAGATATTGTACAGGTCAGAGAGATGTCTCTCTCAGGCCACAAGTACCCACAGGTCCGGCACTAGCCAGGCCTCCAGTGACTTTGTTGTTGAGTACATGTCTGAGCTCCATTCCAACCGCCCTGACACCGCATTGCCTGTGAGGTGCACTTCTACAGCTGTTGCCGATACAGAGACTCATCACGTCCCCTCTGCCAGAGTGAAGAAGAAGAGCCAGGGCCGAAGGTTCAGTTGCTGCCCAAAGTTGCCAACGGTCAGGATCAAGGTATGGAGATCCATGTTTGGGGGTTTTGCCCTTCATTATGGCTGGAATAGAATCCAAAGCTAATGGGGTCAGAGTGAGACATTGTGGGGCATCTAATGGAAGGATGATTTTACCCGGCAACAGGTGTTCAAGAGCAGAGTGGAACCAGAGAGCCACCCCACTCAAAAGGAGCTGCCTTCACAGCGTTTCAGCACCTCTCGAGTTGCGCTGGGTAAGCGACACACAATGATGATCCTTTTATTTTGATGCATTGCCAAGATGTGGCCAGTGGTCAGAGTGAATGCAGCTTTACTGAGTTTAATGCTGAGGTTTATTAATCTCTGGTCCCATAATGTTTTCTCTGATCAAGGCCACTGAGTTTGACGAGCTGTCAGGCAAACATTGTAGCAACTCTTACAACTCTTACAAAATCATTGATGCTGTCATTTTGATGTATTACCATTTGTCTGGTTGGTTTAGACTGCGGTCGGAGAGAATGAAAGTACATTTGCCATGTTCAATTCTGATCCTGCAATGTTCTCTTATCACAGATGATGATCATGCTGTTCCATTCATTCCCCAACTTGAGGATGACCTGCCACCAGCACCTGCACAGGAGTCCTGTAAACGTCCCCTGTTGGTCAGGGTGTTCCGGGCCATTTCCAGAGCCATCTCGAAACCATTCAAGGGCTGTGCTTTTTGCAAGAAGAATTAGGAATGGTGGTTAGCCATCAACATCTAATAAACAGCATTGATTTGTGTGTCTGCAGTCAAATTTAATAGACTCTCTTGAAATGGATATTTGAGTAGACACTTATCCAGAGCAACTAGGGTTAAGTGCCTTGCTCAAGGGCACATCAACAGATTTTTCATTTAGTCAGCTTGGAGATTCAAACCAGTGCCCTTTTGGTTATTGACTCAACACTCTTAACCACTAGGCTACCTGCCACAGCAATTGGTTCTACCATATTGCTTATTCCTTTTTGATTTCTTCCTATCTGCAAACACTGAAGTGATAAGGGGTTGGCCCAACTGAACATTTCACACCAGATTTGTATGTTCCATTTACTGTGTTAAGAACATGATTTCAATATTTGTAATATACTTGCAAACTGAGAAGGCATTTGTTTGTATTGACCTTGGTGAAAATGTGTTTAAATTACATTGAAACACAATATTAATACAATGAGTGCCTTTTTCAACACATTTAGATGCATATATTTCCAGTGGGGGAAGGGGTATGGTTTGTGGCCCATCATATTCTATACAGCTCTTCAGGAGAGGTTGCCAAGGTCATCGTGGAGCTATTATAATCCTGATGATCATACAGTCTTTGTAATGAAGAAGGGTCCATTAATAGGGGCTAGGGTCAGCCTGAAACTGAGAGGTATCTGTTGGTTGGAGGCCAAGGGTGGTCTTGAAAATGGGCCATTGACAGTTGCTATTTAGAGCTTCTGCTTTCCCTCGCTCCTTCTGTCAATTTATATAATCCCTCTGTCTCTCTTGCACCCCTTTGATAGTTTGATTTATGATCACCTCTCTAAACCTGTAGTATTTTTACATAATAATTATCTTAACTATGGCCAATAGATGGAGGGGTACCAGGAGGGAAATGTAAGAGAATACAGATTTGTGTATGTGAAAATATAGGAAAGTTCCCATTCCCAATACTGTATTTAAGTTTATCTTTTTCCATTATTCATGACTGTTATGCATTTTCTATGCATAGTCTTTTATCTTTATTTTGTATCATTTGCATATGTCTCTTGCCTGCTTTTCACATACTTTCACACGTACCCAATGACTACACTTATATGTACACTCTCAAAGAAGACATCAATAAATAAAGATTTATGAAATAGTTAGGAGCATTCAATTAAAAATAGCTTTATCCAAAACTTTTCATCAATGACAAATGTAATAGCTGAAGATCAGTTTACAATCCATGCACAACAGGGCGCAAGTATATTTGCCAGAACGTTTGTGTGTAAAGAGAGAGAAAAAAAAACAATTTATTCCGAGTTCAGGGGTCAAGAAAACGGAAACACGTGTTAGTGAATCAAACGCTGAATAATAAAACATGTACACTGTCGCAGCGTTGCGTGGGCCATGAGTTCTTCTCTGTGCACATACTTTGCGAAATAGTGCAGCCCCACGTTGACTTTGCTCACAACTAGCATAGCGTTGCAGCCACCCCATGTGGAAAACATTCTGTGCATGAGGCATGTTATTGCAAAAGACTAGATAGCACATGTAAGTCTACTGAATCTTGTTAAATTCTAGCGTATCCTGAGACAACTTACAATTCGTTTCTTATGCTAAGGTTTAAACGATAAACATGGAAAAGGTCATCATACACTCTAGAAAGGGGAGAGAGACGACGAAGAAGAGAGTCTCTGAACCAGAGCCTGACTACGAGGAAGAAGTGCTAAAAAGACACAAAAACGCCCAGGCAGTGACTATTTTGGGCGAAGAAGATGCATCTGTAAAACTTCTTGAAGATCTTGTTTTTGGTGCTGAAGATGATCTTGTGGAAAAGCTCGTAGAGGTAGGAATTAATTAGTTACATATGGGGTGTAGTCATTACGCCGATTCTGTAGCAAAACGTTTTGCAACAACTCCAAACGCTCTTCAACGTGACGTACAATCTGTTGGGTTCTTAAACGGAAGTTGTAGTTAATTTTACGGTTGCTATTCCAATCCGAAAAGTCGGCGTAATGAATACACCTCTGATTCTATACAGAATGATGCTGCCTGCCAGATGCTCAGTGGATTATGTTGCCACATTGTCAGCATGTCATAGATATAAATCCAATATTGATTGATTGATAGTTAGTTAGTTAAAAGTACTAGACTAATAATCTCCAGTGTCATATCCCTCTGTCTCACATAATTTACTTTTAGTTTCATTGCAGTCAGTTTTTATCAAATCAATTTCTTATCAACAGGACAGAGTGGATGGAGGTGCCACACTTCTGGATGATGGTGATTCCAGTGAATCTGATGTAGAGAATGAAGCACGGCTGAAGGTTCAGCCAACAAGGACAGCAGTGTGGGAGGATGAGGATGATGATCTGGAGGAAGAGTTAGTACCTAGGACTGCAACAATGTCTTATTGTGTATTTTCAGCATTGATGTCATGTACAATGCTTCAAACTTCATGTAACTACATTAGCTGTAGTCATGTAACCCTAATGTCAATTACATGGATATGTGAATCAAACATTGCTTGTATGGGCAGTTACTAGTGATGTGCATTTTTCCCTTTGAAGATGAATATATACGTATCTAGATACATGGGCTCCAGTATGATACAGAAACCAGTGCTTGACCTGGACTGAAATAGGTTCCGGTACTCATTTTTGGTGCCGGTACTGTTTATATTTAGGTGCAGGAGTTCCACAATACTTTTGAGCTAATATTCTATAAGATGAACAGGAGCTCAAGCAGTAGAACATTTGAGGTGCTGGTACTCGGCTCCAGTGAGCTCCTACCCAAGTCAAGCACTGACAGGAATGATACGTTTTAGTTTGCAACGATTTGGTTTGATGAGAGGAACGAATAGATACGATTTGGTTTGATGCGATAAGATTCGATGCTACAACATTTGTTGCATAAACACATTCATTTTCCATTCTAAATTCAAATCTGCTGCTGATGGAGCTCATGGGCTGGGCCTCTATGAGCTGGATCTCTTCCAGCTGACGTCTGTGTAAATGTCTATGGTGTGTGTAGTCACCTGAGCTGAGCCATAAGGGAGACTAGTGGGCATCTACCACCCCACTATTAGATTGGGGGGGCTTTTTGTGTTGACAGCATGACAGAAATGGTAGCAGAAGGTGAATGTTGAACTTTTGTTAAGCCTCGATCACACCTACAGACTCATTGTGAAAAAGGGTCAGCAGCATCATCTGGATGTGTGCAACAAAAGTTCAACATTCACCTTTTGGTGTACCAAAATGCAATGACGCTATCGGTGTGATCGAGGCGTTATTGGTCAGCGTGCGAAGCAGCGCTCAGTTTGAGTAGGCTACTGATATTCCTTGGGGTTGTTCAGCATGCAAAATGACTTGTAGATCAATTATTTTATTTCACCTTTATTTAACCAGGTAGGCCAGTTGAGAACAAGTTCTCATTTGGCAACCTGGCCAAGAGATACTGGGGTGCAAAAGTGCAAAAATAAATAACAATATGGGGATGAGGTAGTTGGGTGGGCTGTTTACAGATGGGCTGTGTACAGGTGCAGAGGTCGGTAAGCTGCTCTGACAGCTGATGCTTAAAGTTAGAGAGGGAGATATGACTCCAATCTTGATTTTTTTTTTTTTTCTCAATTCGTTCCAGTCATTGGCAGCAGAGAACTGGAAGGAAAGGCGGGCCAAAGGAAGTGTTGGCTTTGGGGATGACCAGTGAAATATACCTGCTGGAGCGTGTGCTACGCGTGGGTGTTGCTATGGTGACCAGTGAGCTGAGATAAGGCGGGGCTTTACCTAGCAAAGACTTATAGATGACCTGGAGCCAGTGGGTTTGGTGACGAATATGTAGCGAGGGCCAGCCAACGAGAGCATACAGGTCGCAGTGGTGGGTAGCATATGGGGCTTTGCTGACAAAACGGATGGCACTGTGATAGACTACATCCAATTTGCTGAGTATAGTGTTGGAGGCTATTTTGTAAATTACATCGCCGAAGTAAAGGATGTGTAGGATAGTCAGTTTTACGAGGGTATGTTTGGCAGCATGAGTGAAGGAGGCTTTGTTGCGAAATAGGAAGCCGATTCTAGATTTAATTTTTAATTGGAGATGCTTAATGTGAGTCTGGAAGGAGAGTTTACAGTCTAACCAGACACCTAGGTATTTGTAGTTGTCCACATATTCTAAGTCAGAACCGTCCAGAGTAGTGATGCTAGTCGGGCGTGCGGGTGCGGGCAGCGATTGTTTGAAGAGCATTCATTTAGTTTTACTAGCATTTAAGAGCAGTTGGAGGCCATGGAAGGAGTGTTGTATGGCATTGAAACTCGTTTGGAGGTTTGTTAACACAGTGTCCAACATCAATGACTGTCAATGCAGTTACATGCTTAGTTTGACAATGAAGGAGAGGAAGCATCAGTTTTCACAACAGATCGGAGGTATTTTCGGAAGTTAGAAAGAAAGTAACATGAGCAAAACCTTTTAGTGAACTGACGATTCATAACGCTTGAGTCGATTTTCGGCCCGATGATGCATGGTACATTTAGATGGATTTGTATCTTATTAAACATTTGAACCAGGGACCGATGCATATCGGTGAACCGTTACATCCTTAGCAGTTACGGCACTGTTTTTTATTCATTCATCCATGATCTTTCCCTCCTGTTTCCTAGAGTGGACATGACACACCGGTTCCGTAGAGACCTGACCAAGAGTGACGCAGAGGCCAAGATGTCCAAACAGAAGTTACAGCAGAGGATGAAAGAACAGTAAGTGGATATTAGTAACACAGCCATAAATACCACTGGGATCTAGTGGTTCAAACTCACCCCTCCAACTCATTTTTGCCAGGTTCCAAAAAGCAATGGGTGGAATGCCATCCTGGGCAGAGACAAAAGTCAAGAAAAAGAAGAAGAAAAAAGGTAAACTCCCACATTTTGGTCATAAACGTCTTCATGATCCATGTAATATGTTATGAGAGATGCCCCTCCCTGATGATTACCTACTGTATAATGGTGATATAGTGTATACAGCAGGGTTCCCCAACTAACCGCAGGCCGAATTTTTGTGATTTTATTTGGCCCTCCCAAGTTTTCTGAAGTTTTATTTTTGTATTTTTGGACATAAAAGAAATAAGTTCTAAGTGATTTTAATTTTGGAAATCTGTTCCAAAGTATTCCCACACGTAATAGAGAGCTACACACTGAGTGTACAAAACATTATGAACACCTGCTCTTTTCATGATATAGACTGTTTGAAATGATTGTATATATGTTTGGGCTTCTGGCGGACAATTTGCAGTTTACAAATTATTTGTAGTTCTGTTCCGACCCCCTGACCATCCTCTCAAGAAAAAATTGGCATGCGGCTGAATCTAGTTTATGATCCCTGGTATATAGTATACATTTGTGTCTTTTCAACAAAATATGTCTATTTTCAAAAACTAAAGATGACTCTGATGAAGATGAAGATGGAGACGACCTGATGAGGAAGACGGGCAACTTTGTGGGCTCATCTGACAGCCTTCCCAAAGGAATCATACGGGTGAGTTCTGTTCTCCCATCATCTCACCACTACTACATTTGAGGTTAAGTTGGAGTAAAACAGCCAGGTCTCAGTCTGACTGTAAATGGGGACTCCAACCAGAGTACTTTAGAGGTTTGGGAGTTACAAAACCATTACATTTTCCAGTATTAGATCATGTGGTTTTGTTTACATGTGATACTAGTACATTTTTTACAGATGTATTTAACTCTCTTGCAGATGAAGAAGTGCCTACACGCCAACAACGACCGGCCGTCTGAGGACCGGCTGACCACGGTGCAGTTCCACCCCTCCGCCCAGGTTGTCATGACAGCAGGGCTCGACCAGTCCATCTCTCTGTTCCAGGTATTCATTTTACTCATCAGCTGCAGTCTTTTCTCAGGCATTCTTGTGGCTGTCATCATGAGACATAGTATAGGGAACATCATATATGCTTTTTAATAATATCCTCCAGGCCTTTTGTTTGACCATACAAACTATAAGCACAAAAAAAATACAAACTCTCAATGGACATCCTTATGGATTATTTATTTTATGGTTATTTAGTGAATCTGTGACACTAACAGACAAGTTTGTACTAATATTAATTACCATCCACCTCACTCTAAATGTCCCTCCTTCCTCTCCAGGTTGATGGGAAGACCAACCCTAAGATCCAGAGTATTCACCTGGAGAAGTTCCCGGTGCACAAGGCCCAGTTCAGCGTGGATGGGGAGCAGGTGGTGGCCACCAGTTTCAGGAACAAGCTGTTCTACATCTACGACATGATGGAGGGCAAGGTCATCCCTGTACATACTGTCAGAGGTGAGGAGGAGGAAGCCATGGGGAGTCACTAGAACCACAAGGCTGTTAGGTCTAACCAGTTGGCTGTTAGGTAGTGACATAGCCTTTTATTACTAGGTTTGGGCGGTATCGAGATTGTCGAACCTTCATACTGACCTTGTGCCATCCCAGGATATTCGGTAATACTGGCACTGAACACAAACCCCTCTGAGCCTCTGTAAATCGAAGGTTAGCAATGCTAACAACTCTGCTGTTACTAAGAGAAGCTTGTTTTTTGCAAGAAGCTATATAACTACTGTAAGTTAGCAAACCAAATGCACAACTGCAGAGTATTTAGCACATTTTAGACAGTAAACTTAATAGTTATAAGATATCTTTGAATGGCATTTAATGGCGCCGGATATATATTTTATATTTGAGATAATTCGAAATAGCCACCCTTTGCCTTGATGACCGCTTTGCACTCTCTTGGCATTCTCTCAACCAGCTTCGTGAGGTAGTCACCTGGAATGCATTTCAATTAACAGGTGTGACTTGTTAATTTGTGGAATTTCTTTCCTTAATGCGTTTGAGTCAGTTGTGTTGTGACAAGGTAGGGGTTGTATACAGAAGATAGCCCTATTTGGTAAAAGACAAAGTCCATATTATGGCAAGAACAGCTAGAATAATCACAGAGAAATGACAGTACATCATTACTTTAAGATATGGTCAGTCCATCCCAAAAAAGTCAAGAACTTTAAAAGTTTCTTCAAGTGCAATTGTAAAAACCATCAAGCGCTATGATGAAACTGGCTTTCATGAGGTCCGTCACAGGAAAGAAAGACCCAGGGCTAACTGCATCTCAGAAATTGCAGCCCAAATAAATGCTTCAGAGTTCAAGTAACAGACACATATCAACATCAACTGTTCAGAGGAGACTGCGTGAATCAGGCCTTCATGGTCGAATTGCTGCAAAGAAACCACTACTAAAGGACACCAATAAGAAGAATAGACTTGCTTGTGCCAAGAAACACGAGCAATGGACTTTAGACCGGGGTAAATCTGTCCTTGGTCTGATGAGTCCACATTTTAGATTATTGGTTCCAACCGCCGTGTCTTTGTGAGTCACAGAGTAGGTGAACGGAGTAGGTGATCTCTGTATGTGTGGTTGCCACTGTGAAGCATGGAGGAGGAGGTGGGGGGGTGCTTTGCTGGTGACGCTGTCTGTGATTTATGTAGAATTCAAGGCACACTTAACCAGCATGGCTACCACGGCATTCTGCAGTGACACGCCATCCCATCTGTTTTGGGCTATCATTTGTTTTGTAATAGGACAATGACTCAGGACAATGACCCGACACACCTTCAGGCTGTGTAAGGGCTATTTGGCCAAGAAGGAGAGTGATTGAGTGCTGCATTAGATGACCTGGCCTCCACAATCACCTGACCTCAACCCAATTGAGATGGTTTGGGATGAGTTGGACTGCAGAGTAAAGGAAAAGCAGCCAACAAGTGCTCAGCATATGTGGGAACTCCTTCAAGACTGTTGGAAAAGCATTCCAGGTGAAGCTGGTTGATAAAATACCAAGAGTGTGCAAAGCTGTCATCAAGGCAAAGGGTGGCAACTTTGAAGAATCTAAAACATATTTTGATTTATTTTAACACTCTTTGATTCCTACATGATTCCAAATGTTATTTCAAAGTTTTGATATCTTTATTATTCTACAATGTAGAAAATAGTATATATAAAGAAAAACCCTTGAATGAGTAGGTGTGTCCAAACCTTTGACTGGTACTGTAGGTTGGGGTGCCTTGTAAGAATCCGACGGCGAGTGGAGAATCCACCTCTACCATCAGTCCTATTAGCTAACGTGCAATCATTGGATAATAAACTGGATGATCTCTGATCAAGACTATCCTACCAACGGGACATTAAACTGTAATAACTTGTTTCACGAGTCGTGGCTGAATGACGACATGGATAACATACAGCTGGCAGGGTTTTCTGTGCATCGGCAAGATGGAACAGCTGCCTCCGGTAAGACAAGGGGTTGCGGTCTGTGTCCATTTGTCATTAACAGCTGGTGCAAGAAATCTAATATTAATGAAGTCTCAAGGTTTTGCTCGCCTGAGGTAGAGTATCTCATGATAAGCTGTAGACCACACTATTTTTTTATTACATTTTTTTTATTTCCCCTTTATTTAACCAGGTAGGCCAGTTGAGAACAAGTTCTCATTTACAACTGCGACCTGGTCAAGATAAAGCAAAGCAGTGTGACACAAACAACAACAGAGTTACACATGGAATTAACAAGAGTACAGTCAATAACACAATAGAAAAAAAGAAAGCCTATATACAGTGTGTGCAAGTGGTGTTAGGAGGTAAGGCAATAAATAGGCCATAGTAGCGAAGTAAGTCCAATTTAGTAAATTAACACTGGAGTGATAGATGTGCAGATGATGATGTGCAAGTATAAATACTGGTGTGCAAAAGATTAGAAAAGTAAATAAAAACAATATAGGGATGAGGTAGGTAGATTGGATGGGCTATTTACAGATGGGCTATGTACAGCTGCAGCGATCGGTTAGCTGCTCAGAAAGCTGATGTTTAAAGTCAGTGAGGGAAATATAAGTCCAGCTTCAGCGATTTTTGCAATTCGTTCCAGTCATTGGCAGCAGAGAACTGGAAGGAAAGGCAGCCAAAGGAGGTGTTGGCTTTGGGGATGACCAGTGAGAAATACCTGCTGGAGCGCGTGCTACGGGTGGGTGTTGTTATCGTGATCAGTGAGCTGAGATAAGGCAGAGCTTTACCTAGCAAAGACTTATAGATGTCCTGGAGCCAGTGGGTCTGGCGACAAATATGTAGCGAGGGCCAGCCGACTAGAGCATACAGGTCGCAGTGGTGGGTGGTATAAGGGGCTTTGGTAACGAAACGTATGGCACTGTGATATACTGCATCCAGTTTGCTGAGTAGAGTGTTGGAGGCTATAATGTAAATGACATAGCTGAAGTCGAGGATCGGTAGGATAGTCAGTTTTACCAAGAGTTTATCTATATTTTTTGTAGCTGTCTATTTACCACTACAAACCGATGCTGGCACTAAGACCGCACTCAACGAGCTGTATAAGGCCATAAGCAAACAAGAAAATGCTCATCCAGAGGCGGTGCTCCTAGTGGCCAGGGACTTCAATGCAGGGAAACTTACATCCTTTTTACCTAATTTCTACCAGCATGTACAACCAGAGGGGAAAAAAACTCTAGACCACCTTTACTTCACACACGCAGGTGTGTACAAAGCTCTCCCTCGCCCTCCATTTGGCATATCTGACCATAACTCTATCCTCCTGATTCCTGCTTACAAGCAAAAACAAAAGCAGGAAGTACCAGTGACTCGCTCAATACGGAAGTGGTCAGATGATGCAGATTCTAAGCTACAGGACTGTTTTGCTAGCGCAGACTGGAATATGTTCCAAGATTCTTCCAATGGTATTGAGGAGTACGCCACATCAGTCACTGGCTTCATCAATAAGTGCATTGATGACGTCGTCCACACATTAACCGTATGTACATACCCCAACCAGAAGCCATGGATTACAGGCAACATTCAGACTGAGCTAAAGGGTAGAGCTGCCAATTTCAAGGAGCGGGACTCTAACCCGGATGCTTATAAGAAATCCTGCTATGCCCTCCGACTCCAGTCTCTCGTCGTTGTGTGCTTGTAAACCAAACACCATGTGACTGGGAACTACCGGTAAGCTTCATAATGAAATATTATGTGACCAGTGAAATTAAGAATGGGAACTGCTTTATCTCCTAACGTATTGCACCAATTGACTGCAGGTATTTACTTAAAAAGTAGCTACAAATATTCAAATGTATAAAAAAGAAAGTTTCAACTGTATTGATGGTATTGAAAACCATCCCGTGGCTATTTCCAAATACCCTGTTTTACGGTATACCGCCCAAACCTAGTTATTAATGCGCAAATTATTGTGTTCTGTGATTGGTTTGAAGATAAAATCGCTGTATATTCTCAGCCAGACTGTTATTTTTTAAATGGGTAGTGGGTAAGTGACTTGTGGTTGTGTGATTGAGTGCAGTAACAATTATGATTGTCCCCCAGGTCTGAGGGAACAGAGGGTGAAAGAGTTTGAAGTCTCCCCTGATGGAGAATCCCTCCTTCTTACTGGCACCTCCGGATACCTCCACGTGTTAACAATGAAGGTAAGTGATTGTAGATGCCAACTACCTGGTATACCACACATCCAAATGGATCAAAACATAAGACTCCATTTTGGATCAGGCGCATACATGCATTGCATAAATGTCTGTATTTTCTCACTGTTTTTTTTTTCCCAGACAAAGGAGGTAGTGAAAAGCATGAAGATCAACGGAAACATTGCGGGAGTGGCTTTTTCCCACGACGGCAGCAAAGTCTTCACCAATTCTGGTGGGTTTTACCCTGGTCTAAGACACAGCCACAGCCTAACACCCCAATCACATCCTAAAGCCTTTTTTAGATGATTTTAGTTAAAGCTTCAAAATTTGACTTTTTGGGCGACCTGACCAAATTCACATAGAAATGTGAGTTGTAGCAATTCTAATAACCAGTAGATTTGTTCTATGTGCGCTATTTCTATGCTTCACGTTCTTAAGTTAGTTTTTGTGTCTTTTACTTTTGGTTTTGTACACCAGCTTCAAACAATATTTTTTGTTTATGGAAAGTATATTTAACAGAGATGGTACAATGATTCTCTACACCAGTGGTCCTAGTTGGTCACCAAACATTTCTGTAAAAAACCCAGCGATAAATCCTTGTGTTCCTATTTTTTGTATTTGTTTCATGCTGTTGGTGGTAGGTGCACTTGATTCAGCAGCCCTAGCACTGGGAAGACAGTGTTCCCATTTTGAAAAATATAATGTGTCTAAAGGTAGAACTCCACTTACCCGGCAGGCCCAGAGAGCATATCAAGTGCACCTTCAGGCCTACTGCTGGCCAATCCGATAGCTCAGATCACCGTGTATGCACAGTTTCCTCGAGCCATAGACTGTAAAAAAGAAGCCCTGAGCGCACAGCAAAGTTGATACTGTGAGATTTCAAAACTTTTAAAACCACGACTAGAGAGAGACTCAACGGAATATAACAAAGCCCTGCTGTTTTTGAGTAAGTTGAAGTTGTTATTCAGCGCTGTCAATGTGCATTCTCCCTACATCCACTCACACTGAAAGCAGTATAGCAAAGTGTTATTAGCGGCGTGTCTTTTTTTATATATAGTAATATTTCACTTATTTCTGCATGAGGCAGAAATAATGCAGTGTGACTTGAGTTTCGCCATCAGCTTGAAGCCTCACCGCTGCTCTCCTTCCCCTCAGACTGACCATCAGATGCAGGCCATCAGTCCAGTAAAATAAATATAAGCAAATTATTATGCTTACTCAGCTGTATACCTATACCTAGAATTTTGAAATATAATTTCAAAATGGTCTGAGAAGAACAACATTGGCAGGGCATTTCAAGCATAACCAATATACAGTGATAATGTATTGGGCATTTTGCCTACTACATACCTTACTACAGAACAGTTTTTAATAGGTTAATAGTTCATACACAGGCTTCTGTTTTTTGTCATGTTTAAAAATAATAATAAATCTGAGCGGTAGATCTTGTATTTTGACTCAGAAAGTGACCACTGCTTGTTTTGTCACAAACTGAAATTAGGCGAACTATTAGCATTTTAGCAGAAAGGAAATGGCGGAGCGATTTCTGCATATTGCACCTTTTAAAAGCTGTACATGGGTACCTGTATGTACTAAACTTTTTTGATGTTGCAGAGGAGGGTGAGGTGTACATATGGGACATGAGGAGCAGTAAATGCCTGAACAGGTTCACAGATGATGGCTGTGTGAGTGGGACCTCCATAGCTGCATCCAAGAACGGACAGTATCTGGCCTGCGGGTGAGTCAGCCATTTTGTTTTCAACATTTTCCATGTCGTTATGTGATACAAGGTTGTTGGTGTGTAGCTTTATTTATTTATTTATTCATTCATCCATTTCCTTGCTGATGTGATTCAGCAGCGATAGACCCTGTCATTTTGTGATCAAACCATTGCAATGTTTGTATTGTCCTGTTTGTCTGGCTTCAATGTCATTTTTTGTTTTTATGCATGATTCTGCCACAAAACCTTCAGGATAATTAGGTCGTTCCACCAATTAGGTGCCTTTTTTAAGAAGTGTAACAAATGTTAACATTCTGTCATAAAGAGCACTTTCAACTTAATAAAAAAACATGTTTTTTTTAAGCGATTAAATACAACATTTATAGTAAGTGCCTATTAAGTGCCAAATAAAGTAACAGGGCTGATTTCATCTTTAATCAGACATACATTTCCTCGTGACAGGGGGAATGGAATCTTGTTTTGTGCAACAGGAAGTGTTAATTAAACTTCACAAAAAAAAAACTTTTCTAGCCTGTCTGTCCATGGGTAACACGGTTGACATGTTATGCTCGACCCGCTCAGTTTTTCACCACAAAACACCAGAAAATAGCCAAAAAGAGTAGATTCAGCTCACCTGCTTTCACTCTATGATTTGACTATTCGATGTTCTATGTTTTTTAGGACAAAAAATATTTTAAAGGGAATAGTTTCACTATATTAAAACCAGAATTCAGTTCAAGTAACATGGTTGATCTTAAAATGAAGGAAAAATGTAAATTAATGACATTAAATAAATTATCTTCAGAAATGACTTTGTCAAAGCAACAAAATAACTAGGGCTGGACAATGATGGTGAAACTTGGAGAAATGTTGGGGTTAAGTGAGTTAAAATCTTCCTGGAGTTGACACATGGTTGACAGAGTTTTTGGCACTTTATTCATATAAAAAAAAAACTGATTTATTGAATTCTCCATGTGGTCTACATTAAAGGGAACTCCATTTAACATAACAGGTTATTGAAATTGTAATATTTGTGCACATTTTCTACTTAAAATATCAAAGGGATGCCAAAGGCACCCATTTCATGGAATAACCCAATTATATTTTTTCATATAGCTGTAGCACACAAGTTCACATTCTTTTTCTACCATTTCTATTATCACAGGTCAGCGGCAGGTGTGGTGAACGTGTACTCCCAGGAGGAGTGTATGAGGCAGAACAACCCCAAGCCTCTGAAGGCCATCATGAACCTGGTGACCTCTGCCACCTCTCTCCGCTTCAACCCCACCTCCGAGATCCTGGCCATTGCCTCCAGGGCTGACGACGAGGCTGCTCGATTGGTCAGTCTCTCTCTCTCTCACACACACACCTAATGTTGTCTTTGTCATCATTACAGCTACACCTGGTCTCTTGTAAATACAAGGTTTTATTGCAGCATGACTTGGATGGTAATAAAGTTTGAATTGATTTAAAATGAATTAAAACCATGTCTCTTTCACTGTCATCAAGTCTCTTCAAGTGCCATATGTCTACCCTTCTCATTTCAGGTTCATATCCCCAGCTTCACAGTGTTCTCCAACTTCCCCATGTTCCAGAGGAAAACCATATACAGGGCCCACCGTCTGGACTTCTCCCCAAACAGCGGCTTCTTCTCTCTGGCCAACAACAAGGGCCATGCCCCTCTCTTCAGGTGAGTCTTGTTTTTTGTTTTTTCAGACAGCAGAAAATAAAAAACATCAACACTATGGGGGATTTTTGTTTATACAAATAAATATATTAGAATAATAATTTGGTTTATTTTCAGGTTGTTGCATTACAAAGACTTTTGATGAAGAGCGTCACAAGCAGGCTCGTAATCAACATCAAGACACCAAGCTCCCTCAATACAACTACCATTGTCTTCAAGAATACATTTTACAATGAAAAGGACTTGAATTGTGAAATCGGTTATGGTAATTTAATCTATGAAAGTGTCAGATACCATGTCTTCGTTATCCTGTTTTTTTTTCCCTTCAAATTTGAGTAATTACATTTTTTAAGTGTTTTGTTTTCAAAATGCACATCCTGTATATTTCTTTCTGTCTACTTTAGGGTTTTACAAATGTTTGTATAATGGATAAAATACAACTTAATTTCCTTGATACTTGGCTATTATATTTTCTTCTGTTTCTAGATATCTCGGAGAACAATAACATTATAGATTGACAGCTTTTCTATACTAGTTTAAGCATTTATAGTCAAACTTGTATGCACTAAAGCCCTGTTAGTCTACTCCATGTTGACCTGAGAATCTGTTGCTACCAGCCACAATAATGGATTAGAACTATTCACTGTGAATTCCATCTTGACCAAAGCGCTCCTCCAAATCTGATAGTTTTTAAAGTTGATCATCTTCACACAACTTTGGATTAAATACTTAACATACAGTGCCTTCATAAAGTATTCAGACCCCTTGACCTATTCCACATTTTGTTGTTACAGCCTAAATTCTAAATTGATTAAATATTATTTTTTGCAAATGTATTAAATTAAATTCAGCAATATCTCATTTACATAGGTATTCACACACCTTTGCTATGACCCTCCCAATTGCGCTCGGGTGCATCCAATTTAATTTGATCATCCTTGAGCCGTTGCTACAACTTGATTAGTCCACCTTTGGCCAATTCGATTGTTTTGACATGATTTTGAAATAAACACCCGTCTATATAAGGTCCCACAGTTGACAGTGCATGTCAGAGCAGAGACTATACCAAGAAGTCCATGGAACTGGCCATAGAGCGCTGAGGTAGAATTGTGACAGGGCATATCTGTGCAAGGGTATAAAACAATTTCTAGAGTGTTGAAAGTTTCCAAGAGCACAGTCAGTGGTCTCAATCATTGGGAAATTATGGGACTACCCAGACTCTGCCTAGAGCTGGACCTCTGACCAAACTGTGGAGAAAAAATCAAAGTCAAGGGGTATGAATAGTTTCTGATGGCACAGCCTATCTGACCCAATTTATCAGCAGAACAAGACCCAAGCCAGAAAGGCACATCAGAAAGTGAAGCTAATATGAACCCTTACTTTGCCTTCATGGCCCCATTATGGCTCATAGAACAGTTTGCTTGATGGTGCCATTCGCACTGTGAAATTGACTCTGCTTTATTTTTTACTGCACTAAAGGGACCTCCCTGCTGAGCCACAGCTTTGAGAGAAACACACACCTACAGACTCTAGATGAATGAGTCACAGCACCATATGTTGCATAATTTAGATCCTCCTTTAGGACGTCAGTCAGGATAGGCAGCATTCCAACACCTACATTTCTCCTCATTAGTAGAAGATGAAGCACTGTGTCCTCCCTAAGGCGTTGTAGTCGTTTGTATCTGCATTCAGACACACAATTTCTCTCCCCTCGTGTTTCAGTGCATCTTTATCACATTTATTGTTTTGGTGTGTCCTGAGGTATTCCTGTAATATAATAGGCTGGAGAAATGTCTTTATGATAAATGAACCTTAACACCAAACATACAAAGAGTTTTCCCCTGTAGTCCCCCTAATGCAGAAACCAACAGAAACTATTAACGGGTGGGAAGTGCAGTAACAAATAATGGACTCATCAGCATTTTACTTTTGTTATTGTTCTCATGAGGGTGTCTTGAGAGTCGGAAATAAATCTATTTGCCCTGTAGATCAGACATGGAAAAATAGCTGCAGTTGTGAAATGAATGGTAATTTGTGTAAATATAGGTTTAGGATCAACACAGATTCTATCTATTCTCTGGTCTGTCTGACTAATTTACAGATTTGCGATTTCAGCAGCAGGTTGCAGCTGTGTAGTTGGTGAAACACTCAAAATAACCACAAACTCCTTAATCTCTTATGAATATATGTGCTAGTAACAAAATTATCTACACTAATTAGCATTATCTTCATTATGTCTCTTTTTCACACGCATGTTAAAGGAGAAATACCATGCCTTCAAAAAGTATTCACACCTTTACTTTTTTCACATTCTGTTATGTTACAAAGTGGGATTAAAATGGATTTAATTGTCATTTTTTGTCAATGATTGCATAAAATACTTTTTTTTGTATTTAATGGAAAATTAACTAATATATTTTGATTAGATAAGTATTCAACCCCCTGAGTCAGTGCATGTTAGAATCAACAGTCTTTCTGGGTAAGTCACTAAGAGCTTTGCAAACCAGGATTGTACAATATTTGCCCATTATTCTTTAAAAAACTCAGTATTAGAAAAGGTGCTCTTAATGTTGTGTTGGATTTGCCCCAAACATAATGCTTTGTATTCAGGACAAAAAGTTCATTTTCTTGCAGTATTACTTTTGTGCCTTATTGCAAACAGAATGCATGTTTTGGAATATTTGTGTTCTGTACAGGCTTCCTTTTCACTTTGTCATTTAGGTTAGTATTGTGGAGTAACTATGATGTTTTCTCTTATCACAGCCGTTAATAAGTCACCATTGGCCTCATGGTGAAATCCTTGAGCGGTTTCTTTCCTCTCCGGCAACTGAGTTAGGAAGGACGCCTTTATCTTTATAGTGACTGGGTGTATTGATAGACCATCCAAAGTGTAATTAATAACTGCACCATGCTCAAAGGGATATTTGATGTCTTATTTTTTTACCCATCTACCAATAGGTGCCTTTCTTTGCGATGCATTGGAAAACCTCCCTGGTCTTTTTTGTTGAATTTGTGAGACATTACAGATAAATTGTATGTGTGGGGTACAGAGATGGGGCTGTGATAAAAAAATCATGTTAAACATGAGTATTCCACACAGTTAGTCCATGCAACTTATCCAACTTGTTAAGCAAATTTTTACTCCTGAAGTTATTTAGGCTTGCCATAACAAAGGAGTTGAATACTCATTCACTCGTGATATTTCACCTTTCCATTTTTATTAATTTGTAAACATTTCTAAAAACATAATTCCACTTTGACATTATGTAGTATTGCGTTCAGTGACACAAAATCTAAATGTAATGCATTTTAAATTCAGCCTGTAACAACAAAATGTGAAACAAGACAAGGGGTGTGAGTACTTTTAGGGAACTGTAGTTGTTTCACCAACTCACCTGACTACTGTGCAAGCTGCTGTCAACTCCCCATCACACACAATCACACATATACCTGACTAGCTGGAAGTACCTTCTTTGGCAGTGGTGACAGCAGCTTTGCAGGATAGTCAGACTTATTTCAACTCCATTGCAGAAGAAAGCACCCAGAAGAAAGATAAGGTAAGTTTGTGTCAACAATTTTTGTAACAGGATCAAGAGTAACAGGACCTGCAAATAGATTTATTTGTATGTGAAATATGTCTATGTATTGTATTACAAGTACAAGTGTTTATTTTCAGCAAACTTAACGTGTAAATATTTGTATTAACATAAGATTCAACAGCTGAGACATAAACTGAACAAGTTCCACAGACGTGACTTAACAGAAATGGATTAATGTGTCCCTGAACAAAGGGGGGTCAAAATCAAAAGCAATAGTCAGTATCTGGTGTGGCAACCAGCTGCATTAAGTACTGCAGTGAATCTCCTCCTCATGGACTGCACCAGATTTGCCAGTTCTTGCTGTGAGATGTTACCCCACTCTTCCACCAAGGCACCTGCAAGTTCCCAGACATTTCTGGGGGGGGAATGGCCCTAGCCCTCACCCTCTGATCCAACAGGTCCCAGAGGTGTTCAATGTGATTGAAATCCGGGCTCTTCGCTGGCCATGGCAGAACACAGACATTCCTGTTTTGCAGGAAATCACGCACAGAACGAGCAGTATGGCTGGTGGCATTGTCATGCTGGGGGGTCAGGAAGGGTACCACATGAGGAAGGAGGATGTCTTCCCTATAACGCACAGCTTTGAGATTGCCTGCAATGACAAGAAGCTCAGTCCGATGATGCTGTGACACTCCGCCCCAGACCATGACGGACCCTCCACCTCCAAATTGATCCCGCTCCAGAGTACAGGCCTCGGTGTAACGCTCATTCCTTTGACGATAAACGCAAATCCGACCATCACCCCCCGTGAGACAAAACCGCGACTTGTCAGTGAAGAGCCCTTTTTGCCAGTCCTGTCTGGTCTAGCGACGGTGGGTTTGTGCCCATAGGCGATGTTGTTGCCGGTGATGTAAGGCAGGTCCTCACCAGACAACAGGCCTACAAGCCCTCAGTCCAGCCTCTCTCAGCCTTTTGCGGACAGTCTGCGCACTGATTGAGGGATTGTGCGTTCCTGGTGTAAATTGTTGTTGCTGTCCTGTACCTGTCCCGCAGGTGTGATGTTCGGATTTACCGATCCTGTGCAGGTGTTGTTACACGTGGTCTGCCACTGCGAGGACGATCAGCTGTCCGTCCTGTCTCCCTGTAGCGCTGTCTTAGGCGTCTCACAATACGGACATGGCCACATCTGTAGTACTCATGCCCAAGGCACGTTCACGCAGATGAGCAGGGACCCTGGGCATCTTTCTTTTGGTGTTTTTCAGAGTCAGTAGAAAGGCCTCTTTAGTGTCCTAAGTTTTCATAACTGTGACCTTAATTGCCTACCGTCTGTAAACTGTTAGTGTCTTAACGACCGTTCCACAGGTGCATGTTCATTAATTGTTTATGGTTCATTGAACAAGCATGGGAAACAGTGTTTAAACCCTTTACAATGAAGATCTGTGAAGTTATTTGGATTTTTACGAATTATCTTTGAAAGACAGGGTCCTGAAAAGGGATGTTTCTTTTTTTGCTGAGTTTAGTCTTGGTTACATATGAACCTCACTGCAACTTGTTGGTGAACAGGTTTGACAAGCTAGCGCCAATCATGTAAAGTATAAAATCTAGTAGCACAATGCATGTGTCATGTCATTTGGATGGTGACATTGGTGCGACTGGATACAGTAAATTAAACCTGGACTTTGGACAGCCGTTTAGCTGTCGACAGCCTGTAGTTGTCTGTAGTAGATTAGAGTAGATAATAGCCTCACACTCCCTTATAACGATATCTACAGCATTAACCTTGGAACGTTTTATTTATTTCACGTTNTTCTACAAAGGAGTAATCTGTAACACATACCTTTCTCAGTCTTTTCTCAGACTGAGGAGAACGGGAGCTACGGGTAGTACCAGGGTGTTAGTGGGTGTCGTAGGCACTCAGATAAAATGAAATACATTTAAATGAAATAAAACCCGAAGATGTTAATATCATTCAGCTACTGTAACTGCCTACTTAACATCAACAGACAGCACTAGTAGTGCAACAATAAAAATATAGACACCAAAAGTAAAGTTCCTGGCGATCATAGCGATCTGACTCCCCCCTTCTGTCTGAACTTGGAATATTCCTGTTCGCGGGCTTTGGCCACTGACCCTTAACCTGGTTGTTCTGTTCTGCGTTGTGTACTATTGTAATAATTTGAAGTTTGATGGAATAACCATTTTAACTCTCCTACACTCACCCCTTCTTAATTTCAGAAAACTTTAAGACATAAGGTAAGAGTTCTTCCTCCACAGGGGTAACCTTGACCAAAAGTCGTCCAGAAGGACAGCAAAGAGACTTTGCCAGGTAGAAATATGCCCATATACCTATGACCCCCCCTAGTAAAGTATTTCTAATTTCCTTAATCTATCCTCTGGCCTCTGTTTCACTGGAGTACTGTCACTTCAACAAAAGTTGATAGGGCTTGAATCAGGGCGGCTAGATGCTCTCTTTTGTCAGGCTCAGCAATCACTTGACTCATTGACTCTAAATGTCTTCTGACAGGCTTCACAATTCTTCCAGTTCGAGTTCTCAAGGTGCCTTCACTGGGTCTCAGGACTGTATCAGTGAACTCAGACATCTGTCTGTTTCTGTGCTCTCTCGCTCTCTGGTTACTCATTCTCTTCTTAGTAGATTTTATGCATCCAGAGCCGCTGACTGATGCACTTCTACTGCTGATGCCATCTAGACTGCTTACCGACGTCCCTTTTCTACTTGTCTCGTCTTCAGAAGGATCACTCGAATCATCACTAGGCATCCTTGAGGAGCTTCCTGTACTTGAGCTAGCTGCTTCTCCGGAGATCATGTCCTTCCATGGGCTTTGAGGATCAGCTTCTCTCATGTTTACTCCACCTTTCAGTCCCGAAGATTTCTGAGCTTCAGCTTCCATGGGCCCCTCTGGGTTCTGGCCCTCAAGAATCCAGGCAGCAGTCCTTCGATCCTCTGAATCCTCATTCACATCGAATACCGGCCTTTTGTCACCCCTGTCTGCGTTTATGTCCTACTCTGAAGAAGTAGAGACGACTGTGGACATCTCGTCTGTCCCACCGGCAGGAAGTTCACTGGCAATATGAAGTTTCGATGAACTACCTTACTCTTCTTGGTAGTAGGATCTTCGACTCTGTAGATGTGCACAGACGGGTCTTTCCATGTGATCACAGACTGTCAAATCCCACAAGTCGGCAAGTTTTCCCTTTCCTCTTTCCTTTCGGTTTGCCAAGAGAACTCGGTCTCCAATCTTCAGGGCAGTACCTTTCACTCTCTTGTTATACTGCCTTGCTTGCTTTTTCTGAGCTTCAGAGGTGTTGGCCTGAGCGATCCTGACAGCCTCTCGCAGGTCCTTTTGGAACGAGTCAACATACTCGTCATGAGTCAACACGTCTTCGTTTTTCAAGGTACTCCCAAACATGATATCCACTGGCAGCCGTGGAATTCGGCCGAACATCAGGAAGAACGGTGCGAATCCTGTCGTTTCGTGTGTGGTACAGTTGTACGAGAAGGTGAGTGTCTGTATCATCTGGGGCCATCTTTCTTTTGCTCTCGCTGGCAACGATCGGACCATGTTACCGAGCGTGCGGTTGAATCTTTCCGTCTGACCGTTGCCCATACGATGATATGGAGTGGTATGGGACTTTTTGACTCCTGACACTTGTAGCAATTCTGTGATTAAGTGACTCTCAAAGTTTGCTCCTTTGTCAGAGTGTATCCGCTGGGGAAACCCATAGACACAGAAGAACTGGTTCCATAACTTCTGGGCAACCACCTTTGTTGTCTGGTTCGGGCAAGGAAAAGCATGTGCCAGCTTCGTAAAATGGTCTGTGATGACGAGTACATCAACGCTCTCTCCATCCCTTCCTTCTGCTGACCAGAAGTCTATGCACACCAGTTCCAACGCTGTGCTGGTCTGTATAGATTCCAACGGTGCCCTAGCCTCCGGCTCCATTGTCTTGCCAACCACACAGCGCTTACAGTAAGAGACATACTTCTTCACTTCCCCATCCATTCCAGTCCAGAAGAACCTTTGGCGGACCAAATGGAGGGTACTAGTCTGGCCTTGGTGGCCGGCTTCGTCATGGGTTCCCCTCAGAACGATGGTTTTAATAGAGTCTAGCACCACCAGCTGGTACCTCTTCTTGACAAATCTGTCCTTAGATCTTCGGTAGAGGATCTCGTCCTTGATTTCGAGTTTATCCCAATGCTTCAGCATTCTCAACACTTGGGCAGTCTCATGAGCCCTCTCTCTCCGCGAAGGTCTCCTCCTCCTCTCAACGAAGAACGCCACTCGGGCCAGCACCTGATCCGCCTTCTGTTTTCTCCGTATCACATCAGAAGAAAAGACTGGAAGAGTAGCCGCTCCCCCTTCATGCTGAAGGATGCTGGCAGAACACTGGGCTAATTGGAAGTTGCGCACTGGCACACTCGCATCCCACTCCAGACAGGATTCCAAAACTGCTTTCACTCCTTCAGAAGAGACTTGAGCCAGGATCTCACCACCTTGGATATTGACTGACAGTTTGAATGCGTCCTGGATGGACTCTGAAGTCACATACTCTGGGAACTCACTTGCCTTCCTGGCTCCAACGAACGGCTGTCGACTAAGCAGGTCTGCTGGGACATTCTGGGGCCCGGGGATGTACTTCAAGTCAAAGTCGAAGGGGGCCAGTTTAGAGACCCACCGTTGCTCACAGG
>QNTS01000309.1:761601-825824 GCA_003317085.1 Hucho hucho
CTGCAATAGTATTATGAAAAGACAGGACAGGAACACATCAGTCTTCAATGCACCATCTGACAAGTTATTCTATACAGGAGCATGAAGAAAGGTAAAACACATATCCTGTCTCACATCCCCAATATATTGCTAGGTGCCTTCAGTGTTGACAGTATTAAAATACAACAACTCATGTACAAAAACACTGTAATACAAACAAGCAACATTGTGAAATCACCTTTATCCCATTCAGACCTAAGAGGGCTAAAACCACATCTCCCATAATGCAACGCTAGCATCAGTTGGCAGCTCGGCTAACCATTTGCTTCACAGAAAGGCATGCTAGCTAGCAATACTTTTTAGCATTGTAAACTACATCAATAACAACAATAAAACTCTGAAAGTTAGATGTTTCAATAGCCTCACACTCCCTTATAACGATATCTACAGCATTAACCTTGGAACGTTTTATTTATTTCACGTTATGGACTTCTACAAAGGAGTAATCTGTAACACATACCTTTCTCAGTCTTTTCTCAGACTGAGGAGAACGGGAGCTACGGGTAGTACCAGGGTGTTAGTGGGTGTCGTAGGCACTCAGATAAAACGAAATACATTTAAATGAAATAAAACCCGAAGATGTTAATATCATTCAGCTACTGTAACTGCCTACTTAACATCAACAGACAGCACTAGTAGTGCAACAATAAAAATATAGACACCAAAAGTAAAGTTCCTGGTGATCATAGCGATCTGACTCCCCCCTTCTGTCTGAACTTGGAATATTCCTGTTCGCGGGCTCTGGCCACTGACCCTTAACCTGGTTGTTCTGTTCTGCGTTGTGTACTATTGTAATAATTTGAAGTTTGATGTAATAACCATTTTAACTCTCCTACATATGTTTCTAGAAATGTACCGCAAATGAGAATCAATTCACGTTTAAATGGAGTATTTGCCTGTTTTGGCTTCCAGAGCCAAATTGTTTTTAAACAGAGCATGTAAGGTCATTGGACTATAAGGAGTAACATTAGGCTCCTTTAGTACATTAATGATCAAAGGCAACAAGTATTAGAATTTGGGAATCTTACTTCTTTAACACAAATGTTTCTCTGGGTAAATCTCAATAGTCTAAAGTGGCTTCCTTTCAATATCTCATTTTCTGCATCTGCACTGAGCTGGAAGACCTGGATTGATGAGGGTCAATCCTTGGATCAGCGCAGACGAAAGAGAGGAAGTGAGGTGAATCAGCACTAATCGTGAACAGGTGTTAGGCCAATCCTGGTGGAGGTGGCCCACAATGTACCTGTGCATATCAGTGATAGTTTGTCCACTGTCAGACACACCTCTTGTCGCTAATCTACAACAAGTCTGAAATCAGGTTAAAAATACTTCTCTGGGATCAGTTACGGTGTGTTCAACTAACTCAAAAATCTACACTTAGACAGGGTCAAGTTTAGTTATGTTTTAGAATGCATAGTCAAAATGCTTGATAAAAATAGGAAATACTATTTGTGATGCAACCCTTACTATAATAGACACATTTTGGACTAAGTTGTTAATCAACCCTTGTATTTTGTGACCATAATTTTTCCTTGTGAGGGACAATGGGCCTTGTCCCATGCTAAAACTATCCGGTTGTGATTTTCAAAGCGGTTCCTGTTGGTGAGATTCTTCCTAACCTCTTCTCTGCATAGGCCTAGTTCAATATGTGACCTATGTGTTGACTTATGGGCCTAGTTCAATGTTTTTGTGTGACTGAGTATGTTGTCTCACCCGTAGGGCTTCGGGTAGGAGAAAATGATGGCTGAGGCGGGGGTCCTGGAGATGTTTTCGGAGCAGGAGCTGACCTGCTCCATCTGCTTGGACCTGTTCAACGACCCAGTGTCGACGCCCTGCGGACACAACTTCTGCCAGGGTTGCATCGGAGACTACTGGGCCTCCAGCGCCACTTGAACCTGCCCGCTCTGCAAGTATCAGTTCCCAGAGCGACCTCAGCTCAACATCAACCGAGTTCTTGCCCATATCGCTGAGAAATTCAAAGAAGCTCGCTACGGCACGGGAAAGCCGCACATGTTGGACATGAAGACCCCGGGAGACATGGCCAACAGCAACCCCTTTCTGAAGGAGACGATCAAATGTGACGTGTGCACAGGGAAAAAACAAGTGGCGATCAGCTCGTGTTTGACCTGCACGGCATCCTACTGCGAGGCCCATGTGCAACTCCTGGAGCTCCGGGGAAGCGCTTCGCGGCCGCACCTGCCCACTGCACCACTGGCTTCTGGAGGTGTACTGCCGCACGGACCAGATCTGTGCCATCTGTGTGCTGGAGGAGCACCGCACACACCGCACCATGTCCGTGCAGACAGAAAGAGTCAGCAAACAGGTGAGAAGGCAAAGCAGCTTTCACATCAGGCTCTTGGAGCACACACTCCTTCAGAACTTCAATGGCCCACGCAGCTCAAAGATGCTTTTGTGCCAAGGTTATAGTCTGAAGGCTACTTAAGGGTGTGGTGTGTTGGGGTTGTGTGCCTTATTGAAGTATAATTTCATTCTAGTTCTGTGGTTGGTGTCAGGTATTTTATTTAGGTTACTGTTTTTTATATTACAACTTGTGTTTTGATTGAACCTTTGAAAGACTGAGTATTTGTCACTAGTTTGTAGGTCGTAGGGGACTCGGCTTCTTGCAATGCAGATGACATAGATAACACCTTTTGTAAACAAGCCACAAATCCCTTTTGCAATGCAGATTTTACTCTAAAGATTATCTGAGATGGGAGTTGATTATGTTCTTGTCTAAGCTGCATCCACATTTCTAATGTAAACAACTTGCATAGAAAAAGTGACTGGCTTTATCTGGTTCGCTTTCAGATAACTGTAAATTCCTGCAACATATTTCCATTCAATGACTGCATCACAATTTGACAGCTCCCGGTTGCACTGTATTTTAATAGTCATTAAATAATACATACGATCCTCCTTTGGCTCTGAGCAGAAAACAAAGGAACAGCTCATCGCATAAATGTATCTGAGAAAATGGGCAGCTCCATTGAGGCCATCTCAATTTTGAAGTACTACATTTTCTTCTACTTCTGAGTTGGCAAACAAACTGGAAGGGTGCACGCTGCGACCTGGAATGTTGTATGAACAAGTATAAAGCCAAGGTTTGATTTACTGCCACCTGCAGTTATGGAATGTTTGCTCATGAGTATAAATCATTGGCTGATGACACGGATGGAAGATTTTTATTTTATTGAACCTTTATTTAACTTGGCAAGTCAGTTAAGAACAAATTCTTATTTACAATGACGGCCAAACCCGGACGACACTGGGCCAATCGTGCGCCGCCCTATGGGGGACTCCCAATCACGGCAGGTTGTGATACATTCTGGATTCGAACCAGGGTGTCTGTAGTGAAGCCTCTGGCACTGAGATGCAGTGCCTTCAATCGCTGCGCCACTCGGGAGCCCAAAATCATGTGATCCTTCCTTAACCTATAGGAAGACATACAGGTATTATGACTCATACTGTGGTCAAAGTCCTCAATGGTGCTAAAATGGGCTTTTGGGCACTAGAGTCCTCAATATATCTCTATGGGTCAGGCATCTGACAAAAAAACATGAGCAATTTTACAAGAGTTAGGTATAATTTTGTGGATAATGGGGTTGGCTCAAGGCAAATGAATAACATGCATGATTTTTTGAATGAATGTATTTCATTATGTTATCTGAAATTTCACATAATTGGTCTCTTTGTCTCTCATCCTCCATCTCTTTACTGCCCTTTGTCTGTCATACAGAAACTCATTGGGAAGACTGAACTGGAGATTCTGAATAGGATTGAGGGGAAGCGCCTCCGTCTGAATGAGCTCAAGAGCCGACTGGATACCGTCAGGGTAGGCAGCTGATTCACAGGCCCCAACGTTGTATCAACATTGTTTTGATTTATTTGACCCCTTCACTAAACCCCTCAACATGTCTGGCTTCATATTCATCAGTAAAACAAACCAACAACATTTTGAGTCACACATTTTTCAGTTGGCAGAATGATTTTTTTTCTTTGACCTGTGATCACAATAATGACCACAACTACAGAGAAAGAAACACCTTAAATCGGTGTCAACGAGCAACTTAATCCTACTGTTTTTTTCAAGAACTATGCACAGGGTGAGCTGTCGGAGGTGGAGCAGTTCCTGGGGGAGCTGAGTCGCTCGGTGGACAGGATCTGTGAAGAGCTGGTGGGCGGGATGGAAGAGAAGCAGGCGTCTGTGGAAACACTGGGGAAGGGGCTAGTGACTCGTTTGGAGGTGGGGCTTATCCAGCTGCAGGTGCGGCGATCCAGACTGGAAGCCCAGGCCATGTCTGATGACCACATTTGCTTCCTCCAGGTACGGAGGGAATGTGTTTTAGCTGAGGCACCTTTTATCATTTGTGGGTGCACTTCATTTAGCGTTCCTGTTGTAACAATTGGGTGGGGTTCGCACTTTGAGGGCAATGGGACTTGCACCGGGTGTGCCACGTATACGTTCCAATGGCCTCTAAGTGCAAGCTATCAGAGATATTACCAGAGTCCACTCCACGTCCATTCCACTCATGTTAAACTCTGTGAACTGTAAGTCTTTCAATTGAACATATCTGTCAATGCCTGCCGTCAACCCACTTTCAGAGTTTTAAGGAGGCGAGTGCCCCCTACAGGCAGACTCTGACACCCAGGAGTTGGATGCTGAGGCAGAGGTGTCACTGCATTTCTCTCTGGGGGAGATGAAGGTGGTTCTGGGGGAACTGAAGAGGAGTATAGATGAAATCCGCATGGGGGAGGTGCACTCCCGAGGCTCCAGTGAGTAGCACAATCATCACTTTCATTGTTTAAAACAATCTCATAATCACCATAGTCATATCATCATTATTCATTATTTAAATGAACATCACGGTTACCAAATATTCATAATGGTAATTTAATTTAAAGTTTCTTTTTTTTTTGGGGGGGGGGTAGACCAGCTTTAAAATTGCAGATAGATTGTGGGTTCTATCAATGTAATTTCCATAATGTTACCAAAAATCCCTTTTCCTCCTTATGCTCATCATTCTTTTGTAAAGTCATCATAAGTTGTTCCACTACTGTGGTTTTCGGGTGAAGTTTCTCATGAATTACTGAGTTGATGTCACTCTGAAAGTCAGTCTAGTCTGTAAGCAGTCAAAAATACCATTCCTACTCAAATACCTCATGCCAATAGAACTCATTCCTTCTGTCATCCATTACTGTATTGCAACATTGGTCTGGTAAAGAATGAGTCATTGACAAAATTGGGTTGTAAAAATACCAGAAGGAACATGAACATATGAGAACACAACCTGTAAGATAAAGTATAATGCACTGTATGTTGTGGATCGACCTATTTGTTTGTTAATGTAATACAGTATGCGTGTGTTTCAGTTACTTCCCTACAGGAGAGCGACAGTTTGATCAGTGTACAGACACTACGGACCACTAAGAGTCAGTGGTCTCTACGAGGTGGGTCAATTTAAATTGCATCATATCTATATATGTGTATATGTACCAGTCAAAAGTTTGTCCAAACCTACTCATTCAAGGGTTTTTCTTTATTTTTACTATTTTCTAGATTGTAGAATAAATATTTGAGTTTCTTCAAAGTAGCCACCCTTTGCCTTGACAGCTTTGCACACTCTTGGCATTCTCTCAACCAGCTTCATGAGGTAGTCACCTGTAATGCATTTCAATTAACAGGTGTGCCTTGTTAATTTGTGGAATTTCTTTCCTTAATGCATTAGAGCCAGTCAGTTGTGTTTTGATGAGGTAGGGGTGGTATACAGAAGATAGCCCTATTTGGTAAAAGACCAAGTCCATATTATGGCAAGAACAGGTCAAATAAGCAAATAGAAACAAGTCCGTTACTCAATGGGCTGTATACGGCCATAAGTGAACAGGAAAACTCTAATCCAGAGGTGGCGCTCCAACGGCCAGAATTTTAATGAGGGAAACTTAAATCTGTTTTACCTCATGTCTATCAGCATGTTAAATGTGCTACCAGAGAGAGATTCTAGACCACCTTTACTTCACACACAGATGTGTACAAAGCTCGCCCTCCATTTGGCAAATCTGACTAATTCTATCCTCCTGTTTACAAGCAAAAATTAAAGCAGAAAGCACCAGTGACTCGGTCAAAAAAAAAAAGTGGTCAGATGAAGCAGATGCTAAGCTAAAGGACTGTTTTGCTAGCACAGACGGGAATAAGTTCCGGGATTCTTCCGATGGCATTGAGTACACCACATCAGTCACTGGCTTCATCAATAAGTGCATCAATGACGTTGTCCCCACAGTGACTTTAAGTAGATATCCCAACCAGAAGCCATGGATTACAGGCCACATTCGCACTGAGCTAAAGGGTAGAGCTGCCGCTTTCAAGGAGCAGGACTCTAACCCGGACGCTTATAAGAAATCCCGCTATGCCCTCCGACGAACCATCACAGGCAAAACCGTCAATACAGGTCTAAGATCGAATCGTACTACACCGGCTCCGACGCTCGTCGGAAGTGGCAGGGCTTGCAAACTATTACAGACTACAAAGGGAAGCACAGCTAGGAGCTACCCAGTGACACAAGCCTACCAGACGAGCTAAATTACTTCTATGCTCACTTCGAGGCAAGTAACACTGAAACATGCATGAGAGCATCAGCTATTTCGGACGACTGATCACGCTCTCCGCAGCCGATGTGAATGTTGACCTGTTTAAAGGTCTTACAAGGACGCAGGGGCAGACTGATTACTAGGATGTGTACTCTGATCATGCGCTGACCAACTGGCAAGTGTCTTCACAGACTGTAATAGTCTGTAATACCAACATAGTGTTCTTGGGCACAGGGACTAAGTTAACCTGCCTAAATTACTATACCCGTAGCACTCACATCTGTAGCTATGAAGTGCTTTGAAAGGCTGGTCATGGCTTACATCAACACCATTCTCCCAGAAACCCTAGACCCACACCAATTTGCATACCGCCCCAACAGATCCACAGATAATGCAATCTCTGTTTCACTCCACACTGCCCTTTCCCACCTAGACAAAAGGAACACCTCTGTTTCACTCCATACTGCCCTTTCCCATCTGGACAAAAGGAACACCTAACACCTAGGCTGAACACCTCCCTCTTCCTGACAGGCCGCCCCTGGTGGTAAGGGTAGGTAACAACACATCCACCACGCTGATCCTCAACATGGGGTGCCCCTTAGGGGTGTGTGCTCAGTCCCCTCCTGTACTCCCTGTTCACTCATGACTGCTTGAAGTTTGCTAATGACACAACTGTGGTAGGCCTGATCAACAACGAGACCGCTTATAGGGAGGAGGTCAGAGACCCTACCGGGTGGTGCAAGGACAACAACCTCTCAACGTGATCAAGACAAAGAAGATCGTGGACTACAGGAAAAGGACCGAGCACGCCCCCCTTCTCATCGACGGGGCTGAAGTGGAGCAGGTTGAGCGCTTAAAGTTCCTTGGCGTCCACATCCCCAACTTACTAACATGGTCCAAGCACACCAAGACAGTCGTGAAGAGGGCACGACAAAACCTATTCCCCCTCAGGAGACTGAAAAGATTCGGCATGGGTCCTCAGATCCTCTCAAATGTTCTACAGCTACACCATTGAGAGCATCGTGACGGGTTGCATAACTGCCTGTTATGGCAACTGCTCGGCCTCCGACCGCAAGGCACTACAGAGGGTAGTGTGTACGGCCCAGTACATCATCGGGGCTAAGCTTCTTGTCATCCCGAACCTCTATACCAGGCGGTGTCAGAGGAAGGCCCTAAAAATTGTCAATGACTCCAGCCACCCTAGTCATAGACTGTTCTCTCTGCTATCGTACGGCAAGCAGTACCGGAGCGCCAAGTCTAGGTCCAAGAGGCTTCTAAACAGCTTCTACCCCCAAGCCATAAGACTCCTGAACATCTAATCAAATGGCTACCCAGACTATTTGCATTGCCCCCCCACCCCACCCCCTTCTTTGACACTGCTGCTACTCTCTGTTATTATCTATGCATAGTCACTTAACTCTACATGTACATATTACCTTGACTAACCGGTGCCCCCGCACATTGACTCTGTACCGGATCCCTACCTTGCATATAGCCTCGCTTTTGTTATTTTACTGCTGCTCTTTAAATATTTGTTACTTTTTATTTCTTTTTAGGTATTTTTCTTTACTGCATTGTTGGTTAAGGTCTTGTAAGTAAGCATTTCACTGTAAGGTCTACACCTGTTGTATTCGGCGCATGTGACATACATTTTGAAGGCAAAGGGTGTCTACTTTGAAGAATGTAACTTTTTTTATTTTTATTCTACAATGTAGAAAATAGTGAAATAAAGAATCTTGTCAACTTTTGACTGGTACTATACATACTTACATAAAGTGCATTCGGAAAGTATTCAGACCCCTTTACTTTTTCCACACTGTCACATTACAGCCTTATTCTGAAATGGCTTAAATTGTTTTTTTCCCCCCTTATCAATCTACACGCTAACCCATAATGACGAACAGGTTTAGATTTCTTGTTTTTTGCAAATGTATAAAAAAATCACATGTACATATACTACCGTTCAAAAGTTGAGTCACTTAGAAGTGTCCTTGTTTTTCAAAAAAACACTTATTTACAATATCAAATTGATCAGAAATAGTGTAGACATTGTTAATGTTGTAAATGTCTATTGTAGCTGGAAACTGCTTATTTATTTTTATGGAATATCTACATAGGCGTACAGAAGCCCATTTATCAGCAACCCTCACTCCTGTGTTCCAATGGCACGTTGTGTTAGCTAATCCAAGCCTTTTTAAAAGGCTAATTGATCATTAGAAACCCCTTTTGCAATTATGTTAGCACAGCTGTAAACTGTTGTGCTAATTTAAAGAAGCAATAAAACTGGCCTTTAGACTAGTTGAGTATCTGGAGCATCAGCAGTTGTGGGTTTGATTACAGGCTCAAAATGGCCAGAAACAAAGAACTTTCTTCTGAAACTCATCAGTTTGATCTGGTTTAAGTCCGGGCTCTGGCTGGGCCATTCAAGGACATTCAGAGCCATTCCTGTATTGTCTTGGCTGTGTGCTTAGGGTCGTTGTCCTGTTTTGAAGGTGTACCTTTACCCCAGTCTCAGGTCCTGAATGCTCTGGAGCAGGTTTTCATTAAGGATCTCTCTGTACTTTGCTCCGTTAATCTTTCTCTAAATCCTGACTAGTCTCCCAGCTGAAAAACACATCCCCACAGCATGATGCTGCCACTACCATACTTCACCGTAGGGATGGTGCCAGGTTTCCTCCAGACATAACTCTTGGCATTCAGGCCAAATAATTGAGTCTTGGTTTCACCAGACCAGAGAATCTTGTTTGTCATGGTCTGAGAGTCTTTGGGTGCCTTTTGGCAAACTCCAAGCGAGCTGTCATGTGCCTTTTTTTTACTGAGTGGCTTCAGTCTGGTCACTCTACCATAAAGGCCTGATTAGTGGAGTGCTGCAGAGATGGTTGTTCTTCTGGAAGTTTCTCCCACCTACACAGAGGAACTCTGGAGCTCTGTCAGTGACCATCAGATTTTTAGTCATCTCCCTGACCAAGGTCCTTCTCCCCTGATTGCTCAGTTTGGCCAGGTGGCCAGCTGTAAGAAGAGTATTGGTGGTTCCAAACTTCCATTTAAAAATGGAGGCCACAGTTTTCTTAAGGGACCTTCAATGCTGCAGACATTTTTTGGTACCTTTCCCCAGATCTGTGCCTCGACACAATCCTGTCTCTGAGCTCTACGGACAGTTCCTACGACCTCATGGCTTGGGTTTTGCTCTGACATGCACTGTTAACTGTGGGACCTTATATAGACGTGTGTGTGTGTGTGCCTTTCCAAATCATGTCCAATCATTTGACTTTACCACAGGTGGACTCCAAGTTGTAGAAACATCTCAAGGATGATCAATAGAAACAGGAAGCACCTGAGCTCAATTCCGAAGTCTCAAAGCAATGGGTCTGAATACTAATTTAAATAAGGTATTATAAATGTTTTATACATTTGCAAATATTTTTAAAACCTGTTTTTGCTTTGTTGTTATTGGATATTGTGTGTAGATTGAGTAATGTTTTTATTCCATTTTAGAATAAGGCTGTAACAAAGTGGACAAAGTCAAGGAGTNCCCAACAGCTGATGAAACGAACACTGTAAAAGTGAAAAAATTGTAATCACATTTAAATCCATAGTTTTTGTGCAAGTAAAGTTTGAAGAAAAAAAATCACAGGAAGTTTCGGTAGTTTGTAAAATGGTAACAGAATTTGTTTGTTTGACAAGGTTGGATCTTTTTGTGTCAAATTAATTGGTCAAGAAATGGTGGCGGAAACTCATTTTTTTTATGCAGAAATATTAATATAATAACCATCATATTGAAGTTAACTTGGTGTCACGTGATGGTGTGTGTGGTCCTCTTGCTATTACTCAGAGAAACCATGCAATTTATTAGGCTACAGATAAAAGAAGTTACGAACTTCACAGGGTGGTGACGGTGATGCCCCTTTCCAATAAATATTTAGGGTCTTATTCTGGTGACATGATGATCGATGCTTCACTAACGTCTGACCAATATCAATAACCATCATGGAGCGTAGCCTACCCGCACAGTATCTGAAAGCTGTTGGCTAGAGCGCACGTGCCAAGACCAGACCAGTTGCTATTTAAGTTGAAAATGGGACGTTAACACATTAAACTTTAGATGTGTTCGGTACCTGAGAACTTAAGTGAAAAAGTAAACTGTGTGCACTGATTTTTATCCACAAGTCAGTTTGGTGTTAACACACCACTGGTGGGAAATGCATATTTTCTTTATGCAGATTCTAGAATAATTGCATGAAAATCTGTCGCTAATTGGATTTATACCTAGCTAGTGTTATTTCCTGATAGTTGCTGGTTGAAATGAATCTACACAGGACCTTCTAATCAACCTGTTTGCGTGGGTGGGCGTTATGCCTTGCCTGGTGACATCCCCTGGTGGTAAATTGCATTAATAAACCAATAACAAATAGTTTTTTCAAATTTCTCTGCCAATAACAGCTAGTTTTAAGTTTTCCCCTCCACTCAGACCACTCCCAGACAGTCCCAGCAAAAATCTTCCCTGGAAGTTTTTTTTGCTAAAAAGCTATTTTGTCAATTTTAATGGAACACTACAACGGTAAGGTACTTAATTGTTAGCCAGAAATTATTTGGTATTGATATAAAAAAAAACAAAAAACAGCTGCGTTGTTTAACTAATCAAACCAATGGTAGTTTCTATGTAAAAGAGACTCATCAAATGACTTACTTTTTCGTACAGGGCTGAAGAAGATCCAGTCTTATTTAGGTGAGTTGTTCTGATCTTAATTCTAAATACAATCTTATCCTGGTCTTGTCTCTACCATTGCTCTTACTGTACTACTAGATGTAGTGATTGACTGTTTTCCAATAAAGCTCTCCAAATAGTCTGTTTTACACCAGATGCCATCTCACTGTCACCGCTGTCTTTTTGGCCGTGATTCCTAACATTATTAGACTGCATTAACACCAGAGCCTTGACCTGAATGTTTTAGGGTGAATTTGCTTGATGAAAGTGTGGCTAGCTTCGATGAATCATAGTGAGGAAGTTTGATTGGGTGATGTATGATGAACATACTGGTGTAAATATTTTAAGGTGAATGAGCTTGAAGTGGGAGTGAAAGTGTGTGTGATTGTGAGATGGATGGAGGGAGGGTACAAAGAGAATTGGAGGCGTATGGGGTGAAAATAAGTTGGAGAGAAGTCTCATCTCTACATTTTGCCTGCAACTTCTAATTCAACTGTTGGCATTATGTCCAGTATCCACTGCATATTTGACTCATTGCACACACACTGGTTCACAATGTACTGATGCACTGAAAGGCAGGTGATGGGGCAAACCATGTGTGGAATCTTGGAATTACTTCATGGTCACTTCTTTGTCACCATTTTCTAATATTTGTGTCAAAATGGTTTAGTCTAAGGTTCATATTTATCGTGGTGGATAGGTCCTGTTGAGGATCTCTTGCATTGTTCAAGGTTGTTTCACACTAACTCAGGGTTTTCCAAACTCGGTCCTTGGGACCCTAGTTTTTTTTTCAGAATACACTACACAGCTGATTCAAATAATCAAGATTTGATCATGTGATACAGCTGTGTAGTGGTAGGGGAAATGCTGCACAAACTACTTTTGTTCTATATCTGGAGTTTAATTCTGTCCTGTTTGCAGCATTGTGTAATGCATACATATGTTACCATTGTCAGAGAATAATGGTAGATGATGATCATAGACGTTTGCTGAATCACCATCCTTACACAATTCAAGTGGAAGGCCGTGAAAGATGCCAATATCTTGTGTGGCTATTTACAGCCCTTGACAGTGTTGCTTTTTTTATTTTGTGACAATTTGCTTGTTATTGTCTTCTGTCCCAATATGTATATTTCTAACAATAAAAATGTATTGGGGATGGAAAGGGGTGCCTCAGTTATTGATGTAAATGCCTCATGTTTTGCACTTGGTCATTGGAATCTTCCCATTATTGCAGCGGTCTAAGGCGAGGGGTCACTAGTCCCTGATTCGTATCCAGAATGAATCACATCCGGCTGTGATTGGGAGTCCCAGAGGGCGGCGCACAATTTGCCCAGTCATCGTAAATAAGAATTTGTTCTTAACTGACTTGCCTGGTCAAATAAACATAACTTCAGCTGCAAAAGGTGCTGCTTATTCCAGCCACAAGGGGGTGCTGGAGTACAAGAGCAGGCTTTTCCTCATCCCTGCTCTTGGATAGCCATTCTGTGCAGTCGCAAACTCAAACCCAGCATTTCACGAGTCGTATCATGCACCAAACTCCCAACATTGACAAATGCGAAAAGAGCACGTATACTGCGTCACCATGGCTCAATTATAATGGAAAGCGTTATATAAACCAGCATTATATTGTGTCGGTCCATGGCAATGAACAATGCATCTTGATCAGCTGCTCTCAGATTATTCAAAGGATCCTGTCAGTTGAATCCAAGCCACTAAAGTGAGAATGCATTGTTCATTTGAAAGGGTTAATCACCACTGGCAGCCTGAGATGATTAAATTACTAAACCATTAACAGAGCCTGTGAGTGAACTGTATCACTGTTTTATGGCCCCAACATTTCTGAACAACCAATTACTACCTTGGTTTTGAGCACAGCCAAAGTGAAAAGATAGATGAATTCAAAAGGTACAATTAAATGTTATTGGCTGTATAACTCACAGTAGAGTTTGGTTATAAAATAAACCTTTAATTCAATAAAGCCCCATTGACATAAGCTGTAGTTTGTATAGACGTTACAATAATTATAATCATTCAAGTTCATATTTTATTTAACATAATTCATATTGCAGTCATTGTGAACAGCTGGGATTTCAATATACACAATAGAATTTTAACATTGTAAGCCTCCACCCCCCTCCCAATGAAATCTAACGCCCACCCCACCAAGAAAACCATAACAAAACTAAAAAGATCTCCCACAACAGCCCTGCCTGCTTTACTGATCCTGTCAATCTATGTCTGTGTCAGTCGGTCCTCTGCCAGTGTGTCTATGGCCTGTATTATGCATCTGGGTTGGTATGGGTACCTGTCTGAAACACGTGTGCGCATGTGATAGCATATGCCTTGCGTGTCAGTAGGCATGTTGTTAAGGCTTGTGTGTGTGTGTGTGTGTGTGTGTGTGTATATATGATAAGTTTCGCCACCAAGCATGGGTGGGGTCAGGTTCAGAGCTCTCGTAATCGAGAGGCCTCGCATAGTGTTCAAAACATACAACGCGATCCTTTAGTACAAGGGAGCAAGAGGTGTCTAAGTGCGTATCTCGTCTGTGTGTTTTTGTCCTTGTCCGCGAGTGGGATGATCAGTTGGCATGTCTATCTCCGCAAAATAACAACTGTGGGCATCAGCGTAGTGGCAATATACCGATTCTCTGAGCGACATTCACTGACCATCCAAACCTGTCATCTTTACCTTCGGACCCCCTCCCTTCCCCCGAGTGAACCCCACCACCCTCCCAATACTTTCCCCTCCCGGCCCCATCGACCCCCTCCCTCCCCGACCGCTCAAGTTTGTGTATCAGTCAGTGTCTCAGCGTGTAAACGGTAATGCGTCTTGGGGGGAAAAAAAAGAAAAGCGACATGGGCAAGGAGCTATTTGAGACACCGCTCAAAATACGTAGCGCCAACATAGCCCCCCCGCAGCGACCGCTGGACATTCTGCTCAAAGAGCCGTCGGTTCGTCTGCAGGACCTCCGCCGCCTCTTTGTTCAAGGGGTCCTCTGGATTTGGCTCCTGAGGAGGAGTAGAAGGGCGTGGTTATTTGCCAGGTGTTCCTACCTGCTCCAACCAGTTGATCAATCTTTCAGAATCTGAAAGTCATAGCCATTATACAGCGCATTCGGAAAGTGTTCAGACCCTTTGACTTTTTCCACATTTTGTTACGTTACAGCCTTGTGTATAAAATTGTTTTTTCCCCTTCATCAATCTACACACAATACCTCATAATGACAAAGCAAAAACAGGTTTCTGTAATTTTTTACTAATTGATAAAAAAATTAAAACTGAAATATCACATTTACATAAGTATTCTGACCATTTACTCAGTACTTTGTTGAATCAGCAATTACAGCCTTGAGTCTTCTTGGGTATGATGCTACAAGCTTGGCACACCTGTATTTGGGGAGTTACTCCCATTCCTCTCTGCAGATCCTCTCAAGCTCTGTCAGGTTAGACGGGGAACGTCACTGCACAGCTATTTCCAGGTATCTCCAGAGATGTTCGATCTGGTTCAAGTCCGGGCTCTGGCTGGGCCACTCAAGGATATGCAGAGACTTGTCCCGAAGCCACTCCTGCTGTGTCTTGGCTGTGTGCATAGGGTCCTTGTCCTGTTGGAAGGTGAACCTTTGCCCCAGTCTCAGGTCCTGAGTGCTCTTTAGCAGGTTTTCATGAAGGATCTTTCCCTAGATCCTGACTAGTCTCAGTCCCTACCGCTGAAAAACATCCCCACAGCAGGATGCTGCCACCACCATGCTTCACCATAGGGATGGTGCCAGATTTCCTCCAGACGTGACGCTTAGCATTCAAGCCAAAGAGTTCAATCTTGTTTGTCATGGTCGGAGTCTTTAGGTGCCTTTTGGAAAACTCCAAGCAGGCTTTCATGTGCCATTTACTGAGGAGTGGCTTCAGTCTGGCCACTCTACCATAAAGGCCTGATTGGTAGAGTGCTGCAGAGATGGTTGTCCTTCTGGAAGGTACTTCCATCTCCACAGAGGAACTCTGGAGCTCTGTCAGAGTGACCATCTGGTTCTTGGTCACCTCCCTGACTAAGGTCCTTCTCCCCCGATTGCTCAGTTTGTGCCTCAACACAGTCCTGTCTCAGAGCTTTATGGACAATTCCTTCAACCTCATGGCTTGGTTTTTGCTCTGACATGCACAGGTGTGTGCACCTTTCCAAATCATGTCCAATCAATCAAGTTGTAGAAACATCTCAAGGATGATCAATGGAAACAGGATGCACCTGAACTCAATTTCTTGTCTCATAGCAAAGGGTCTGAATACTTGTGTAAATAAGGTATTTTTATTTTTAATACATTTGCAAAAATGTCTAAAAACCTGTTTTTGCTTTGTCATTAAGGGGTATTGTGTGTAGATTGATGAGGAAAAAAATATTTAATAAATGTTAGAATAAGGCTGTAACATAATGAGGAAAACGTCAAGGGATCTGAATTCTTTCTGAATGCACTGTACATCCTGCTACATTCCTTATTCTAAGCATGGTGAACAAGGAAGAGTAATCAAACTTGGCTAGGCAAAATTGGAAATAGAATATTCCCTGTACTCACTAGAAATAGATACTGTAGTCCATATATGATGGAGTTTACTGTCAACACAGGCTTCCAGTCCTCTCTGTAAGAGAAAAAGAGATGTTAAAAGACACTGCTCAGTATAATAGTCAACATATTGAATTCTGTAGTCATTCTGAATTATCAAACGAGACAATGAAAACAAAGTGACCACAGTGCAGGTGGTGTACCTCAAGATATTTAGGCAGACATTGCCCTCCAGGTCAATGTTTGGGTGGTACACCATTGTCTCACACTTGACCTTCGGGGGGTCATGAGGGTAGCCCTGTCCTACCTGGAAAACAGAGCAGTCACAAGAAGTCAAAGGAGGATAATCTCTGACCTTATATCCATTCACTTTCTTTCAACTAACAACCGTGTTATTAACATGATTACCATCAAGATTCTTAAAGACATGATCGGGAACTTTGGCGACTACTAAGTATTTTTTAAACCTCCCGCTTTGGCCTGAATGTGTCAATGTGTTTGTTGTTCATGCATAATCTATGATCTATATTACTGTCTTACCTCAATTAGCCACTAAATCCCTAGTTTGAAAGTGATTTGTTTTTCTGGAAGCTGTATTCTGTCATTTTCCCCCACGTGAGCCAGCCCCTAGCAATTTGAGTTCTAGTCAATGAACTTCAGCCCTCGCCATTTAAGTGAGAGCTAGCAAGATGCACACACAGCCGAGTCAGAGAGAGAGCAATGACGTGGTGCACATATCTTCATTTACACTGAGTGTACAAAACACTATGGACACCTGCTCTTTCCATGGCATAGACGGACCAGGTGAATCCAGGTAAAAGCTATGATCCCTTATTGATGTCACTTGTTAAATCCACTTCAATCAGTGTAGATGGAGAGGAGACTGGGAAAATAAGGGTTTTTAAGCCTAGAGACAATTGAGACATGGATTGTGAATGTGTGCCATTCAGAGGTTGAATGGGCAAGACAAAAGACTTACAGTGCCTTCAGAAAGTATTCATACCCGACTTATTGCACATTTTGTTGTGTTACAGCCTGAATTCAGAAGAGTAAAAAAAAAATCTCATCCATCTACACCATAATGACAAAGTAAAAACAGGTTATTAGAAATGTTTGCAAATGTATTGAAAATAAAATATTCCATTTACATAAGTATTCACACCCCTGAGTCAGTACATGTTAGAATCACCTTTAGAAGTGATTACAGCTGTGAGTCTAAGAGCTTTGCACACCTGATTTGTACAATATTTATCCATTCTTCTTTTCTAAATTCCTCAAGCACTATCAAAATTGGTCATTGCTAGACAACCATTTAAGTCTTGCCATAGATTTTCAAGCAGATTTAAGTCAAAACTGTAATTCGGCCACTCCGTAACATTCACGGTCTTCATGGTAAAGCAACGCCAGTGTAGGTTTGGCCTTGTGTTTTAGGTTATTGTCCTGCTGTAAGGGGAATTCATCTCCCAGTGCCTGGTGGAAAGAAGACAACCAGATTTTCCTCTAGGATTTTGCCTGTGCTTAGCTCCATTCCTTTCTTTTTTTTACCCTGAAAAACTCCTCAAGCCTTAAGGATTACAAGCATACCCAAAACATGATGCAGCCACCACTATGCTTGAGAATATGAAGAGTGGTACTCCGTAATGTGTTGTATTGAATTGGCCATTTTGTATTCCGGACAAAAAGTGAATTGCTTTGTCACATTTTTTTGTAAGTATTACTTTAGTGCCTTGTTGCAAACAGGATGCATGTTTTGGAATATTTGTTATTATGTACAGACTTCCTTCTTTACACTGTCAATTAGGTTAGTATTGTGGAGTAACTACAATATTGTTGATCCATCCACAATTTTCTAACACAGCTATTAAACTCAGTAACTGTTCTAAAGTCACCATTGGCCTCATTGTGAAATCCCTGAGTAGTTCCCTTCCTCTCCGGCAACTGAGTTAGCAAGGACGCCTGTATCTGTGTAATGACTGAGTGAACTTACTGATAATTGTATGTGTGGGGTACAGAGATGAGGTAGTCAATCAAAAAGCATATTAAACACTATTATTGCACATTAGTGCAACTAAATATTATGAAGGTGCTCTTAATGTTTTGTATCAGGGTATGTGATTTAGTACACAATTTTCAGAGGTCACTTTTTGCTTGTGAGCTCTACTTTTCAGAACTACTGGCTAAAAAGTATACACAAGTACTGGAGAATCTCAATAAGGCATTTAGAATCAGAAAAAACTAAAAGAGAACAGCTTTATTGTAAAAACATGCAGCAGCAACAACTTTTGATAATGGTCCAGTGCAGCCATTTTTATCTCAATATAAAATCATTTCTAGGTAACAAATAAGTACCTTACTGAGATTGTTTTCAATTAAAATGGTAAACAAGAAGCCAAAACAGCTTCTTAGCAAAGAACAGTTTCTCAAGCAAAACTTTTGCAAGGACCGTCTGGGAGTGGTCTGAGTGGAGGGGAAAATGACAAACTAGCTGTTATTGGAATTAAGGTTTAGAACTCTCTTTCTCAATAGTCTATTAACCAATGTCCACCTAGTGATATCACCAGGCAGGCCAAAACTCTGTCCCACTAAAACAGGCTGAAACTTCAGGCTGTAATTTCAAATCAGCTCTTACATTAAAAAGGGCATTATAGCTTTCACAGTATTATTCCATCATCATAGTGTTGTCCATTTATTAGGCACACCACCCCGTTCATGAAAATGGTTTGCTCTTACAGTCACGTGGCCTGCTATATAAAGCAGGTAGACAGACATCGGGGCATTCTGTTACTGTTCGATTGACCGTTAGAATGGGCTAAATGAGTGACCTGATAGACTTCCGTTAGAATGGGCTAAATGAGTGACCTAATAGACTTTGAGCGTGGTATGATTGTAAGTGCTAGGAGCGCCGGTTCCAGTATCTCAGGAACGGCTGGCCTTTCACGCACGATAGTGTCTAGGGTTTACAGAGAATGGTGCGACAAACAAAAAACTTCCAGTCAGCGGCAGCCCTGTGGGTGAAAAGCGCTCCTTGATGGGAGGTCAAAGGAGAATGGCAAGAATTGTGCAAACTAACAGGCGGGCCACAAACGGCGGAGTACAACAGTGGTGTGCAGAACGTCTTCTCGGAACGCACAACTCATCGGACCTTGTCACGGATGGGCTCCTGCAGCAGACGACCACACCGGGTTCCACTCCTATGAGCTATAAACAACAAGAAGCGCCTCCAGTGGGCACGTGATCACCAACACTGGACAATTGAGGAGTGTAAAAACGACACCTGGTCCGACAAATCCAGGTTCCTGTTGCGTCATACTGATAGCAGAGTCAGGATTTGGCGTAAGCTGCATAAGTCCAAGGCCTCATCCTGCCTGGTGTCAACGGTACAGGCTGGTGGCGGTGGTGTAATGGTGTGGGAACTGTTTTCCTGGCACACATTAGGTCCCTTGATACCAACTGAGTAACGTTTGAACACCACACCTTGTAGAATCCATACCCCGAAGAAGTCAGGCTATTCTGGAGGCAAATGGGGGTCCGACCCAGTAGGTGGGTGTACCTAATAAACCAAGCATAAACGCAGCAAAAAAATGTACGTCCTCTCACTGCGTTTATTTTCAGCAAACTTAACATGTGTAAATATTTTTTTGAAAATAAGATTCAACAACTTAGACAAACTGAACAAGTTCCACAGACATGTGACTAATACCCTGACTACACCGCTCGCATCGCGTGCGCGAGCGTTGCAAATTAAATGTAGAAATCTGTTATTCAATTATTGCACCCACACTGCTCGCGAGTGTCTGCGTTGCCAAGGGCTAAAATAGAAGTGAGTTCTATTTCTGACGCAGATCGCGCTGCAAGTCCTGCCTCTCCCATCTCCTCATTGGTTATACCCACGTGGGTGATTGAAAGACTAACAGTGTTGCCGGTTGTCGTGGAAATACTATTAAAGTTTAGATGCCAATCACCATATAAGTTCAAAGAAGAAAAAGCCCGGAAGGAGGAGAGATGACTAGAAACGATTCGTTTGACCGTTTTATGTGTGGATTAATTGTCGGAGTAGAGGACCTTGTGCATTTCAGGTAAAATAACAAATCAATGTTTATATCCCAGGACAGATTAGCTAGCAACTGCAAGCTAGCTAAATATGATAAATTAGCTAGCAAGTGCAAGCTAGCTAGCTAAATTGCCATAAATGTTTAATGCTTTTTGACCTGTCCCCAAATTAATGTAATTGGTTCAGAATTTGTTTTGATATTTTAACCTGCGTGTCGTGATCGCGTCTGGTGTGGAGGACAAAATAAGTGTGCACGATGGCGCACGCGCGCAGCCGGTTTGGGTTCTGTGTAACAGAAATTGAATAATGTGTCCCTGAACAAAGGGGGGTCAAAATCAAAAGCAATAGTCAGTATCTGGTGTGGCAACCAGCTGCATTAAGTACTGCAGTGCATCTCCTCCTCATGGACTGCACCAAATTTGCCAGTTCTTGCTGTGAGATGTTACCCCACTCTTCCACCAAGGCACCTGCAAGTTCCCGGACATTTCTGGGGGGAATGGCTCTAGCCCTCACCCTCCGATCCAACAGGTCCCAGACGTGCTCAATGGGATGGAGATCCGGGCTCTTCGCTGGCCATGGCAGAACACTGACATTCCTGTCTTGCAGGAAATCACGCACAGAACGAGCAGTATGGCTGGTGGATTTGTCATGCTGGAGGGTCATGTCAGGATGAGCCTGCAGGAAGTGTACCACATGAGGGAGGAGGATGTCTTCCCTGTAACGCACAGCGTTGAGATTGCTTGCAATGACAAGAAGCTCAGTCCGATGATGCTGTGACACTCCGCACCAGACCATGACGTACCCTCCACCTCCAAATCGATCCCGCTCCAGAGTACAGGCCTCGGTGTAACGCTCATTCTTTCGACGATAAACGCAAATCCGACCATCACCCCTGGTGAGACAGAACCGCGACTCGTCAGTGTAGAGCACTTTTTGCCAGTCCTGTCTGGTCCAGCGACAGTGGGTTTGTGCCCATAGGCGACGTTGTTGCTGGTGATGTCTGGTGAGGACCTGCCTTACAACAGGCCTACAAGCCCTCAGTCCAGGATCTCTCAGCCTAGCACTGATGGAGGGATTGTGCGTTCTTGGTGTAACTCGGGCAGTTGTCATACTGTACCTGTCCCGCAGGTGTGATGTTCGGATGCACCGATCCTGTGCAGGTGTTGTTACACGTGGTCTGCCACTGCGAGGACGATCAGCTGTCCATCCTGTCTCCCTGTAGCACTGTCTTAGGTGTCTCACAGTACGGACATTGCAATGTATTGCCCTGGCCACATCTGCAGTCCTCATGCCTCCTTACAGCAGCATGCCTAAGGCACGTTCACGCAGATGAGCAGGGATCCTGGGCATCTTTCTTTTGGTGTTTTTCAGAGTCAGTAGAAAGGCCTCTTTAGTGTCCTAAGTTTTCATAACTGTGACCTTAATTGCCTACCGTCTGTAAACTGTTAGTGTCTTAACGACCATACCACAGGTGTATGTTCATTAATTGTTCATTGAACAAGCATAGGAAACAGTGTTAAAACCCTTTACAATGAAGATCTGAGAAGTTATTTGGATTTTTACTAATTTTCTTTGAAAGACGGTCCTGAAAAAGGAATGTTATATATATATATAAAAAAAGGAATGACTTTATATATAAAACACAAGGAAATCACATTTCTGACTGCACTGGGCCTTTAACCATTCAAAACTGACATTAAAAACATTGGATACCAAATTGTGACCCTAAAAACATGACAAAACAATAGCTATCAAGCAGGTGTAATGACATTAAACAACAGTTTCGTGTGAAACTAAAGCAAGGGTGTAGTGACTCATGTCATCCCGATGTCTGTCCACCCACATTAAGCCCCCTTACCTTAAAGCTGAAGACAAACTTTCCCCCTTTGTAAAAGCCCTAAAAAGAGAGAAAATAACCTGAGAATGTGTTTACATATGGGTTTCTACGAATGCTGTTCATAGCCTGTTTGGTGGGTTGGTATGACATGATGTCAATGTGCTAAATAATACAATGTGTACAAAGTATTTCTCTTTGGATATTAGTTGATAAGCCACCACGTTAGCATTAGAACCCATTCATTAGTCGCAACTGTACAAGTTTGAGTACAATAGTTAAATGTTTAATAAACACATATGACATATGGAGGATTCTCTCTGACAAGTAGCTACAGATTGTTTCTGGAAAGAGTGAAGACCTCGTCTGGTGAGATGATGAGTTTGAAGTTGAGCAGATCATCTTGGTCGGGGAAGACGATCTCGCACGTCTTTGGGAGGTTCAGCTCATTGATGTCTGAGGAGAAAATGAATGTCTCAATGAATAGCAGTCGTTTGCATCGATTTCCCTTCAGTTGCATGCATGAAACCTGCCTGGCAGAAATATGAAAACTAAAGTGTTCTTCTTATCTGCTTAAATGGTATTGAAGAAGGCACCTGAGCAGCGCAGTCCAATGAACACAGCCCAATGATTCCTTCTGAAGTGCTGGGGTGATCCCACACCTGTGGTGGTATTTTCCCTCTCACTCTGAGGTCTTTCCTATGTTCTGCTTTGAATAACAACTCTGATCTTTTTCTACAAGTTTAATATGCGAACAGAGTCAGTTCACTTCAAATGGAGGAAACCCAATTTGTGACTATGTTGTGGTCCTCTAGCCTAAAAGCTAATCAACATTCTTTAGGTATATAGGTCCCGTTGGTTTTAGGCAGCCTTCATCCACTATGAAATGGAGATTAGCTTAGTCTTTCAAAATCATGGCTTGAGTCAAAGGCCAACTGGATATCTTATATGGGGCCCATGGTGTTACAAGGATCATGAACCAAACTGAGCCATTGGAACAAAACCACCACACTCACAGGGGTGGTTTGAATTTCATTATCCAAGTATCTGGGAAAACATTTATTTACATGGTTGTGGGGGGCTTTTCAAAACATGGTGCATATGTCTTTTCACATCATTTCCTCATTTTGGATAGCTGGAAATGTCATGTTCACTTTTGAATCAATGTTATTAGCTAAAGACCTGGCTTAACAATTCTGTAACTACTTTATAAGGCTGAGGTTATAAAACAATATTCATATTTCTTGCCATCCAACTCCCAGTCAGTCTTGTCATGTGTTCTGTCATGAAAGGTATGAAAAGTTTCAATGTCTCACATGTATTGATAACATTAACTAGCTTATCTACATGTTGTACACAGTTACTTTGTGACAAACAGTGAACTCCAGCACACTGGCCAGAAACTGTTTGGAACCTAGGTAAGCGTGGCAAACATCCTGGCTAGTGATAGCTACTTCAAGTCAGTAAAGCTAACTAGCAATGTATAAGTTGCTGACTAATGAAAATCAACGGTTACTTTTACGTTACCCAATAACATCAAAAGTGATATCCACAATAGTGTAAGACACATTTGTGATATTTTGTTGAATAATGAACAACTACACCCACGTTTTTGAGCTAGTTAGCATCAGACAGAAGTAGCAAGCTAACAAACTTCCTCTGTTTAATGGGTATAGCTACTGGTAGCTTGTGTTTTCTCTTTTGCACAAACTGCTTAGTGGCACATCTAAATTGAAACATTGATAACTTGGCTAACTACAGAACAAAACGTGACACAGTAAGTTAGCTAGCTATTTAAGTCACTTAACTAGCAGGGCAAATGAACTTACTAACAAAGGTGCTAACTAACAAGACGTGCTGTAAATATGAGTTGACTCCCTGGCTTCACCATCTTCTGGCTGCGACGTTTGAGTTTTGTTTTCATAATAGCTAGCTAACGTTAGCCAGATGGCTAGCTAACTAGTTAGCCAACTAGCTAGCTCAGCCTCCTATGGCAATACACACTCGTTTTAGTTGTGTCTTTGTTTATTAACCGTGTGGACAGACACGTTAATCAAACCATCTGATTTTAAAAACCATCTGATTTTAAAGAAGCCAGTTAGCCTACCTTTCTGTATTCGAAGCTGGGCCGCGCTTGCTTTTTTACCCCCGGCTCCTGTTCTGTTTCCTCCAGCAGATTCCTCGTCTTTCTTCTGCTGCTTCAGAGAAAAGAGCTTAATCATCTTCAATTAGTTTATTGAAGATCTATATTTCAGGTCCTTCAATTAGAAACAGCTCTTTGTCTTAAATTTATGGAGAGCGTTATGACCCAGTACAGCACCGTAATGTTGTTGGAGCCGGTGCGTCTCAGCTACAATATCGGAAGACTAGCTGATAGCCTAGCTCGGTAGCACTGCTGCGTGAGACAGTAACGTTACGATGCCAAGGTAGCGAGAGTGAAAGAAGGGGGAGTTCTGAAAGAACAGTGGAGGTACACAAACTGGACCAGTTTGTTTCTGTTGATATGAAATCATTGGATATTGCCTAGTTCATAAGCTTTATGAACTGCACATGTTCATATTTTCTGGTTGCGGAACAGCACCCTGAAGTATACAAGGACAAAGCAAAACAGAAGCTATTTGATTCAGATGTACAATGTTAAATCAGTGATGTACATAGTTTACACAAAATAATAATACACATATGTATTTGCAGCACCACACTGGACAGTATTGTCTCCCAGGCAAGAACAATATGCTTTGAAAATGAAAAAAAAATATATTTCTCACATTTAATTATTACTAGCTCAGTATAGAGTACCATAGTATGAGTCATAATAACCTTTCCACCATTCATTTTTCCCACAAGGGCTGTGTTTCGTGTAGGCTTACCCTGTAGTGACATTTTGATAACTGTAATTTACTTTAGGACAAGGAGACTTATCAATATATTTGCCGTTATTTACCTGCCAAAAAAATGAAATGCTTAATAGCTGATACTGTGGCTATCATAAAGAACTACAAATGCCATTGTAACCGGTGTGAAATGGCTAGTTAGCTAGCGGGGTACGCGCTAACAGCGTTTCAATCGGTGACGTCACTCGCTCTGAGACCTTGAAGTAGTTGTTCCCCTTGCTCTGCAATGGCCGTGGCTTTTGTGGAGCGATGGGTAACGATGTTTCGTGGGTGGCTGTTGTCGATGTGTGCAGAGGGTCCCTGGTTCGAGGCGAGGAAAGGGACGAAAGCTATACTGTTACACCATGATGATCTGGACGAGGCTGCCAATTCAACACAAAGGTAAGAATCTCTGGATTAACTATCTAATGTTAGCTAAATTTAGCAATTAATAAATAGATACAAAAATATTGTTAAGTCACCTTGTCCGAGTGTGTGTGTGTTCTTTCAATTAGATACAGCAAGGTCTGCGGTCATCTGCCTTTGGCCTAATGGGCTCCTGAGTGGCACAGCGGTCTAAGGTACTGTATCTCAGTGCTAGAGGCATCACTACAGACCCTGGTTTGATTTCAGGCTGTATCACAACCGGCCGTGATTGGGAGTCCCATAGGGTGGCGCACAATTGGCCCAGCGTCGTCCGGGTTAGGCCGTCATTGTAAATAAGAATTTGTTCATAACTGACTTGCCTAGTTAAATAAAAGGTTAAATAAATGTATAAAAAATAATAATAAAGAGAAGGAACCCAGACTTCATCAAAGAAATTGGAAACACAGACATTGTCATCCTACAAGAAACATGGTATAGAGGAGACAGACCCACTGGTTGCCCTCTAGGTTACAGAGAGCTGGTAGTCCCCTCTTCTGAACTACCAGGTGTGAAACAGAGAAGAGACTCAGGGGGTATGCTAACACGGGGACAAACACCTACATGGAGGTGACAGTATTCCCTCCCAAATATGCCCCCCTAGACACAACTATGACAAAACAACCAACAAAAATGGGTCACAACTCCTGCAGCTCAGTCGCATGCTGGGTCTGTACATAGTCAATGTTAGGCTTCGAGGAGACTCCAATGGTAGGTACACCTACAGCTCATCCCTTGGCAGTAGTGCTGTAGATTACTTTATCACTTAACTCAACCCAGAATCTCTCCGAGCGTTCAGTCAGCCGACTAACACCCCTATCAGATCACAGCAAAATCACAGTCTACCTGAACAGAGAAATACTCAATCATGATGAGCCAAAGGAACTGCACAATATTAAGAAATAACTGTAAGGAAAGTAGTGTAGAAACCTACCAAAAAAGAAACTGCAATCCACACTATTCTACAGTATCTTAGTCACTTTTAATTGTGTTTACATATTGCATCAGCCATTTCATATGTATATGCTGTATTGCATTCTATACTAAACCACTGACTGTTAAACAGCCATCTCCAGCACATCAGAGGCTGCTTAAATACCCATTTAAGACCCTGTATCAATGTGATGAGGTGAGTAAATCTCTCTGAAATATTTGATGATTTCACCTTTTCACCATCTTGTAACCTTTGTAACAAAAATGCATGTCCTTCGGTACAACACAGAAAACATAATTTTAATGTTATTATTTTATAAAAAGCTATATTAAATATGAAAAGTAGGGATAATCTGTATAGGTCAAGGTCATTACTTTATATAGGTGGCCAAGGAACTGCCTGTTAAATATGTTTATGTATGAAATCCATCCTTCAGTATCACGCATTTGTCCTTCAACACAACAAAAGTTTCATGTTATACCACAATGTCGCCCATCATGCTGAATGACAGTAGCTTTGTTATCCCATGTTTTCACTAGTTTACAACATTTAATCGTGCAATTCATATTTACTGGTTGTATGGATACTGAATATTATCATTTTAAACTATTTTATGGCATTTTAAGATATTTCAAGGCACATTATCTTTATACTGTAGATGCCGTTGTCTAATAAGGAGAGGGCTGCACGGCACAGACAAAAGATTAATGCAGATCCAGTTGCTAGGGAGGAAAGACTAGCCAGAAGAAAAGCAAGGTATTGTTTTCATGGTTTCATGCTACTGTCAGCAACAGAATAGGATATAATAGAATATAAAGCTGGGTGGATAACAATTAACATTAAGTTGCACTATAGTTAATGTTTTATTGCACTGCAGTTAAGGTATAACTGATGGATTATATTAGTTCATATAATATTACACACACACAATTATGGATTAAAAAAGGATTATGAATTAGTTAATAGCTGCTTCACATTTGGGGCACTTAATGAAAAATCGAGACTGTACAAGTTAGTTTGATGGGGATTTTATGTAGCTATTTTGTGTAGGTATCTTGAAATTGCATTTGTGTACCTGCATTGAATAGAAATGTACCAGTTACAGTGAACTATCATGTAATAATTGTGTAATAATGCAACGCAAAGTGTTGCTGCAGGCTCAAATTATAGTAAAAGTGATTATTATTAGACATTAGCAATGAAATAGTAAGAAAACATGTTTGAGAGAGAAAGGAAGAGGGAGTTGATTTGACTTTTAAACTTTGATTAAGTGTTATCATTGTTTAGCCTACTATTAATAGACTACTAATAACATTTAATGGATGTGAATCCTGTTCTGTGCCAGTGTCATAACTATTACATTTTCATTTTTTAGCTATCAAAGAAGAAAGAAGGATGTCAATCCTGATCATCCACCGATCCATACAATGACACAATGATGCTGGAAAAAAATAGGGAAAATTTAGATTAAAATCAGAGGAGGCACCGTGAAAAATTCAAACAAATGAATGTGGTGATGAACTTAACTCCAGTATCCACTGAAGTAAACTCCTTTGAGCAGCCCCCTGAACAACTTGTACAAGTACAACATGGAGTCCTTGACTCCAGAACTAGAGCAATCCCTTGAGCCTCAACCTCAAACACTGGAGCAAACACTTGCTTCCTCCACAAAAAGGTATCAAAGTGTTGCAAGCGGCTGCAAAAGGAAAAACGATGTAATGCCATGATATTACTTTGAGAAAGATATCCACTGTTTCGTGATGATTTTAAGCAAAACTACAGTTATTTGCACAATGTTTATGGAATTAATGCTTTGTTTGAAATGTTCAATGCTGATTTAATCCTATGTGAATTAAATTGTACCTCGTGTCAGTTAACCTATGTTGCATAGTAAAACCCATGTTCTTTATGTTTGTGGCGTATGGGTCATTTCTCTCTCTCTAGTATGGAAGCGATCTAAGTTCAGCTAGCCAGCACATTTTAAACATCTTATCCTGTTTTTTACACAGTTTTATAACTTAAAAAATTGCGAAAAGAAAAATACTATTGCTGCTACTAATAATAGTTCATAGGATCATTATTGTTATTGCTGAAGGAATCACATTTAATCAATATTTGTGGGCCGTAGTGATATGTGTCATTCAGGGTAACAAAATATTGTCATACAGTAGAACACCAGTATTTTATATTAAAATACAATAACTTTGTTTTGTTGACGCAGAGAGACAAAAACAAATCTAGATAGATTTTTGCATTTCTTTCAGTGTAAGGCAGGAAGTTTTTGTAAAAAACTTAGAATTGTACACGTGACACATCAAATATGTGATATTCAAAATAAAATGTCATTTTTTTCTGGGTAGTTATATTTCTGCCAGTCTATGCATGGATATATAACCTTGTGATTATGAAAAATTGGCATAAAATAAAAAAAGTGTTATACTGAATTACATTTTACTAGGGTACATTCATATGAATCACAAAAATGAATTATTGGCTCTTTTCCTGAATATAACATAAGGGCATAGGTAACACTCCAATAAACAGAAGAAAAATCTTTTAGGGCATTGTAATTGCTGTTTTGTTTTTTTGCTACTTTGAAAACCTTATACATCTTTGACCCACAGACTCCAATTTTTTTACTCTATTTCTTGAACTGCACCCCCACGGGACGGTTAAGCTAACGTAGGCTAATGTGATTAGCATGAGGTTGTAAGTAACATGAACATTTTCCAGGACATAGACATATCTGATATTGGCAGAAAGCTTAAATTCTTGTTAATTTAACTGCACTATCCAATTTACATTAGCTATTACAGTGAAATAATACCATTTTTGGTATTGTTTGAGTAGAGTGCACAATTATGAACTTGAAAATGTATTAGATTTGGGTATGTCATTTTAGGCGAAAATTGAAAAAAAGGGTTGGATCATTAAGAGGATAAGGGCTTGTAAGTAAGCATTTCACGGTAAGGGTACACATGTTGTATTTGGTACATGTGACAAATAACATTTGATTTGACTCAGTGAGCATTGCTATTGAGAAAGGTCGCCATAGGCAGACCTGGCTCTCAAGAGAAGACAGGCTATGTGCACACTGCCCACAAAATGAGGTGGAAACTGAGCTGCACTTTCTAACCTCCTGCCAAATGTATGATCATTTTAGAGACACATATTTCCCTTAGATTACACAGACACACAAAGAATTCAAAAACAATTCAAATCCAATTTTGATAAACTCTCATATCTATTGGGTGAAATACCACAGTGTGCAATCACAGCAGCAAGATGTGGGACCTGTTGCCACAAGAAAAGGGCAACCAGTGAAGAACAAACACCACTGTAAATACATATACCCATATTTATTTATTTTCCCTTCTGTACTTTTTGCACCACAACACTGTATATAGACATAATGACATTTGAAATGTCTTTATTCTTTTGGAACTTGTGTGAGTGTAATATTTACTGTTCACTTTTTATTGTTTATCCATTTCACTTGCTTTGGCAATGTAAACATATTTCCCATGCTAATAAATCCCCTTGAATAAATGCCCTTGAATAGAGAGAGAGAGAGATACACATCAAAAGTCTTACTTCAGACAGCATTTTCAAGTTTAGGGACCTCATTCAGAAACACATATCTTATGTTGTCCGAAAAACATCATACCTATATGTTCTATGTTGTCCCATACCTAATGTCGTCTCCAGGCTCAATTGCTACCGCATCTAGACAGGTTGACAGAGAGCCGGGTGGTGGATGACATTATCCCATACCTATATATTGTCCCAAGGACATCATACCTATTTGTCAAAGGAACATTTTTATTTTTATTTTATTTCATCTTTATTTAACCAGGTAGGCCAGTTGAGAACAAGTTCTTATTTACAACAAGCCAAGATAAAGCAAAGCAGTGCGACAAAAACAAAAACACAGAGTTGCACATGGGATAAACAAACATACAGTCAATAACACAAGAGAAACATCTATGTACAGTGTGTGCAAATGTAGAAGAATAGGGGGGTAAGGAAATAAATAGGCCATAGAGGTGAAATAATTACACTTTAGCATTAACACTAGAGTGATAGATGTGCAGATGATGATGTGCAAGTAGAGATACTGGGGTGCAAAAGAGCAAGAGGATAAGTAACAATATGGGGATGAGGTAGTTGGGTGTGCTATTTACAGATTGGCTGTGTACAGGTACAGTGATCGGTAAGCTGCTCTGACAGCTGATGCTTAAAGTTAGAGAGGGAGATATGAGTCTGCAGCTTTAGTGATTTTTGCAATTCGTTCCAGTCATTGGCAGCAGAGAACTGGAAGGAAAGGCAGCCAAAGGAAGTGTTGGCTTTGGGGATGACCAGTGAAATATACCTGCTGGAGCGCATGCTACGGGTGGGTGTTGCGATGGTGACCAGTGAGCTGAGATAAGGCGGGGCTTCACCTAGCAAAGACGTATAGATGACCTGGAGCCAGCGGTTTTGGTGACGAATATGAGAGAGCATACAGGTCGCAGTGGTGGGTAGCATATGGGGCTTTGGTGACAAAACGGATGGCACTGTGATAGACTACATCCAGTTTGCTGAGTAGAGTGTTGGAAGCTATTTTGTAAATGACATCACCGAAGTAAAGGATGGGTAGGATAGTCAGTTTTACAAGGGTATGTTTGGCAGCATGAGTGAAGGAGGCTTTGTTGTGAAATAGGAAGCCAATTCTAGATATAATTTTGGATTGGAGATGCTTAATGTGAGTCTGGAAGGAGAGTTTACAGTCTAACCAGACACCTCGGTATTTGTCCACATATTCTAAGTCAGAACCGTCCAGAGTAGTGATGCTAGTCGGGCGGGAGGGTGTGGGCAGAAATCGGTTGAAGAGCATGCACTTAGTTTTACTAGCATTTAAAAGCAGTTGGAGGCCACGGAAGGAGTGTTGTATGGCATTGAAGCTCGTTTGGAGGTTTGTTAGCACAGTGTCCAAAGAAGGGCCAGATGTATACAGAATGGTGTCATCTGCGTAGAGGTGGATCAGATAATCACCAGCTGCAAGAGCGACATCATTGATATATACAGAGAAAAGAGTCGGCCCGAGAATTGAACCCTGTGGCACCCCCATAGAGACTGCCAGAGGTCCGGACCACAAGCCCTCCGATTTGACACACTGGACTCTATCTGAGAAGTAGTTGGTGAACCAGGCGAGGCAGTCATTTCAGAAGCCAAGGCTATTGAGTCTGCCGATAAGAATGCGGTAATCATCTGGTATAACATCAACCTGGTATTGGGTAACCAAGAGTTTCCCAAACTTTGTCATGGGGGCCCCCTCTGGGTGCACATTTTGGTTTTTACCTTAGCACTAGATGAGTTGGTTATTTTAAGTCTCTTCACCTTTTTTTTATGTACAGTTTCATCACAGACTTTTTGTTTGTGGATATTTTAGACACAGAAAGAAAATGCCCACTGCTCTCAACAATCCTCCATAGAATACTTACAGATGTTTACTGACCTTTTTGAATGTCAAACAAGGCTTCCTTTACAGCCTTTTAGTGGGACAATTAGAGCTTGGTTGGTTCTACACTCTTTATACTACAAATCCCACAATTATATAGGCTTCACTCCTGACGTCTTGAAAGGGAGGCGCGGCAATATTTTTCCTCCCCATATTTTATTTACTATATTTATTTATTAATTTTTTTTTTTCTAGACAAAAATGGAGAACGATGGCCACATATCTTACCAAGAGCATACGGACGATTAAACGTGTATTCGGATTAAAGTAACAAGGTTGCTGACGAGCTAATAAAAACCACAAAACAAGAATCACACAATAGAAAACGAGAACAATAGCCACGCTCACCCGTCTATTCAGATTTTCTCTTTCATTTTGACTGGAATTTATAGGGAAACCCGCAGCAGACATTTAAGCTGCGAAATAAGATATTTTTTAACAAAACGCTTTCTCTCGAAATTGTGTGCCATTTTGCATGTTTTGAAGACCCCAAGAACACGTTGGAAGACGTTTGAGAGACCAAGAAACAGGGATAGGGGTCAAAGAATGGAGTGAATGGCACAAAAAACGCTGTGTTGCGTCTTGAAATGTATTGTTACATACCCATTCGGCAACCCCTTACATCTCTGCCTAATCTAGAGTAGAGAGAACACTGGCAATAAGCAAAAAATCTTAGTTGTCTTTCTAGCTACCATTATTACTGTAACAACATGGAACGCATGTGAACGTGCCATACGGGACCAAGAATCGGCAAGAAAGGCTACAGGAGAAAGAAACAAGGAAGCGATCCCCTAACAGCTAATATCTAAGCTAACTGTTGGCTAATAACATTATTTCTAATGCGCGACCAAGGAGTATGCGACTCGGTACCAAGAGGTTAGTAATTATAACAGTTTACCACTAAACTCACATCTTCAATGTGATCAGGTATCTACTACATTATTTTTGCAAGATGCTGAGCAATATGAAAGAGGAAGAGCATATTTGCAGGGAAGCGAATGGAGGAGAGATGACGGAGGACTGTGTAATCAATTGATCATTTTATACATTTATATAACAATACATGTTTTCAATGTTATTCATGTACAGCGTGTTCACTACACAACATGTAGTGAACTAACTACATACAGTAACCAGTAAAGCAGCCACACTGGTTAGCTAGCTAACGTTAGCTGCTATGGTATTGGCTGCGCATCTTCATTGTAGCTAACTAGCTAACGTTAGCTAGTCATCCAATTCAATCTTGCGCTACAGGCCATAATGTGGGCAGCCATGTATCCTTACAGAATGGACAAGTCCCTCCCAACAAACACCATTGCTATGAAAAATTACAAGCATGTTTCATCAATACATGATTTGTGTGCTAAGCAAATGCTTGTTGTGGTTGTTAGGAAGCAGGCTAACAAGCTTGCTTGCCACAGTAGCTAGCAACACCAATACTTGGTTGAATGATTTCTTGCCATCTCATGAATCAAACCCCAGTATTTACTGAAATATTTCCTATAAAACAAGTCGCTGGATGTAAGTTTACTGCACTATAACACACCCATTCAATGCCTTGGTTTAATTGGCAAAGATTCCTCTGCTCTGGGGAGGCACACATTGAAATTACTGTTTTGATTTCAGGAGTGCCTGGCTGGTACTAACATTATCTCAGTTCAGTTTCTGCAATATCATGCCTCTCTCCTTCCTTACCCTCTCTCCTTCCTTACCCTCTCTCCTTCCTTAGCCCCTCTCTTTGTGTGAGATGGAGAGAGACCGATACACTTGGTCCATGTTTGGCTCTAATTTATAACATCCTATATTATCCTCATCTCTGCTTTTCACCCCCTAAGCCAGCTAGGTGTCAGTGCATTAACTCTCATTATATTCCAACACATCTGTTTATCTACATTCATTCATGCAAATTAGCCTACAAATTAGGGTTGGGCTGATATATGATTATTTCATGATATTTGACATTGATATATCGGGAAGTGCTTGACTATGTATACTCTATTTGATCTTTTCAAATCAAAACTGTGCAGTTTTCAGTTAGGCTGTATCAATATGTACAAAATTAAGTCCAAATTAATTAACAGAGATTATTTAATGAGAATGCGACTAATATTGTAAATAAGCACACAAATTGAACAGTCTGGAATGATTTAGTCATTAACAGCGCAAACTATTTTTGGATATCGCAATATTTGGAGTAGCATATTGTTGAAGAGGTCTTCTCAAATATGGCCCAACCCTACTACACATCTGACATGATATCAAATATAATTTTTTGTCACATGCTTCGTAAACAACAGGTGTAGACTAACAGTGGCAATGCAGAGACAAAGAAAATAGAGAAATAATAGTAAAGTAATAAGATACCCAATGAGTAACGATACCAGTAACGAGTTGATGTGCAGGGGCACAAGGTAATTGAGGTATATATGTTCATATAACTAGAGATAGAGTGACTAGGCAACAGGATAGATAAACAGTAGCAGACGCATATGTGATGAGTAAAAAAAAATGGTGGAAAAGGGTCAATGCAGATAGCCCAGGTAGCTATTTGGTGAACTATTTAGCAGTCTTATGGTTTGGGGTACAAGCTGTTCAGGGTTCTGTTGGTTCCAGACTTGGTGCACCGGTACCGCTTGCTGTGCCGTAGCAGAGATTAGTCAATTACTTGGGTGGCTGGAGTCTTTGAGAATTAGGAGGGCCTTCCTCTGACACTGCCTGGTATAGAGGTCCTGGATGGCAGGGAGCTTGGCCCCAGTCATGTAATGGGCCGGATGCACCACCCTCTGTAGCGCCTTGCAGTCGGATGCCAAGCAGTTGCCATACCAAGTGGTGATGCAGCCAGTCAAGATGCTCTCAATGGTGCAGTTGTATAACTTTGTGAGGATCTTAGCGCCCACGCCAAATCTTTTCAGCCTCCTGAGGGGGAAGAGGCATTGTCGTTCCCTCTTTGCGACTGTTGGTGTGTGTCAACCATGATAGATCCTTAATGATGTGGAAACCGAGAAACTTGAAGCTTTCAACCCGTTCCACTACAGCCCTGTTGAGGTGAATGGGGATGAGCTCAGCCCTCCGTTTCATGTAGTCCACAATCAGCTCCTTTTATCTTGCTGACTTTGAGGGAGAGGTTGTTGTCCAGGCACCACACTGCCAGGTCTCGGACCTTCTCCCTATAAGCTTTCTCATTGCCGTTGGTGATCAGGCCTACCACCGTTGTGTCATCAGCAAACTTACTGATGGTGTTGAAGTCGTGTGCGGCCACACAGTCATGGGTAAACAGGGAGTACAGAAGGGGACTAAGCATGCCCCTCTGAGGGGCCCACGTGTTGAGGATCAGCTTGGCGGATATGTTGTTGCCTACCCTCACCACCTGGGGGTGGCCTGTCAAGAATTCCAGGATCCAGTTGCATTGGGAGGTGTTCAGTCCCAGGGTCCTTAGTTTAATGATGAGCTTGGTGGGCACATTGGTGTTAAACGCTGAGCTGTAGTCAATGAGCAGCATTCTCACATATGTGTTCCTCTTGTCCAGGTGGGAGAGGGCAGTGTGGGTTGCTATAGGGATTGCGTCATCTGTGGATCTGTTGGGGCGGCATGCGAATTGGAGTGTGTCTGGGATGATGGTGTTGATGTGAGCCATGACAAGCCTGTCAAAGCATTTTATGGCTACAGATGTGAGTACTATGGAGGATAGTCATTTAGAGAGGTTACCTTGGTGTTCTTGGGCACAGGGACTATGGTGGTCTGCTTGAAACATGTAGGTATAACAGACTGGGTCAGGGAGAGGTTGACCATTTCAGTGAAGACATTTGCCAGCTGGGCCTCAAATGTTAACCTGTTTTAAATGTCTTACTCACATCAGCTACAGAAGAGAGTGATCACACAGTCGTCCGGAACAGCTGGTGCTCTCATGCATGGTTCAGTGTTGCTTGCTTCAAAGCGAGCATACAAGGCATTTAGCTTGTCTGGTAGGCTCGCATCACTGGGAAGCTCACGGCTGCATTTCCCTTTGTAATCCATGATAGTTAAAAATCCTTGCCACATCTGAGGAGCATCAGAGCTGGTGTAGTAGCATTCGATCTTAGTCTTGTATTGATGCTTTCCCTGTTTCATGGCTCGTCGGAGGTCGTAGCGGGATTTCTTATAAGCATCCGGATTAGTTTCATGCTCTTTGAAAGCAGCAGATGTAGCCTTTAGCTCAGTGCGGACGTTGCCTGTAATCCATGGCTTCTGGTTGGAAATGTACGTACTGTCACTGTGGGGACGACGTTGTCGATGCACTTATTAATGAAGCCGGTGACTGATGTGGTAAACTCCTCAATGACATCGGATGAATCCCGGAACATATTCCAGTCTGTGCTAGCGAAGGTCATGCTGGACGGGAGCAGATGACATGCACCCATTGAATGGCTGGTCTTTCAAATCCAGACACTGCACGCCGCAATGCCCTCTGTAGGTAAAATAGTTTTTGGAAATATCCACCGAAGTCCAAAAAATACTTTTGAATTCTTTCTGAAAGGAATCAGTTGTCGTTATGTATTACTTGTAACAGGCAAAATATGCCTAACCCTCATGTAATTGTGCAGTAGATAGGCCTGTACAGTTCTGTTTCCTATATATAGGTTTTTAAATAAGCACTATGCCTTAAAGTACCATCCAGAGATTATGGCACCAACATTAAACTTGGCCTCTTTTTTTAAAGGTTCTAAAAACAGAAGAAATGGTAGCCTAATGCAGAGACAGAGTTTGTGCCATCAGTGGGCACTTAATTTGAAACGCAGTTACTCAAAATTTCAGAGATTGTAAACAAATATCCACGATCGAATGATGAATCATGGGACCATTAGACATTTCAAAGCCTATTCTCTCAGCCTAAAATATCTGTTTGGTTGCCCATGTAATGCAATTTGAACCTCCCAAAACCCCTCAACATCCTCAGTCACTCATGATGCAATAATGATCTTCCTGACCAGTCTCTCGTTCTAGGCAGGAACCACATTCTTGTTTACAGAAGAGAAGACCCAGGGCCTCAGTGCCTTAGCCATGGGCTCTTTGATCCTGGCTGTTTTGAGGAAATTTAGAATCACCTGTGCAAGAGTGAAGGGGCGAGGCGGGATTTGTTGGTACAAGAAAGAAGTTCCCAAGGCTTTGTGTTCCAAGTTATGCAACTAGCTTGGGGCCTGTCACATGGGCTTGGGCTAAGAGTAAACCAATCCTATTTTTATTAGAGGCCATGAAATGAAGAGATTTCATACACTCACTACAGTACGTGCCCTGTTATATTTGATAACATGGGGGTAAGGAGCATATGCTATAGCTATAGCCTGTCAGCACTTATGGTGTATGTCTGAGGAGTAGTCTAGAGAGCAGACTGGCCTCCTGTTGCTCACTAGTGTTTGCACTGTCAGTCTTTCTCTCTCTCTTAAATGTCTATGAATGCACTGGCATGCGTGCTCAGTATGTTCACTGAATAAGCTCTTGTCCCTTCTCTCCTCTTTCCTTCTCTTTATCTATCCTGCTCTCATTGGAGCACACCACAGTTTGTGTATGTTCATGAACTGTTTGTCCTCCCTCCCATATGACATGAGGGGATGTTCAGATTGTGGTGCTTATCTGTATTTGAAGTGTATTTTTGTGCTAACCTGTCTAATTTTCTTCAGTTACTGCAGAATGGATGTCCGGATGTTTAACCTGTCTCCCGTTTTCCAGTTGATTGTAGTGTATGTAAAGTTTGTGTTCACCTCTCCTCAGTTACTGCAGACAGTATGTGCATATGGTATAGGTTGTAGCTGTATATGTAGTGCTTATCACTATCTTATGTACAGTGCATTTGGAAAGTATTCAGACCCCTTCACTTTTTCTACATTTTGTTACATTAAAGCCTTATTCTAAAATGGATAAAATTGTTTTTCCCCCTCATCAATCTACACACAATACCCTTAATAACAAAGCAAAAACAGGTTTTAGACATTTTTGCTCATTTATTAAAAATAAAAAACGGAAATATTACATTTTCCAGTACTTTGTTGAAGCACTTTTGGCAGCGATTACAGCCTCGAGTCTTCTTGGGTATGACGATACAAGATTGGCACACCGCTTTTTGTGGAGTTTCTCCCATTCTTCTCTGCAGATCCTCTCAAGCTCTGCCAGGTTGGATGGGGAGCGTCGCTGCACAGCTATTTTCAGGTGTCTCCAGAGATGTTAGTTCGGGCTCAAGTCTGGCCTCTGGCTGGGCCACTCAAGGACATTCAGAGACATGTCCTGAAGCCACTCCTGCGTTGTCTTGGCTGTGTGCTTAGGGTCGTTGTCCTGTTGGAAGGTGAACATTCGCCCCAGTCTCAAGGTCCTGAGTGCTCTGGAGCAGGTTTTCACCAAGGATCTCTCCGTACTTGGCTCTGTTCATCTTTCCCTAGATCCTGACTAGTCTCCCAGCTGAAAAACACATCCCCACAGCATGATGCTGCCACCACCATGCTTCGTTGTAGGGATGGTGCCAGGTTTCCTCCAGAAATGACACTTGGCATTCAGAGTTGAATCTTGGTTTCATCAGACTAGAGAATCTTGTTTCTCATGGCCTGAGAGTCCTTTAGGTACTTTTTGGCAAACTTTTTACTGAGGAGTGGCTTCAGTCTGGCCACTCTACCATAAAGGCCTGATTGGTAGAGTGCTGCAGAGATGGTTGTCCTTCAGGAAGGTTCTCCCATCTCCACATAGGAACTCTGGAGCTCTGTCAGAGTGACCATCAGATTCTTGGTCACCTCCCTGACCAAGGTCCTTCTCCCCTGATTGCTCAGTTTGGCCAGGTGGCCAGCTGTAATAAGAGTCTTGGTGGTTCCAAACTATTTCCATTTAAGATTGATGGAGGCCACTGTGTTCTTGGGGACCTTCAATGCTGTGGACATTTTTTGGTACCCTTCCCCAGATCTGTGCTTCGACACAATCCTGTCTTGTAGCTCTATGGACAATTTCTTCTACCTCATTGCTTGGTTTTTGCTCTGACATGCACTGTCAACTGTGGGACCTTTTTATAGCGATAGACAGGTGTGCCTTTCCAAATCATGTCCAATCAATTTGAATTTACCACAGGTGGACTCCAATCAAGTTGTAGGAACATCTCAAGGATGATCAAGGGAAACAGGATGCACCTGAGCTCAATTTCGAGTCTCATAGCAAAGGGTCTGAATACTTAAGTAAGTAAGGTATTTCTGTTTTCTGTGAAGATATTCAAAAAAATATGTATTTTTAAGTAAGTTAACATAATGGGGGTCTGAATATTTTCCGAATGCGCTGTATACATTTGTGTTTACCTTTCTCTTTTTTTCTCTCCAGAGGGGAGGTCAGGCTGCTGGCATCTAGTATATGTAGTGTATATTTGTATTGACCTGTGTGTCTCTCCTCTCCCCAGTTGACTGCAGAGGGGATGTCAGGCAGTAAGGCTCTGGGAGGGGCACGGCGGCGGCGGACGCGGTGCCGGCGCTGTCAGGCCTGCATGCGGACCGAGTGCGGGGAGTGCCACTTCTGCAAGGACATGAAAAAGTTTGGCGGGCCTGGAAGGATGAAGCAGTCCTGTCTGCTCCGACAGTGCACAGCGGTAAGTTAGAACACACACTAGTGATGGGGGGAGAAATCGATATAGTTACATATCAGGATATTATTTTTGAGGTTGTATCGTTTTTACAATATTGCAATATTATTTTTGCACTAGTTGGCTGTACCTGCACCAAAATTCCAGTATTTTTCCTTCATAGCTTGTTCTCCATCTTCTTTTTAAATAGGCAGACAATTTTGTTTTCAGCAACAACAAAATATTCCATGACTGATCAAAACTTCTCATGGTTCTCTCTTGTCCCTCTTCAGTAGACATATGGTGAACAATATGTTTTAACATCGAATCGCAATAAAATCACAGTATCGAATTGCAATACATATAAAATTGTGAGAATTGCAATACATTTCGTGTCGGCACCAAATATCGTATTGTGAGGTCCCTGGCAATTCCAAGCCCTAACACACACTGCTCATTCTTGCCTCGTTACCAATATTATTACTCTCACTAGGAACAGTGCCACTGCTCTATTGCATCCAAAAGTTAATGCATTAGTAAATGTACACTACCGTTTAAAAGTTTGGCGTCAGTTAGAAATGTCCTTGTTTTTGAAAGAAAATCACTTTTTTGTCCATTTAAAATAACATCAAATTGATAAGAAATACAGTGTAGACATTGTTAATGTCGTAAATTACTATTTACGGCAGATACATTTTTTTCCTGGAATATCTACATAAGCGTACAGAGGCCCATTATTAGCAACCATCACTCCTGTGTTCCAATGGCACGTTGTGTTAGCTAATCCAAGCCTTTTTAAAAGGCTAATTGATCATTAGAAACCCCTTTTGCAATTATGTTAGCACAGCTGAAAACTGTTGTGCTAATTTAAAGAAGCAATAAAACTGGCCTTTAGACTAGTTGAGTATCTGGAGCATCAGCAGTTGTGGGTTTGATTACAGGCTCAGAATGGCCAGAAACAAAGAACTTTCTTCTGAAACTCATCAGTCTATTCTTGTTTTGAGAAATGAAGGCTATTCCATGCGAGAAATTGCCAAGAAACTGAAGATCTCGTACAAGGCTGTGTACTACTCCCTTCACAGAACAGCCCAAACTGTTTTAGGACTCTTGGAAGATTAGTCCAAATGGGGACTAAAAGAGATCAAAATCAAATCTAACCAGACTAGATTAGTGTCTAGTTTGAGAAACAGATGCCTCACAAGTCCTCAACAGGCAGCGTCATTAAATAGTACCCGCAAAACACCAGTCTCAACGTCAACAGTGAAGAGGCGACTCCAGGATACTGGCTTTCTAGGTAGAGTTGCAAGGAAAAAGCCATATCTCAGACTGGCCAATGAAAAGATTAAGATGGGCAAAAGAACACAGACACTGGACAGGAAAATTGGACAAAAAGTGTTATAGACAGACAAATCTAAGTTTAAGGTGTTCGGATCACAAAGAAGAACATTCGTGAGATGCAGACAAAATGAAAAGATGCTGGAGGAGTGCTTGATGCCATCTGTCAAGCATGGTGGAGGCAATGTGATGATCTGGGGGTGCTTTGGTGGTGGTAAAGTGGGAGATTTGTACAGGGTAAAAGGGATCTTGAAGAGGGAAGGCTATTACTCCATTTGGAACGCCATGCCATACCCTGTGGACGGTGCTTAATTGGAGCCAATTTCCTCCTACCACAGGACAATGACCCAAAGCACAGCTCCAAACTATGCAAGAACTATTTGGGGAAGAAGCAGTCAGCTGGTATTCTGTCTATAATGGAGTAGCCAGCACAGTCACCGGATCTCAACCCTATTGAGCTGTTGTGGGAGCAGCTTGACTGTATGGTACGTATGAAGTGCCCATCAAGCCAAGCCAATCCAACTTGTGGGAGGTGCTTCAGGAAGCATGGTGTGAAATCTCTTCAGATTACCTCAACAAATTGACAACTAGAATGCCAAAGGTCTGCAAGGCTGTAATTGCTGCAAATGGAGGATTCTTTGACGAAGGCAAAGTTTGAAGGACATAGTCAAGTCATTGACAAAGTTATAAATAATGACTATTTCCTATTCATTTTGCAACTAATTTCATGCAGGTTTTCATGGAAAACAAGGACATTTCTACGTGACCCCAAACTTTTAAACGGTAGTGTATAAATTGTACAACTGATGCCATTTCCTAGATGTAACATCTGACACAAATTCTTGGAACATGCACAGTACATACAGTGCATTAGGAAAGTATTCAGACACCTTTTTCTACATTTTGTTACGTTACAGCCATATTCTAAATTGCATTAAATAAATAAAAAATGGTTAACAATCTACACACAATACCTCATAATGACAAAGCAAAAACAGGTTTTTAGAAATCTTTGCAAATGTATTAAATAAAAACCAGACACCTTATTTACGTATTCAGACCCTTTGCTATGAGACTTGAAATTGAGCTTCGGTGCATTGTTTCAATTGATCGTCCTTGAGATGTTTCTACAACTTGATTGGAGTCCACCTGTGGTAAATTAAACTGATTGGACATGATTTGTAAAGGCACACACCTGTTTATATAAGGTCCCACAGTTGACAGTGCATGACAGAGCAAAAACCAGGTCATGAGGTCGAAGGAATTGTCTGTAAAGCTCAGAGATAGGATTGTGTCGAGGTACAGGTCTGGGTAAGGGTACCGAAACATTTCTGGAGCATTGCAGGTCCCTAAGAACACAGTGGCCTCCATCATTCTTAAATGGAAGAAGTTTGGAATCCCCAAGACTCCTAGAGCTGGCTGCCCGGCCAAACTGAGCAATCGGGGAGAAGGGCCTTGGTCAGGGAGGTGACCAAGAACCCGATGGTTACTCTGACAGAGCTCCAGAGTTCCTATGTGGAGATGGGAGAACCTGCCAGAAGGACAACCATCTCTGCAGCACTCTACCAATCAGGCCTTTATGGTAGAGTGGCCAGACTGAAGCCACTCTTCAGTAAAAGGCACATGAAAGCCCGCTTGGAGTTTGCCAAAAGGCACCTAAAGACTCTGACCATGAGAAACAAGATTGAACTCTTTGGCCTGAATGTCAAGCGTCACATCAGGAGTTAACCTGGCACCTTCCCTATGGTGAAACATGGTGGTGGCAGCATCATGCTGTGGGATGTTTTTTCAGCGGCAAGGACTGGGAGACTAGTCAGGAACAAGGGAAAGATTAACAGAGCCAAGTTTGTAGCGTCATACCCTTGAAGACTCAAGGCTGTAATCGCTGCCAAAGCTGCATCAACACAGTACTGAGTAACAGGTCTGAATACTTAAGTATATGTTATTTCTGTTGATTTATACATTTTCAAAAAATTCTAAAAACCTGTATTTGCTTTGTCAATATGGGGTATTGTGTGTAGATTTAGGGGGGGGTAAACAATTGAATACATTTTAGAATAAGGCTGTAACGTTACAAAATGTGGAAAAAGGAGTCTGAATACTTTCCGAATGCACTGTATACTTGCTTTTGCCGTTTTCAATGTATAATGATATTTGATTGGCATCTGGTATATAGAGCACAGCCTAATTAACCTTGTTATCAAATATTGTAATTTATCCACACAAGACTGAAGTTAAGGTTGTTTTTCCTGTTACACAAACCTTCCACCCTGCCAAACAATAAACATGTGAAGAAGGGAGTCTCCACATACACTGCTAACATGTTTTGACCCGCATCTTTTCCCGAACGTGAAAGGACGAGCTTTTGGCATATCGCTCACACTCATTGAGATCCCATCTAAACAGAAACCACTGTTTAGACTGGAATATAAACTCATTTTGTTTATAATACACAATCGATTGACATAACCTATTGATGACTACAGTTAGTGCCTTCAGAAAATATTCATACCCCTTGATTTACATAAATATGCACACCCATTTGACACTCCAAATTGAGCTCAGGTGCATCCAATTTCCTTTGATCATCCTTGATGTCACTACAACTTGATTGGACTCCAGCTGTGGCCAATTAAATTGTTTGGACATGATTTAAAAACACCTGTCCTATATAAAGTCCCACAGTTTGCAGTGCATGTTAGAGCAAAAACTACCATGAAGTCTGAGGTACTGTACGTACATCGGAGATAGAATTGTAATGAGGCATACAGTGGCAAGAAAGTATGTGAACCCTTGGATTTAATAACTGGTTGACCCTCCTTTTGGCAGCAATAACCTCAACCAAACATTTTTAGTAGTTGCGGATCAGACCTGCACAATGGTCAGGAAGAATTTTGGACCTTTCCTCTTTACAAAACTATTTCAGTTCAGCAATATTCTTGGGATGTCTGGTGTGAACCGCTCTCTTGAGGTCATGCCACAGCATCTCAATCAGGTTGAGGTCAGGACACTAACTGGGCTACTCCAGAAGGCATATTTTCTTCTGTTGAAGCCATTCTGTTGTTGATTTACTTGTGTGTTTTGGGTTGTTGTCCTGTTGTGTTGTGTGTTCCTTGCAAACAACTCCACTGTAGTTTCATCTGTTCACTGAATATTTTGCCAGTAGCGCTGAACATCCATGTGCACTTTTGCCTACTTGAGACGTGCAGCAATGTTTTTACGACAGCAGTGGCTTCTTCCGTGGTGTCCTCCCATGAACCCCATTCTTGTTTAGTGTTTTACGTATTGTAGACTCGTCAACAGAGATGTTAGCAAGTCTTTAGCTGACACTCTAGGATTCTTCTTAACCTCATTGAGCATTCTGCACTGTGCTCTTGCAGTCAGCTTTGCAGTACGGCCACTCCTAGTGAGAGTAGCAACAGTGCTGAACTTTCTCCATTTATAGACAATTTGTTTTAGTGTGGACCGATGAAAATCAAGGCTTTTAGAGATACTTTTGTAACCCTTTCCAGCTTTATGTAAGTCAACAATTCTTAATCGTAGGTCTTCTGAGACCTCTTTTTTTGTTCGAGGCATGGTTCATATCAGGCAATTCTTCTTGTAAATAGCAAACTCAAATTTTGTGAGTGTTGTTTTTATAGGGCTAGGCAGCTCTAACCAACATCTCTAATCTCGTCTCATTGACTGGACTCCAATTAGCTTTTGGAGAAGTCATTAGTATAGGGGTTCAAATACATACATACATACATATTTTTTTTTTTACCTACACTGTGAATGTTTAAATTATGTATTCAATATAGACAATTGTTACTGAGGGGACTATCCTGGCTAAATAAATAACATGAAGTAAAAAATGAATTTCAGCATTTCACCAGTCTGGGCTTTATGGAAGAGTGGCCAGACGGAAGCCACTCCTGAGAAATAGGCAGATGACTGCACACCTGGAGTTTGCAAAAAGCCGCTGAGATCATGAGGCAAAAGATTCTGTTGTCTGATGAGACAAGTATTTTACTCTTAGGCCTGAATGCAAAGCGCTATGTCTGGAGAAAACCAGGCACCGCTCACTACCTGTCCAACGCCATCCCTACCGTGAAGCATGGTGGTGGCCTCATGGTATGTGGATGCTTTTCAGCGGCAGGGACTGGTAAGGGTGGGGAACAATAAGTGGAGCCAAATACAGGCAAATAAGAACTTGCTTCAGAGTGCAAATTACCTTAACTGGGGTGAAGATTAACGTTCCAACAGGACAATGACCCCAAGCATACAACCAGGGCAATGCTGGAATGGCTAGAGAACAAGAATGTGAAAGTCCTTGAGTGGCCCAGCCAAAGCCCAGACTTGAATCCCATTTGAAAATCTGTGGAAAGACTTGAAGATTGCTGTTCACCGCTGATATGTATCTAATTTAACAGAGCTTGAGAAAATCTGCAAGGAAGAATGTGCAAAGCTGATACAGACATACCCAAGACGACTCAAAGCTGTAATTGACGCCAAATGTGCTTCTATTGACTCGGGTGTCAATACTTTTTTATGTAAATTAGATTTCTGTAGAAAATGTTCTATAAATTGGCAACATTTTACTGAAAACATGCTTTCACTTTTTTATTATGGTGTATTATGTGTAGATGGGTGAGAAAGCAATCACTAATCAATTTTGAATTCAAGCTGTAACACAAAATGTGGAATAAGTCATGGGGAATGAATACTTTCTGAAGGCACTGTATGACATACATGTCAACTGTTTGCTGCTGCTTACATTCTACAAATCGTCCCCTCTGGTTTAGCAAAGCTGTTTCATAAAGTGATTGTCATCAAAATAGAGTAGTCATCCCCTGCATGAAAATGGATAAGCTTGTTTGATCGCCTTTAGTGATTTAGGGTGTGATTTTTATCGATTGGTTTGCGAATGCCTCAAATGGCATAGATGGCTGGTAGCTTAGATGTGGGAAATGTGATGCGTTTCCTTGGTAACTGAGCACATTGTTACTTGGGTGTTTGTTTTTTTGGAGGGTAGCAATTTGCTTTGATCAGTTAGTCTCCTAACTATCTGTCTAGAAAACATATCTTGTGGTGAATGAAAGAAATTATGTTGGATGGCTACAGAGGTACTAATCCACAGAATCTGTGCAGATTGAAGACCTACTCTCATATTAATGCCTAATCATTTGTAAATGAATCTAGGCTAGATTCTGTTGGCCTCATATATTATTTGGCTTGATAAGTGAGTAATTTTCACCTCAGTACAGTTAATTTTTTTGATACTGTCATAATTCCACTGTTGGCAGGTTAATGAAAATGTTCAGCTAGACAACTGGGGTAATGTGTCAAGAAAATAATCCTAATAAAAACAGAGCTCTGTCCCTGTGCTTCTGAAAAAGCACACCTCCCTCTTTTTTTTTTAAGTGGCAGGCAAATACCGCTAAACTAAATTAATGCATTTGCTTTCATCCACACACTCTCAATTAGCTAGGTCCTCATAAGAGCAGCAGGTGTCCAATTTTTTTCTGAGCGTCAATTTGGATACATAAAACGTACCATCCATAGTGAATGAATACATAGTTACAACTCCAACTCTGAGCCCTCTATCCTGAATGGACCCACATACAATATTTGATTTATTTACATATAAACATTATATTGGTTACGCACATACAATATTTTATATTTAATAAATACAGGCCTACATTCCACACCTGATGTGCATATTATATTGTTTAACATGGTTATATAACGTGTTATGTTTTATTTTCTTCCTTGCAGCCTGTGTTGCCCCATACAGCAGTGTGCTTCTCGTGTGGGGAGGCAGGGAAGGAGGACACTGTGGACACAGAAGAAGAGAAGTTTAGCCTCTCTCTGATGGAGTGTACCATCTGCAACGAGATCATCCACCCCAGCTGCCTCAAGGTGGGGCCAGACCCTCCATGTGTATGGCCGTCTGTCATAGCTGGAGAAGTAGTGTGTGTGTGTCTCTCTCTCTCTCACACACAATCTTCCATTCATACTGTCTTAAGTCAAATGTCTGCTCTGTATATTATTGGTTACATACATTTATTGATTGAATGATTGTGATTTCATTGTTTATTTTCTCCAACCTACAGATGGGTAAAGCAGAAGGCATCATAAACGATGAAATTCCGAATTGTTGGGAGTGTCCAAAATGCCACAAGGAAGGCAAGACCAGTAAGGTGAGAACTGTGACTGAGAACACTGGCCTGTCAGGCTCTGCTGATAAAACTAAACCAGAGGGTGACAAAGGACATCTATGATGTATGGATTAATCAATAATGGTTGATAAGGTAGGAGGATTGATTTGGAATGGGATGGAACACATTGTGTAAATAAGCTCTTAAATTGGAATATGATTTTGTTTCATTGACCCTATCCCCATTTCATATACTGAAGTAGGCTATAGTAGGGGTGGCAGGTAGCCTAGTGGTTAGTGCGTTGGGCCATTAACCAAAAGGTTTCAAGATCAAATCCCCGAGCTGCCAAGGTAAAAATCTGTCGTTCTACTCCTGAACAAGGCAGTTAACCCACTGTTTCTAGGCCGTCATTGTAAATAAGAATTTATTTTTAACTGACTTGCCTTACAAAAATTACATATAGAGTGCATTCGGAAAGTATTCAGAACCCTTGACTTTTTCCACATTTTGTTACGTTACAGCCTCATTCTAAAATGGATTACATTGTTCATCAATCTATACACAATACCCTGTAATGACAAAGCAAATACGGGTTTTTAGAAATCTTTGCATATGTATAAAAAAAATGTTTAATATCGCATTTACATAAATATTCAGTACTTTGTTGAAACACTTTTGGCAGCGATTACATCCTCGTCTTCTTAGGTATGATGCTACAAGCTTGGCACACCTGTTTTTGGGGAGTTTCTCCCATTCTTCTCTGCAGATCCTCTCAAGCTCTGCCAGGCTGGATGGGGAGCGTTGCTGCACAGCTAATTTCAGGTCTCTCCAGAGATGTTGAATCAGGTTCAAGTCCAGGTTCTGGCTGGGCCACTCAAGGATATGCAGAGACATGTCCTGAAGCCACTCCTGCGTTGTCTTAGCTGTGCGCTTAGGGTCGTTGTCCTGTGAAAGTTGAATCTTCGCATCAGTCTCAAGGTCCTGAGTGCTCTGGAGCAGGTTTTCACCAAGGATCTCTCCGTACTTTTCTCTTTTCATCTTTCCCTCGTTCCGGACTAGTCTCCCAGTCCCTGCCTCTGAAAAACATCCCCACAGCATGCTGCCACCACCATGCTTCACCATAGGGATGGTGCCAGGTTTCCTCCAGACGTGACACTTGGCATTCAGGCCAAAGAGTTGAATCAGACCAGATCTTGTTTCTCATGGTCAGAGTCCTTTAGGTGCCTTTTGGCAAACTCCAAGCGGGCTGTCATGTGCCTTTTACTGAGGAGTGGCTTCCGTCTGGCCACTGTACTATAAAGGCATGATTGGTGGAGTGCCTCAGATATGGTTGTCATTCTTGAAGGTTCTCTCATCTCCATAGATGAGCTCTGTCAGTGACCATCAGGTTCTTGGTCACCTCCATGACCATGGCCCTTCTCTCCCCAAATGCTCAGTTTGGCCGGGCGGCCAGCTGTAAGAAGAGTCTTGGTGGTTCCAAACTTCTTCCATTTAAGAATGATGGCCAGTGTGTTCTTGGGGACCTTCAATGCTGCAGAAATGTTTTGGGTCCCTTCCCCAGATCTGTGCCTCGACACAATCCTGTCCCAAAGCTCTATGGACAATTCCTTAAACCTCATGGTTTGGTTTTTGCTCTGACATGCACTATCAACTGTGGGACCTTGTGCCTTTCCAAATCATGTTCAATTCATTTAATTTGTAGAAACATCTCAAGGATGATCAATGGAAACAGGATGCACCTGAGCTCAATTGAGTCTCATAGCAAAGGGTCTGAATACTTATGTAAATAAGTAATTTTCTTTTATAATTTGCTAAAATGTCTAAACCTGTTTTTCGCTTTGTCATTGTGTGTAGATTGAGGATATATATTTTTTTACATTCATTTTAAAATAAGGCTCTAACGTAACAAAGTGGAAAAAGGGAAAGGGTTTGAATACATTCCGAATGCACAGTACATATTCTTAAATCCTCTTCCCCTTTCTCCACACATCAGGATGGGGGTGATGGCTCAGGGAAGAGGCGGATGGACAACGGAGAGGTGGGCCGATGGAAGCTGACGGACGATCCTCCGCCCACCAAAAAGAAACCCCCCTCTTTAGAAGACGGGGGGCGGCAGGACGGTCACAAGAGGAAGAAGGAGCTTCCCCAGGACAGCGGCCCCAAAAAGAAGGTAGGAAGATCTTTGCGGTGTTGCAGTATGCAAACATTTAGCATGCACACTGTGTATACCAAACATTAGGAACACCTTAATATTGAGTTGCATACCCCCCTTTGCCTTCAGAACAGCCTCAATTCGTCGGGGCATGGACTCTAAAAGGGGCAAAAAGCATTCCACAGGGATGCTGGCCCATGTTGACCCCAATGCTTCCCACAGTTGTGTCAAGTTGGCTGGATGTCTTTTGGGTGGTGCACCATTCTTGATACACACGGGAAACTGTGTGTACCAACGCTATTGTGAAAAACCCAGCAGCGTTGCGGTTCTTGACACAAACTGGTGGTGCTGGCACCTAGTACCATACCCCGTTCAAAGGCACTTAAATATTTTGTCTTGCCCATTCACCCTCCTAAATGGCACACATACACTATTCATGTCTCAATTTTCTCAAGGCTTAAAAATACTTATTTAACCTGTCTCCCCCCCTTCATCTACACTGATTTTGAAGTGGATTTAACAAGTGACATCAATAAGGGATCATAGCTTTCACCTGGATTCATCTGGTCAGTCTGTCATGGAAAGTGCAGGTGTACTTTGTTTTGTATGCTCAGTGTATCGTTGCTAAGAGGCCTACTAGTTGTGACCAGTTGCTATGAACGCAGCTTGCCAACTCTTGTCTCTGTCTGACCTTCTCCCTCAGATGAAAGGGGCGCATGAAAAACGCTTGAAAAAGGTAAAAGTTTTAAGCTCTGTCATAAAGCATATGGTTACTAAGAGCTCGATTCAATCCGTATCGTGGTAGATCCCCGTAAAAAAATTTAAAGGTAATTTCTGATTGAGCCGACATGTGCAGTGTTTACCGTGAATGCAGTCTTCGCGAATGCGGGAACATTGCCTTTGAATTTCAGTCGAGAGAACGCGGATCTTCGGGGATATGGACTGAATCCATCTCTTAGTTGAGTTAGTTATATTTCTCAATGGTAAAGGTTAGGGTTCATGCTCCTCTTGTCACTCTCTTCACTAACGTTATCCCTCCCATGACAGAAACAGAAACCTAACGTGTCAGAGACTGCAGAGTCCAATGGGCCCAACTCCTCCACCGGAGGCAGCCAGGGTTCCGGAGGGGGTTCCAACTCCACGCAGTCCCCCACCTCCACGGCCAGCCAAGACCAGCGCTCGCACCACCGCGAGAAATTGGAGCGCTTCAAGCGCATGTGCCAGCTCCTTGAGCGTGTCCGCGAGTCCAGCTCATCGAGCTCGTCTAGTTCCGAGTCCGACTCGGAGTCCGACTCTGACTCGCCTTCCGGTTCAGATGGCCGCCGCGGCTCTGAACCCTCCTCCCCCGTACCCGTCACTTATAGTAACAGTGCAAGGGAGCGCAACCGGGAACGGGACAGGGAGAGGGACAGGAGGCTGGCGGAGCTGGGCTTCAGTGCCAGTGAGGACTCTGAGGGAAGTGTTAAGGAGGAGGAGGAGGAGGCGGTGGAGGAGCAGGTTGTGGGAGACAAGCCTCGGCGTAGGGGGGAGGGACCTCCACGGGGCCGCAAGGGGCTCACGACGGACGGGAATGACGAGGAGAGCGGGGAGAGGAGTCGGAAGTGTACCCCATTGCCTCCACCCTCCCCTCTCTCCTCCACTCAGCCTCCACCTTCCTCCGGCCACGGCCCCTCGCCAGGTTCCGAGGGTTTCTCCGGTAAGCGCAGCAATGGCTCTGAGATGCGCAATGGACGGACACGGGCGGGGGTGAGGGACCGGGAGACTCAGGAGAAGGAGAATGCCAACAACAGCGGCGGCTCGGTGGCCAACCACCGACATGGAACTGGTAAGGGCAACAAGGGTAACAAGATCCGTAGCAACAAGCAAACAGGATCCCAACCAACGTCGAGGAACAGTAGCAACTCTTCCGCTTCTACTGCCACTACCACATCCAATGGGGGAGGGGGGGGGCTGCTGGGCCCAGGCAGCAACTCCTCAGGGGGCATGTCAGCCCTCGCCGCCTCACCCCGGTCACAGCCGTCCCGGATGGCTCCACGCTCGCAGATGATGAAACGCAGCCCCCCTGCTGTGCCATCGCCTCCCCGGCCTGTTCAGATGGAGCGGCACTTGGTACGGCCACCGCCTGCCTGCCCCGAGCCCCACTGCCTGCCCCTGGACAGCGGCTCCTCCCACGTGATGCCCCGCGACGTCTGGCTCCGCGTCTTTCAGCACCTCAGCCAGAGGGAGCTGTGTGTCTGCATGAGGGTCTGTCGGACATGGAGCCGGTGGTAAGTCTAGACAAAAGGTTCAGATGTGGTCAGCATCCGGTTGGGCTGGAAAAGGGTGGTTCAACACAAACTTGTTTGGACTACTAAGAAATGCATCTGTGATGTTGAGAACAATAGAAAACCATCCCTGAAAGGATATTCATTGACTGCAGTGTCTAAAATTTTGTGGTGTACAGTACACCAGACTTTCTTTTATTTTCTGTCTTGCTCTCTCAGGTGCTGTGATAAGAGATTGTGGACTCAGATTGACCTCAGCCGGCAGCGCTCCATCACCCCTCCTATGCTGAGTGGTATAATCCGCAGGCAACCAGTCTCCCTTAACCTGGGCTATACCAACATCTCGAAGAAGCAGCTCATGTGGCTCATCAACCGTCTACAAGGTATATTGCGTTCATTCAACACCTCTGCCTCCCTACTACATTTTTTTCCCTTCAATATAGTATGATCATGTCCTATTGTAGTTGGGCTGTCGTCACCGTATTGCTAGTCTGCCTCAGGGATTACGCTAACTCCTGACCTTCCTCTTTCTCTCCCAGGTCTACTGGAGCTAAATGTGTCGGGCTGTCCCTGGTCCTCTGTGTCGGCCCTGTGTCAGGCTGCTTGTCCCTGCCTGCGTCTGCTCGACCTCAGCCGGGTAGAAGACATGAAGGACTCGCACCTGAGGGAGCTACTGGCGCCCCCTACTGACTCTCGGACAGGTTAGTGACAAGTCACTCACATGATTGATTAGCCATCCATAACCTGCAATACATTATGGAAGGGAAGATGACATGTTGTGTTCATTGGATAGACTTGAAAACACAAATGCCAATCTATAAAATGTACTTTTTTAATTTCATGCTTGTTTCCAAGTGAATGTTGTTGCAAGTGAACAACCACTTTTCATATGCATGATAAACACAGACTGAATCTTAAGTCCTATAACATATTTAGCTTTGTTCTTGGTCAAAAAGCTCATGGAGAGAGCAGAGGGGGGCGGTTCCAGAACGTAACGGAGCTGCGATTGGCCGGGCTGGACTTGACAGATGTCGCGTCCCGCCTGTTGGTGCGCTACCTGCCCCACTTGACCAAGCTGGACCTGAGTCAGTGTGGCAACATCACAGACCAGACCATCCACACACTGACCTCCCCCATGTCTCCACTGAAGGACAGCCTCACCCACCTCAACCTGGCAGGTAAAAACTACACGTTAGACTCATTAGCCCCAAATCCACCAAGGTAGGTACCCTGTTAGTTTTTTTTGTTCATGTATTGCAGGTTATCAGACCACTAATGAGCAGGGATGTGCTCCAGATACTGACCTCTTCCCTCTGATGTTTAATCATGCTAAAGTAGCAACATACAGAGATACTTGTTCTCTTATTTCCCAACAATATCAACCTGGCTCCTGATTCAAATATTTAAACCAGGTCTACTCATGGAAGTGTTGCAGTCATTGTGATATGTAGGTTGACCGTTGGTTGTTAACCTCCTGTTGTTTCCTCCTGTCCGCAGGCTGTGTGAAGGTGACAGAGCAGTGCCTGCCCCTGTTGCGCCGCTGTGCCTCCCTGCAGAGCGCTGACCTGCGCTCCTGCACATTGCTCACTCCTGATGTCTGTCAGCTCCTCTCCTTCCCTTGCCCTGACGATCGGGTGCTGCTCAAGAACAGCTAAGGGCCTGCGACGCCCTCCTCCCACCACGTCCCCCCCACATCAACCACAACCACACTACAGAGAGATAAGAGAACGAGAGGGACCCTGCGATGTGGGCAGTGAGCCAGCCACTGGGGGAAAAGGACATGGAGTGGGAGCCACGAAAGAGAAAGGGGGATTAGAGAATGAGAGAACCATAGACCTTTCCCTACATTTCTCTGGATCGACTTGTTTCTGAACGGACATCATTGAAAATGTTTCAGCATGTACATATTCAATATCTGTACAATGGGTGTGTGTATATAAATGTAGTTTACTGTAAATGATCCACTCTCCGCCCCTTCCCTCCCTCCTACCCTCACACCAACCATGGCACACATTATCCAGCTGACATGTGTAAAGGCACTGCGCCGCCGTCTTGAACTAGCATCATTTGCACTCCATAATCAAAAGCTCCTGACGAATGAATCAAATTCCTATTTCGTGGCATCAGACCCACGAAGAATGTACCCAATGCCAGAGGCTGCGCCCCATCGGAAGCCGTTTAAAGTACAGACGGATGCTGGGCTGGTGTTTGTGTGTGTCTTTAAGTATGTGTGAGAGATGTAAACAGTGTTAATGTGACAATTGGAGCGAGAAAGAGATGGGAGATATGACCTGTCTGTTTCCTTCACCACTAAGCTCTCTGCTGCCCTCAATCTTTCAGGGGGGTAAGGACATTCAAGGTCCTACATATCCTGTTCAATGGCTCAAAACTCCTAGCCCCGACCACAACCCCTTATTTTCCTCTCTTCCTGCCCAACGTGCCATTCTCATGGGGTCTGTCCATCCTTGTGAATCTGATTGTCCTACTCTGTACCCTGGACAGCCCTTCCCATCACACTCCTCTTTACGCCCTTCTTTCCTGCTACTCGGTCTCTGCTGCCATGGCCCTTTTGCAGCTTGTGCTCCCCACCGTCTGTGCTGTGTGGGTACATTATGCAGAGCTGGACCTTGCTGTGTCCGACTGCAATGAACCATGCGTACCGTACTGTTTCATACCAGACCTGGAATTCGCCAAGACCCTTTATTCCCTGCTTCACGATGCCTGGCTGATGTAACCTAATCTTGTATATGTGCAGACAGGTTCAGTCTAGATCACGATCGCACAAACTTAGAAGTGAATGACTGACACGTTTTGAGTATGAATTTGGAAAACTGTCGATAACCGAGACCGTCTGTTGCACTGCTCTCGCTGCTCCACGTGGCAGGGGGAATTAAAATTAAGGCTGACCCTGGTGGAACTTCTGCCTCAGATGTGAGGGACTTTGAATATTTCCCCAGAATTGGGTTTATGTCAGTGTCCACATGCTGCTTATCTTCCAAAGCCAGGAACATCCCAGCCCATCCAACCTGCATTGCAGTCATTACTTTAAAGGTCTTGTAGGATGAGGGTTTGACTCAGTTGCAGCATTTCCCAAAATTGTTTCTCCATTAGGGTACCCCTGTGCATGCTGGGTTTTGACTATAATCACATATCCAGTGCAGTATTTTTTTTTATTCAGACTCAACTTTTTTAACCAATGCACTCTCAATCCAGTTGAGAGGCCAACGTCAACATTGTTGTTCCTTTTCCTGCTCACCCTATCATTATTAATAATTGATGTTATCGGTTGAAACCAGCATGTACAGGTCGTTCAGACCAGAGCCCAAGCTGTATTAAATTTGGTCGAGAGGAAATTGAAAAGACTTGAGCTGTATTGAATTAACATGAGCAGTATTTGACATGCGTAAACGGTATTCAGCTGAATCAGGCTGCATTGGACCAGTTCAAACGGCTACCGGACTGATAGGGCCAGTTCATTCAGTATTGGACTGGACAGCACTTTGTCCTGCAATACTGGACTCAACCATGCCAGGTTGGGTCAAGTGTTTCCCTTGTCTGTTTCTCCTTCTATAGCGGTTGTCCACTTCCTGAGCCATGTTGATCTGTATTTGTGCTTCAGTGCCACAGTGGATCTTGCTGCTGTGTGCTATCTGGAGCTAAACCCCACCAACTGTAGGCGGGTTGGTGGACGGTCTTGAGCCTCAATCTGTAATTCTCATCTAAATCATGTGTTTCCATATCCTTTCAACTATTCTGTTAGACTTTCAGTGATTCCATCCTCAATGGTTCTGTTTCAATTCCCAATACCATTTATTAGAACTCTTCAGCTTCCTTTGGGTATACATGTAGGGCTAGAGACCTGCCAAGTAACTATTGAGCCACTAGACAAATGGTAGTTGTCCCAATGCATTCAGTTGTACAACTGACTAGGTATCCCCCTTTCCCTAAAAGGTTGGTTTGAAAGGTCACATGCCCAGCTTGGACAGTGATTTCATCTTTACCCAGTTGTGTATTCTAAATCGCTTCCAGTGTTCCTGTGTGAATTTATAGACTTGCGTACAAAGCATTGGTACCAAGATTGCACTAACTGATCGATCAGAAGACAATTTAGGAGGGAACACTGAGCTATAGTGTGCATTATTACCCTGAAAGGGTATCTATATTAAAGCAGGTCAAATTAAAACACAGCCAAATCATGAACATCAAAAAACTTGATTCAAAAATAGAACTAATTAGCTGTCCATGCTAGTTACCATTTAGCTGGGTAGTCCAGCGTGTTTCAATGTTAGCTCAGGTTGAGTCCTACTTTAGATCATAGATGAAAGTCATTGTTGTTTGCCACTAAGCTATGCTGCTTACAGAGCTGAGCTTACCACGTAGCAACTGTAATTGTGGTGGGCTGAGGCTTACAGCGAAGCAAATGTCCAATATATATGGTGGAAAATTGCCTTCTGCCATACACACTCATCTGAATCAATATTTTACTTTTCATAGACTGAATGGGTCAGTTTTCCAAAAATGTTGTTTACTTCCATCAGTAATGTGGGGTTGTTACTACTCCTTGTCATCCAGTATGTTCTAGCATGAGAAAGCATATCAAAAGTTAAAACTGACAACCACTTTCAGAGAAAATATATGGGCGGCAGTTCATCGGAATTGATCCGGTAGTCCGATAAGGAAATTATTCCATACTCAAATCTGTCATTTTCTCACCCCCATCCTGATCCCAGCCTAGTCAAGTTGACTCAGACTTGACCCCTAGATTGTACAGTCTTGTCTCTACCAAACTCTATTGCACCAGAGTGACGCACTGGATCAACATTATCATTATCACCTCTTGCCAAAATTCCTGCTTTCTTTAAGGGGCATTTTATCCGTTTTTGTTTTGCTCTTGTTTATTTGTTCATTGTGTTGATCAAAATGAGAGAGAAAAGTAGAAGGATGTGAAAAATAGGAACTCAAGGCAGCTACTTACGAGTGACTACTGTAAAATGACTTAACTAAATAAAGACAGTGGGGTGGTTTTTACACTGTGTGGCCTCTGCTGATTTCTCAGATTTTACATTAAGTTATGTTGCCTACATAGCAGCTCACTCTTAAGTTATGTTGCCTACATAGCAGCTCACTCTTAATCCACTTTCAATGGAAAGCCGTTTGGGTCTCTGCGTGCCAAAAAAGACACGTCAAATAAGCTTGACCAATCAGGACCTGAATATGACTGCACGTCACATAATTTAACACGTTCATTAATTTTACGTAGTTGATACATATTGATTATACTATCACTCGTAATTTCATATGTCACAACGAAGTTGTCTCGCGCACCTACAGCGCTAGATTAAATTTAAAATAACCCTAATTTATAAGACAGTTCTTATTTGATTAATGGTGGTCAGACCCATCTATGTGAAGCTATCCACAAGGAATTGCCACAAAAGTGGACTTTGCGCTTAGCCATAAAAGTATGTCATTGACAGTGATGCAAATGAATACAAATAGTAGAATTATTCCTTAATTGAATAGATCATGCTAAACGAGTTTGAAAAGTTAAAAAATCAACAAAAGACTTTGTTAATTGGACAAAAATCTGTTGAAATCACACTGGATGTTTTTAGAATTGCATTGGGGGCATACTTATTTCACTATACAGACTTGCCCCATGTCAATGATCCACAATCCATATGTATCAGTCTACTCAGTGACATATCAAATCAAATTGTATTTGTCACGTGGCGAATACAACAGGTGTAGACCTTACAGTGAAATGCTTACTTACAAGCCCTTAACCAACAATGCAGTTAAGAAAATACCAACAACAAAAAAATAGATAACAAATAATTAAAGAGCAGCAGTAAATAACAATAGCGGGGCTGTATCAAGGGGTACCGGTACAGAGTCAATGTGCGGGGGCACCGGTGTCGAGGTAATTGAGGTAATATGTACATGTAGGTAGAGTTAAAGTGACTATGCATAGATAATAACAGAGAGTAGCAGCAGCGTAGAAGAGGGCGGGGGTGGGGGCAATGCAATAGTCTGGGAAGCCATTTAATTAGCTGTTCAGGAGTCTTATGGCTTAGGGGTAGAAGCTGTTTAGAAGCCTCTTGGACCTAAACTTGGCGCTCCGGTACCGCTTGCCGTGCGATAGCAGATAGAACAGACTATGACTAGGGTGGCTGGAGTCTTTGACCATTTTTAGGGCCTTCCTCTGACACACCCTGGTAGAGGTCCTGGATGGCAGGAAGCTTGGCCCTAGTGATGTATTGGGCCGTACACACTACCCTCTGTAGTGCCTTGCGGTAGAAGGCCGAGCAGTTGCCATACCAGGCAGTGATGCAACCCGTCAGGATGCTCTCGATGGTGCAGCTGTAAAACCTTTTGAGGATGAGGACCCATGCCAAATCTTTTCAGTCTCCTGAGGGGGAATAGGTTTTGTCGTGCCCTCTTCACGACGGTCTTGGTGTGCTTGGACCATGTTAGTTTGTTGGTGATGTGGACGCCAATGAACTTGAAGCTCTCAACCTGCTCCACTACAGCCCCGTCGATGAGAATGGTGGTCCTTTTCCTGTAGTCCATGATCATCTCCTTTGTCTTGATCACGTTGAGAGAGAGGTTGTTGTCCTTGCACCACATGGTCAGGTCTCTAACCTCCTCGATATAGGCTGTCTTGTCGGTGATCAGGCCTACCACAGTTGTGTCATCAGCACACTTAATGATGGTGTTGGAGTCGTGCCTGGCCGTGCAGTCATGAGTGAACAGGGAGTACAGGAGGGGACTGAGCACGCACCCGAGGGGCCCCCGTGTTGAGGATCAGCGTGGGGGATGTGTTACCTACCCTTACCACCTGGGGGCGGCCCGTCAGGAAGTCCAGTTGCAGAGGGAGGTGTTTAGTCCCAGGGTCCTTAGCTTAGTGATGAGCTTTGAGGGCACTATGGTGTTGAAAGCTGAGCTGTAGTCAATGACTAGCATTCTCACATGGGTGTTCCTTTTGTCCAGGTGTGAAAGGGCAGTGTGGAGTGCAATAGAGATCGCATCATCTGTGGATCTGTTGGTGCGGTATGCAAATTGGAGTGGGTCTAGGATTTCTGGGATAATGGTGTTGATGCAAGCCATGACCAGCCTTTCAAAGCACTTCATAGCTACAGACGTGAGTGCTACAGGTCGGTAGTCATTTAGGCAGGTTAACTTAGTGTTCTTAGGCACAGGGACAATGGTGGTCTGCTTGAAACATGTTGGTATTAGAGACTCAGACAGGGAGAGGTTGAAAATGTCAGTGAAGACAATTGCCAGTTGGTCAGCACATGCTCGGAGTACATGTCCTGGTAATCCGTCTGGCCCTGCGGCCTTGTGAATGTTTACCTGTTTAAAGGTCTTGCATCGGCTGCGGAGAGTGTGATCACACAGTCGCCCGGAACAGCTGATGCTCTCATGCATGTTTCAGTGTTACTTGCCTCGAAATGAGCATAGAAGTAATTTAGCTCGTCTGGTAGGCTTGTGTCACTGGGCAGCTCTCGGCTGTGCTTCCCTTTGTAGTCTGTAATAGTTTGCGTCAGAGCCGGTGTAGTACGATTCGATCTTAGTTCTGTATTGACGCTTTGCTTGTTTGATGGTTCGTCAGAGGGCATAGCGGGATTTCTTATAAGCTTCCGGGTTAGAGTCCCGTTCCTTGAAAGCGGCAGCTCTACCCTTTAGCTCAGTGCGACACCCAGAGAACATTAGCGTCGTAGTTCTTATTGCAGAACTCTGAGACAACTGTGAATTGAGCCAAATGTATTGTCAACCTATGTGTATTGAACACTATTCCCGGGGAAAAATAATACTGCGTGGATGTTTAGGAGTTTGATAACTCGGAGGAGGACGTTGGGAAAAATATATATTGGGTATTGAGTAGACTGATACCCCATTTCATTGATCCCAAATCCTTGGGTAAAGCTGTACAGTGTAATATGAATGATACCCCATTTCATTGCTCCACATTCCAAACTTGTTTAACATGATCTAGACTAAATATGGCATGATTCCACCAATTGTAACCTTCTGGATCACTTACAAAGAGATACTTTTATTTTGAAGACAAACCGCAAATTCCACTATTGGAATTTGCTGCTTATAACGTTAGCTTTTGGCAACAGGGTTAAGTAGCTGGCTAGCTATTTATTTTCATGAACTCTAGTAGAATTTCACAAAGGCGAACAACAAGTGGCTACCTCGCTAATACCTACTCACAAGGATTCCTAAATCATTACTAAGAATAATGAAAATGACTGCAGTTTCTACTGGTCATTGTTTTCAGGCTGGTTGTATTGGTTCTATCTAGGTACCAAGCTAAAGCTAGCTAGCCCAGAAGTTGCGGTCGAACAAATAATGCTTTATTACCAAAGCCGTATTGTAAACATCGTTCGTGGCAGTTCGCAGACTTTTTTGTACAGCTTTGACAGTGCTACTGATAGTAGTGGTGGCGCTTGGCTTGCACGCGTAAATTCATTACACACATTCTATAATAGAACTGTTATTTGACGTGTCAAATTAAAAGCTTATTTAACGTGTAAAATATTTTTATTTGACGTGTATCTTTTTTGACACGCAAAGACCCAAACGGCGTTCCATAAAATGTAGCTGCAGTTAGTTAACAGGTGCACAAACCAACTGGCCAGCCCTGGAGGGCAGCTGTGACAGATCAACCAAGACTATCACTCACCAACTCAATAGTGCCATGGATGGCGGACTAAGGGACGATTTATTTGAACTTTGTACAATTATTATTATTATTACACTCTTCCATGGCTTATTTCAACACGTTCATTGGAAATTAAAAGTTATAGGCAATACATAAAAGTATAGGGGGATTATTTAAATACGCGAGTTGTACCAACTGAAATGACGGTTAAATGTCATTACATTAGGCTAGCTAGCCATTTTATCCACTCCACCTTTGGTTTTGAATTTATTGAGAAGTCAGATCATTTTATGGTTGATTAAGTACAGGACAGCAACGTTTCAACTTAGACAACAATTATACAACAATTGGCTAATACCTTACCTATTTGAACAAACGTCAAGTTTTGGTTAAAAATGAATATGTTTAAGGTCCAGAAAGGGTGTACGCACATCAAAACGCGCTCGCGCGAAAGATAGATAGGGAGGAGTTTTTTTTTTTTTTTTTTTTTTCTCTCTCTCCATAGAAGCGGCGCGTGATATCCTTCCGCGGGAGTCAAGCAAGGCCCTTTCCCTCCCGACAACACAGAATGAACAAGCGGCATTTGCTGCTTAAACATTTTTTTTTCAGGTTCCGCGTTTGGAAATAGCGCATATCCAGAGTAAACTAATCGGCTGGGGGATACCGGGCGTGTATGTTTTTCTCACCGGCTTTCATTGATTTATCCACGGTCCTGTTACTTTGGTTGAACACTGAATAAATATAATCCGGGGTTGAGTTGTGCGCGGCAATCTAACTAGCGACTTCTGTGAAGAGTGGTTGGGACAGAATGGAGCTGATAACGATCCTCGAAAAAACTGTCTCTCCAGGTGATTATACAGCTCCATATACTTATCTTTAACATTTGCCATGTGAAGAGTTTAGGCCCAGCAACTTGACATATCTGTATTTGATAACGATAACGGGTGAAAGTTAAATCAGAAAAAGGGAGGAGGGAAATGCCTAGCAGTATGCTAGCTAGGCTGCTAATGTTACGGCCTACTCACTCCGCGGATGCGGCGAATTCGCTAACATGCTAACTTTTAGCACTGTTAATAGTTCAATCTGGGCGGCATTGACAGAGCTGCCAGTTGTCAAAATGTATTATCAGTTTAAAAAGTTGTCACCCACATAGTTTGTCATTTTGATGTGATGTTTCTACTGGTTTGATACGTATAGTTACCTATCGTTTAACTTGGCTAACTAGCCAGTTCATGTGCAACTAAATCGGCCCTGCCTTGTACGCCCGCTAACTTGAAAGATTACTAGCTAAGTACTGTAACTAGCATGTGCATGATGTGCCGATGTGAGAAAAAAATAGAAAAGCCCTGGACTCGATCATGTAAACCTTTTATTAGGTCGTATACGCTAGCTAGTGAAGTAAACATTTGTGCATTGCCCGTGGTGATGTAACATCAGTAGAGTTTGATACGAGTTGGTTAGCTCGATGGCCTCCAGTAGCTATCCGCTAGTGAGCATAGCATCCCCGGTAGCCAGCGTGTTGCATGACATGGGTCACATATCTAACTAATAAGGCTTGATAAACTGGCTATTTAATTTAGCTAGTTAACGAACTAATCTCGCATAACGAAATGTACACCCACAATTTCCCCAAGTAGATTTCCCAATTATCGAAGTAGCAGTGAATGTGATCACTGGTGCGCACTGTACAAACTAGCTAATGTTAGCTAGGTAATCGTGGTAGCCTAGGTAGCTAATCGTTCTAGCTAGCTAGGCAATGCAGGAATTGCAGATGCATGCTAACAGAACTTTGCTGCTAAATGTTGTAGCTAACTAGCAAGTGCACTAGCTATTCACATAGTATAACGCTAACATTTTCTCCCTCGCCCCCTCAGATCGAAATGAACTGGAGGCGGCACAGAAGTTTCTGGAGCAGGCTGCAATTGAGAATTTGGTTTGTATAACTACACATTTATCAGTCAGACGGTTAATTATTCCGGTCACATTCAGGACTGGCGCCAGAAACCCAGGGCATGAGCGCATTGAATTGAATTGCCGGCGTTTTCAACTGGGCCCTTCTTCCTCCATCTCAACATTATGGCAGCAGCGTCACACGCCTCAGCTTTCGCGAATGAATGGAGACCTAGCTTTAACCCACGTTAGCTAGCTAGCACACCAGCTACACCCATGTTGGCATCCAGTGCCTTGGCATGATCGTTTGGCACTAACAACATTTCGACAAATTCGCGTTTTCAGTGAAATTATTTTTTTTTAAATTCATTGATTAATTTCACTTGAGCAATATAACCCCGGCATCGAATAACGAGTTCACTGATAGTGATAGATTACTAGCAGGGCGGATTACCCTTTTTTGATATGGACACATGTGGTTAACATGTTGTAATCTTATAGCAGCACTTTATTCAGTAACTAATAGTTAACCGGAAAGCTGCCTGATAGGCTTTTACTAGTGAGCAACAGCACTCCGCCCCCCCTGACAGATGTCCATTGCATTTTTGGAGTAGAAAGCGAAAGAGGGTGTAGCTAGCTGGCTAGAGAAAAGGAAATAAGGCGTGATCAAGGCATCTGTAATTGAACTACATTTTTGCTTAGTTATTTAGTTTTGAAATATGAGTCTGCATGCACTCTGCCTTTTTGAGGAAACATTTATGATATGATAACTATTTTGGGCAGTGGCAGATCCCCATAGAAAAAGCTAGTTTATGCAAAGTGTTCAGGGCTCATTAGAACGGATGAACCGAAGTGGCATGCTACCTACATCTGCCAGTTAACCTTTCTCGTGCTAGACTCTATATTGTGCATGTTACATACAAGTATATTCTGCAGGGTAGTCAAAAGCTAAACATGGATTGTGTAATCTCTCATTTATTTGTCCACACATCCTAATGTTGCTTTTTTCAAGTTAAAGCATTATATATATTTTATTTATTTACATTTTAGTCATTTAGCAGACACTCTTATCCAGAGCGACTTACAGGAGCAGTTATGGTTACGTGCCTTTCTCAATGGCACATTAGTTGTTGTTTTTTTACCTAGTCTCCTCATGGAATCGAACCAGCAAACTTTTGGTTACTGGCCCTACACTGTTAACCGCGAGGCACCTCAAAGGTCTATGGCTTTGTTTGCTGGACTGTGCAGCTCTGTTAATGACCAGTCACATAATTAGCTAGGCAGATCAAAAACTATTAAGGGAGTTTGACCCTAGTCAGTAGATGCCATGGTACAAGTGTTGCTAAATGGCCTTTTGTGGTGCCCTCCTGTCCTTCATTATCATTGAAGACCGCATTATGATTAAACCCAATCTGTCTTTTAATCCATCAGCTAAAGGGACATACAGTTGAAGTCGGAAGTTTACATACACTTAGGTTGGAGTCATTAAAACTCGTTTTTCAACCACTCAAATCAAATGTTATTTGTCACACATACACATGGTTAGCAAATGTTAATGCGAGTGTAGCGAAATGCTTGTGCTTCTAGTTCCGACCATGCAGTAGTATCTAACAAGTAATCTAACAAATTCACAACAACTACCTTATACACAAGAGTAAAGGAATGAATACGAGTATGTACATATAAATATCTGAATGAGCGATGGCTGACCGGCATAGGCAAGATGCAGTAGATGGTATGGAGTACAGTGTGTGTGTGTGTGTGTGTGTGTGTGTGTATATATAGATATAGATGAGTAATGTAGGATATGTAAACATTATATAAATGGCATTGTTTAAAGTGGCTAGTGATACATTATTTCATCCAATTATAATTATTAAAGTGGCTAGAGATTTGGGTCGATGGCCGAACGGCATAGGCAAGATTCAGTAGATGGTTTAAAGTACAGTGTATACATTTGATATGAGTATTATATACACATTATATACAAAATTGTTTAAAGTTGCTAGTGATACATTGTTACATCCAATTCCTTTTATTTAAAGTGGCTAGAGATTTAAGTCAGTATGTTGGCAGCAGCCACTCAATGTTAGTGATGGCTGTATAACAGTCTGATGGCCTTGAGGTAGAAGCTGTTTTTCAGTCTCTCGGTCCCAGCTTTGATGCACCTGTACTGACCTCGCCTTCTGGATGATAGCGGGGTGAACGGGCAGTGGCTCGGGTGGTTGTTGTCCTTGATGATCTTTTTGGCCTTCCTGTGACATCGGGTGGTGTAGGTGTCCTGAAGGGCAGGTAGTTTTCCCCCGGTGATGCGTTGTGCAGTCCTCACTACCCTCTGGAGAGCCTTACGGTTGAGGGCGGAGCAGTTGCCGTACCAGGCGGTGATACAGCCCGACAGGATGCTCTCGATTGTGCATCTGTAAATGTTTGTGAGTGATTTTGGTGACAAGCCGAATTTCTTCAGCCTCCTGAGGTTGAAGAGGCGCTGTTGCGCCTTCTTCACCACGCTGTCTGTGTGGGTGGACCAATTCAGTTTGTCCGTGATGTGTACGCCGAGGAACTTAACTTTCCACCTTCTCCACTACTGTCCCCTCGATGTGGATAGGGGGGTGCTCCCTCTCCTGTTTCCTGAAGTCCACGATCATCTCCTTTGTTTTGTTGACATTGAGTGAGAGGTTATTTTCCTGACACCACACTCCGAGGGCCCTCACCTCCTC
>QNTS01000309.1:826133-897598 GCA_003317085.1 Hucho hucho
TCTCAAAGCACTTCATGATGACGGAAGTGAGTGCTACGGGGCGATAGTCATTTAGCTCAGTTGCCTTAGCTCTCTTGGGAACAGGAACAATGGTGGCCCTCTTGAAGCATGTGGGAACAGCAGACTGGGATAGGGACTGATTGAATATGTCCGTAAACACACCTGCCAGCTGGTCTGCGCATGCTCTGAGGACACGGCCAGGGATGCCATCTGGGCCGGCAGCCTTGTGAGGGTTAACACATTTAAATGTTTTTCTCACATTGGCTGCGGTGAAGGAGAGCCCGCAGGTTTTGGTAGCAGGCGTGGTGGCACTGTATTGTCCTCAAAGCGAGCAAAGAAGTTTAGTTTGTCTGGGAGCAGGAAGTCGTGGTCTGCGACGGGGCTGGTTTTCTTTTTGTAGTCCGTGATTGACTGTAGACCCTGCCACATTCCTCTCGTGTCTGAGCCGCTGAATTGTGACTCTACTTTGTCTCTATTGGCGCTTAGCTTGTTTGATTGCCTTGCGGAGGGAATAGCTACACTGTTTGTATTCAGTCATGTTTCCGGTAGCCTTACCCTGGTTAAAAGCAGTGGTTCGCGCTTTTAGTTTTGCGCGAATGCTGCCATCAATCCACGGTTTCTGGTTGGGGAAGGTTTTAATACTTGCTATGGGTACAACATCACCAATGCACTTGCTAATAAACTCGCTCACCGAATCAGCGTATACATCAATGTTGTTGTCAGATGCTATCCGGAACATATCCCAGTCCACGTGCTCGAATCAATCTTGCAGCGTGGAACCGGATTGGTCAGACCAGCGTTGAACAGACCTGAGAACGGGCGTTTCCTGTTTTAGTTTCTGTTTGTGGGCTGGGAGCAACAAAATGGAGTCATGGTCAGACTTGCCGAAAGGAGGGTGGAGAACTGCCTTGTATGCATCACGGAAGCTGGAATAACAATGATCCAGGATTTTACCAGCCCGGGTGGCACATTCGATATGCTGGTAAAATTTCGGGAGCCTTGTTTTCAAGTTAGCCTTATTAAAATCCCCAGCCACAATAAATGCAGCCTCAGGATATGTGGTTTCCAATTTACCTAGAGTGAAATTAATTTCTTTGAGTGTCGTCGATGTGTCAGCTTGAGGGGGGATGTACACGGCTGTGATTATAATCGAGGAGAATTCTCTTGGTAGATAATGCGGTCGGCATTTGATTGTAAGGAATTCTATGTCAGGTGAACAAAAGGACTTGAGTTCCTGTATGTTGTTATGATCACACCACGTCTCGTTAATCATAAGACACACACCCCCGCCCTTCTTCTTACCAGATAGATGTTTGTTTCTGTCGGCGTGATGCGTGGAGAAATCAGGTGGCTGTACCGACTCTGATAACGTGTCCTGAATGAGCCATGTTTCCGTGAAGCAAAGAACGTTGCAGTCCCGGATGTCTCTCTGAAAGGCAACCCTCGATCTGATTTCGTCTACTTTGTTGTCCAGAGACTGTACATTGGCGATTTAAAATACTCTGGAGAGGTGCACGATGCGCCCGTCGACGTAGCTTGACCAAAAGACCGGCGCGTTTCCCTCTTCTCCTGCGCCGCCGTTGTTTTGAGTCGCCGGGTGCTATCCAGTCTATTGTCCTAGTTGGGGTACCAAACAGAGAATCCTCTTCGGGAAAGTCGTTTTCCTGGTCGTAATGTTGGTAAGTTGACGTTGCTCTTATATCCTATAGTTCCTCCCGTTTTGTATGTAATAAAACTTAATATTTCCCGGGGTAACAATGTAAGAAGTAATACATAAAAAAACAAAATACTGCATGGTTTCCTGAGAACGTGAAGCGAGGCTGCCATCTCTGTCGGCGCCGGAATAGGTAACACTTCTTGTTAACAAAATGTATTTTTGGCAAATCAGTTAGGACATCTACTTTGTGCATGACACAAGTAATTTTTCCAACAATTGTTTACAGACAGATTATTTCACTTATAATAAACTGTATCACAATTCCAGTGGGTCAGAAGTTTACATACACTAATTTGACTGTGCCTTTAAACAGCTTGGAAATTTCCTAAATGATGTCATGGCTTTAGAAGCTTCTGATAGGGTACTTTACATCATTTGAGTCAATTGGAGGTGTACCTGTGGATGTATTTCAAGGCCTACCTTCAAACTCAGTGCCTCTTTGCTTGACATCATGGGAAAATCATAAGAAATCAGCCAAGACTTCAGAAAAACATTGTAGTCCTCCACAGGTCTGGTTCAGCCTTAGACGCAATTTCCAAATGCCTGAAGGTACCACGTTCATCTGTACAAACAATAGTACGCAAGTATAGACAACATGGAACCACGCAGCCGTCATACCGCTCAGGAAGGCACCTAGAGATGAACGTACTTTGGTGCGAAAAGTGCAAATCAATCCCAGAACAACAGCAAAGGACCTTGTGAAGATGCTGGAGGAAACAGGTACAAACGTATCTATATCCACAGTAAAACGAGTCCTATATCGACATAACCTGAAAGGCCGCTCAGCAAGGAAGAAGACACTGCTCCAAAACCTACAAACCTGACTCCGTCACACCAGCTCTGTCAGGAGGAATGGTCCGAAATTCACCCAACTTATTGTGGGAAGCTTGTGGAAGGCTACCTGAAATGTTTGACCCAAGTTAAACAATTTAAAGGCAATGCTACCAAATACTAATTGAGTGTATGTAAACTTCTGACCCACTGGGAATGTGATGAAAGAAATAAAAGCTGAAATAAATCATTCTCTCTACTATTATTCTGACATTTAACATTCTTAAAATAAAGTGGTGATCCTAACTGACCTAAGACAGGGAAATTTGACTGGGATTAAATGTCAGGAATTGTGAAAAACTGAGTTTAAATGTATTTGGCTTAGGTGTATGCAAACTTCTGACTTCAACTGTACGTTTTTAATCTCCAGAAAGCCTAGATAGTGACACCAAGCTAGACACTTTATGTCTCATAGGTTTTTAGACATTATTGAAAATGTATTTAAAAAAAAAATACAGACATATTACATTAAGTATTCAGACCCTTTACTCAGTACTTTGTTGAAGCACCTTTGGCAGCGACCACAGCCTCGAGTCTTCTTCGGTATGATGCTACAAGCTTGGCGCACCTGTATTTGGGGAGTTTCTCCCATTCTTCTCTGCAGATCCTCTCAAGCTCTGTCAGGTTGGATGGGGTGTGTTGCTGCACAGCTATTTCCAGGTATCTCCAGAGATGTTCGATCAGGCTCAAGTTTGGGCTCTGGCTGGGCCACTCAAGGATATGCAGAGACTTGTCCTGAAGCCACTCCTGCATTGTCTTGGCTGTGTGCTTATGGTCGTTGTCCTGTTGGAAGGTGAACCTTCACCCTGGTCTGAGGTCCTGAGTGCTCTGGAGCAGGTTTTCATAAATTATATATCTCTCTACTTTGCTCCATTCATCTTTCTCTTGATCCTGAGTAGTTTCCCAGTCCCTGCTGCTGAAAAACATCCCCACAGCATGATGCTGCCACCACCATGCTTCACTGTAGGGATGTTGCCAGGTTTCCTCTAGACGTGAAGCTTGGCATTCAGGCCAAGAGTTGAATCTTGGTTTCATCAGACCAGAGAATCTTGTTTCTCATGGTCTGAGAGTCTTTAGGTGCCTTTTGGCAAACTCCAAGCGGGCTGTCATGTACCTTTGACTGAGGAGTGGCTTCAGTCTGGCCACTCTACCATAAAGGCCTGATTGGTGGAGTGCTGCAGAGATTGTTCTTCTGGAAGGTTCTCCCATCTACACAGAGAACTCTGGAGCTCTGTCAGATTGACCATCGGGTTCTTTGTCACCCCTCTGACCAAGGCCCTTCTCGTGCGATTGCACAGTTTAGCTTGGTGGCCAGCTCTAGGAAGAGTGGTGGTGGTTCCAAACTTATTCCTTTTTAAGATTGGAGGCCATTGTGTTCTTGGGGACCTTCAATGCTGCAGACAATTTTTGGTACACTTCCCCAGATCTGTGCCTCGACACAATCCTGTCTCAGAGCTCTATGGACAGTTCCTTCGACCTCATGGCTTGGTTTTTGCACTGACATGCGCTGTCAACTGTGGGACCTTATATTGACGTGTGTGCCTTTCCAAATCATGTCCAATCAATTGAATTTACAACAGGTGGACTCCAATGAAGTTGTAGAGACATCTCAAGGATGATCAATGGAAACAGGATGCACCTGCTCAATTTCGAGTCTCGTAGGAAAGTGTCTGAGTACTTATGTACGTAAGGTATTTCTGTTTGTTTTTTTACATTTGCAAAAATGTCTTAACCTGTTGTTGGCTTGTCATTGTGGGGTATTGCTAAGGATATCTTTTTATTTAATCCATTTTAGAATAAGGCTGTAACAGAAGAAAATGTGGAAAAAGGCAATGGGTCTGAATACTTTCCAAAGGCATTGTATATGTAAAACATTTTGTTTTGGATACACAAACATATTACAGATCTGATTTAAAATAACCACATGGATCGGAAGAGATTTATGGAGCCTGCTGCTGCCACTCACTGACTGCAGCATGCATGGAATTTAGTGTCTAAATTGTTTTGCTGTTGCATACGAACCTGCTCCGTCATGTCTGTTGATTGATTTACTAGCCTCCTACATCCTTCAGTTGCTGAATGTAACTGTTGAACGCTGTTCAGAATCACTGCAGTGAAATCTTATTCATGCCGGGGACTGAAGGACTGTGGTGATGACATTTTTTTTCTTACCTGTGTTTTACTAAACCACTACCATCTTATGGCCTGATTTTGAAAAAATACATTTTAAAAACTCTCCCCACCCAATCTCCCTTTCTTTCTCCAGCCCACGTTCCTGGTGGAGCTCTCCAAGGTGCTCGCCAACCCTGGCAACACCCAGGTGGCTCGCGTGGCCGCAGGGCTGCAGGTGAAGAACTCGCTCACCTCCAAAGACCCGGACGTGAAGACACGCTACCAGCAGAGATGGCTGGCCATCGACGCCAACGCCCGGAGGGAGATCAAGAATTTTGTAAGGAGGAACTCCTCTTCCACCTCTTTATTTATACTTTCTAGCTTCAGTTGGCTTTTATGTGGTCTCCTGCCCCCCCCTCTTTTTTGGGATTGAAATGGGATTGAAATATATTAAACCCTCTTACGGTTTTGTTAAGTGACAGTGTGGGTTACACAGTGACAGTCATTTAATTCAAATATCCCCTGGGGGAAAAGAGGATCCCGGTGCTGAAGTTGATTACTCTTTGACCCCCCCAAGGTAATTTAACCTCAAGAAACCTACCCAGCCAAATTACTTATTTGACTTAAGCCCTTGGCTCCTATAAGAACCAATGTCCTCCGTCTCACTCGGCTTCACCCAGCCAAATGCACAAGTTGATTCACCTCTAACCCCCCCCCCCCTTCCTTTCACTCCCCTCCAGGTTCTGCAGACCCTGGGCACGGAGACGTACCGGCCCAGCTCGGCCTCCCAGTGCGTGGCCGGCATCGCCTGCGCAGAGATCCCCGTCACCCAGTGGCCCGAGCTCATTCCCCAGCTGGTGGCCAACGTGACTGACCCCAGCAGCACTGAGCACATGAAGGAGTCCACCCTGGAGGCCATTGGATACATCTGCCAGGACATAGTGAGTGCCTCTGGCACACAAACTTGCACACATGAGGATACAGTGGTTATAACTTCAAAATTCAACTACTGTAATTTGAAACTTGTGATATTGTGTCCTCAATTACAATTGCACAAAGACAAGATTCCAAAATCGAACCTAGACTAAATTGGTTTCTTTGTTTTCCAATGCATGTTTCGCTGCAGAGCAGACTTAACTTCCATGAACAACTGTCTTCTCTCCTCCCCTGTGCTGTAGGACCCTGAGCAGCTGCAGGACAACGCCAACCAGATCCTGACAGCCATCATACAGGGCATGAGGAAGGAGGAGCCCAGCAACAACGTCAAGCTGGCTGCCACCAACGCACTGCTCAACTCACTGGAGTTCACCAAAGCCAACTTTGACAAAGAGGTGTGTTAGTCTCCTGCCCCGCCATGCCTGGGTCCCACTATATTAGTGTTTAAGTTCCTCCTTTGTTGCATGATGTGACCCCAAAAATGGAAAGATGAAATGGACAAATCTGAGCTTGTTTATAGACTTAACTATCTGGTCTGTGATGAGAAACCGTGCACCACGCTGAACGTGTGATGGATAACCCCTACCACAATATCGAAGACTTGCACACAAGGCTTGATTTTTGAATGCTTTGTCTATGGGCCGGTCGTAACAGTGAATGGGTCTGTGTTTTCCAGACGGAGAGACACTTTATAATGCAGGTCGTCTGCGAGGCCACACAGTGCCCAGACAACAGAGTGAGTATCGTGAGTTTCTCTTTTCTATTTAAACCTTTTTTGGCGCATTTTATTCCATGCTTTCAGCCAATAATCATATTCTTAACCAATGTTGGTGAAATGCTATGTCTGTCTCCCACAGGTACGAGTGGCTGCCTTACAGAACTTGGTGAAGATAATGTCTTTGTATTATCAGTACATGGAAACGTACATGGGCCCAGCACTGTTTGCGGTAAGCACCCCAATGCAGAAACTTGGTCTTGCTCTGTGGTCTTTAGATGTGCTTCTATTTCTTTCTGAAGAATTTGATGCAGAATCCAAAAAAGGTCTTGATGGATTACTGATATTACAGTTACTGATATTGTAGAGTCGCTCGTTGACCACTTGTCTGGTCTGTGATGAGAAATCATGAACCACGCTGAAAAGCCTGATGTATAACTCCTACGACAATATCTGAGACCTGCACGGACACGACACCAGTGGTCCGTTTCAAGGACGCTCCTTTAAAATGAACATCCTGACCCCCCCTGGTCTCTGTCCACTCCCTCCCTACCCCGAACAGATCACAATAGAAGCCATGAAAAGTGACATTGATGAAGTTGCCTTACAAGGAATCGAGTTCTGGTCGAACGTGTGCGACGAGGAGATGGATTTGGCCATCGAAGCGACTGAGGTGAGCCCCCCCACACGCACTTTCAAACGTGTTTCAACTCGATTAACTGAAGCCCACGAATGTAAATGTACACATGTTTTATATATGTAAATGAACACGTTTTATATATTATAAGACCAGAAAGGGTCACAGTTAGCCATGTTGCTGAGTGACAATATAGCTCACCTGTCTGGTCTGTGATGAGAAATCATGCACCACGCTGAACGTCTGATGGATAACCCCTACCACTACCTGAGACCTGCACGTACCTTATTTTGTTAACACTCCATTAGTCAGCCGTTAAGCTGACACCCTTACCTTGAGGGTGTTTATTTTAGACGCAAAATGCGTACAATGAGGAGTTGCACAACAACAAAAAGGTACCAAACTTAGAGGAATAGTTGCATCTCTCTCTCTCCCCAGGCATCGGAGCAGGGCCGGCCCCCGGAGCACACCAGCAAGTTCTATGCCAAAGGAGCCTTGCAATACCTGGTGCCCATCCTAACCCAGACCCTCACCAAGCAGGTACCCAAGAGAAGAGCCCGCGGCAGTCATTTTACACACTTTATTGTCCTCTTCATTACACATTAGGGCACAGATTTGATAGACACAATTCAAATTAAGCATCTGTACACGCCACACAACATTTCAGTCTACAGGTTTTAGTGTTTAACACAAGGCAAGATTCTTTGCAGTTCACAGCCCAGCCTAGCTAACAGTCCACACACAATTCTAAGTGAAACAATGTTAATGAGGTTGGAAGAGGAAAAAATCGACCAAAAAGATTTGGATTAATGTGAAGCATGTGAAAAATGCCAACCGCAGGGTGTTGAAACCTTACCCGGACAGGGTAAGCCAGCCAGTGGAAGTGAAGGCATCCCCAGCCAGTTAGTCCTTGGAGAGCAGGGCAGCGGTGGTGACTCTACATGATTTAATGTCAGCCAGAGACATTAAAACGTCCGTCCACCTTTATAACCTAGAATGATCCTGAGTGAGACAGAAACTGATTGATAAGGATATGGGTGAATAATTTACTGCTATTAAAATCACTGTACAACACCACAGCTCTAATACCTCTAGCTGGCAGAATCCTTCATTTTGAGATTAAGTTAAGATTCTGCCTCCTAGGAAAACCTGTCTGGTCTGTGATGAGAAATCATGCACCACGCTGAACATGTGATGGATAACCCCTACCACAGTATCTGAGACATGCAGACATGTATTTATTAATTTGACCTTTATTTAACTAGGCAAGTCAGTTGAGAACAAATTCCTTTTTTAAATGATTGCTTACACCGTCCAAAGCTGGACGACGCTGGGCCAATTGTGCGCTGCCCTATGGGACTCCCAATCGCGTCTGGTTGTGATACAGCCTGGATTTGAACCAAGCTGTCTAGTGACACCTCTAGCACTGAGATGCAGTGCCTTAGACCGCTGCGCCACTCGGGAGCCCTTATTAAGGGAGGGGGGTGGCTCCTCACCCATCCAGGCGCCACCATTTTGTCTAATACCACAGATACAAAATAGTTGCTAGTCCCCCAGGAAGACTGTGTTCTACTGCTACCACCCATTCTATAATAAGTAGAAGTGTACCAAGTGAAGTCTAGCAGGGAGGTGTGAGGGTTTCTGTACCATCCCAGTCTATCTATTAGGGGCTTTAATGAGACACTGTACTTGTCTAGCTGAATTTGTGTGTCCCATTTGTCTGTCCTTTGTGTTGGTATCTGTTATTTTGTGTGTCCTTTTGTACAGAACATCCTTGTTGATATGCTATAGGTACCTGTTCATGTAAATGTATGCCTTTTCGTTTGGGTCTCCTTCCCCTCTACACAATCAGGTCATCTCTCCCGACATACCTCTTATGTAAATGTCTTTCCTCTCACCTCTCCTATGTGCTAGTCCGGTATAGATTCCTCTCATACTTCTCCTTCCCTCCACCCCCCTTCTATGTTCCTCTGTCAATAGACATTGGTTTTATCCCTCCTTTCTCAATGTCATAACGTTTCATGTAAATGCGTCTCTTCTCATTCACCCCTCTCGCTTCCTCCTCAGGACGAGAACGACGACGATGACGACTGGAACCCGTGCAAGGCGGCGGGCGTGTGCCTGATGCTGCTGGCCACGTGCTGCGAGGACGACGTGGTGCCTCACGTGCTGCCCTTCATCAAGGAGCACATCAAGCACCCAGACTGGCGCTACCGCGACGCCTCAGTCATGGCCTTCGGCTCCATCCTGGAGGGGCCCGAGCTCAACCAGCTCAAACCCCTCGTCATCCAGGTGACTAACTTCACCACATGTAGAACATAGTAGACATGAAGACACACAGTCAACATGCTGTAAGCTATTCTTGTAACGGTTTCGCTCAATTCATTCTAATTAACCTAATAATTATGACACACCCCTCACTATTGTCATTGGTTGCACTAATTGCACTGTTTGTCTACATAACCTGGTTCAAGTATTCATGACATTACCCTGAGGAAGGCACAGTGATGCCGGAACGTTGGTTCACCCAATAAATGACTGGGCGTTTAAATGACTGGGCGTTTAAATGACTGGGCGTTTAAATGACTGGGCGTTTATATATGGTGTGCGACTATTTTTATATCTTAGTTTATTCGTTGTTAGTCAGCACCTCTACACAAAATAATTTTCTCTGATTGTGCGCCAGCTCATGCTTTTTATTAGACATGAAGACATGCCATATCATGATCTCAACCAGCAGCTAACATATCAGATAGAAGAGGAATTCTTGACTATCTGTTAGGAAATTCTTGGCATAGTAGTGATGGGATGTTTGGCTCTTTGGACTGGATCGGACTCGTTCAGTCAAAAGAACGACTCGTTCTACTCCTTTTTGTTCATTTGAGTCGGTAATGCCCAGAGCACGCAGGACCCCCCGACCGGTGAACGACAACTGAGAACTCTCGTTCACATCTCGTTCACCGTAAGGGGCTTATTGGCACAGTCATTTGTGATTGAGACATGTGAAACTGTGCTTTAAACAATGTACATTTGTTGATTGCCAGGCATACAAATAAGATTATTTCTTTATACATTTGAAACGAGGTATAGTTGTGGCTCCAACCGGACTAGATTGTGAAAGACTCCTTAAATGTCTCCCGTGAGGGTGATGAGCACCATGTTCAAACTGCAGCCTCCAGAACGATTAATTGTCGAGTTTGAGTTTGTTGAGCAGAGTATGTTTTGGTTCTAAAAAAGCTGTGTCAATGACTTTCAGTAATCAATTAATTGCAGTCGTTCTTGCACCATGCAATCAATTATCAGTTGTAAACATGTATTTTTCTTCTCGACGCTTATGATCTATTTCCCTGTGAGTGTATGACCGGTGGTTGGTGGTCGGAGCACGTCTCTGGAGCCGCTGAGCCAGAGGAGCGCTTATTAATCCTGCTGTAGGCAGGTCTCACTACGGCCAGTACTAGCAGGTCAAAACCAAACACTAAAATGAACCAGTCACTCAGGAAAAACAAATCAATGCGTCTCGAGTCAGTAAAAAGAGTTGTTCAAAAAGAACGAATCGTTCGCGAACTGCACATTGCTAAGGCATGGCCCAACCAGCTCAAACCCCTTGTCATGCAGGTAACTACACCAGCTACCGCTGTATAATACCTACTTACTGATACTACCGATTTTTCCCAAGGTGGAGTTTCACAGCAGCATAGACTAACATGCGTACTAACAATCCACCGTCTGATGGGTGTGGCAAGCTTGTGGCCAAGTAGAAATGTATTTGTTGTAAAGGTCATCATCTCTAGGCTGCAAGCATTTCTCAGTTTCCTTGTGTTGCAAGCCCATCGGATAATGCATTGTCTTTTCTGTGTGCTCTAAAACTCCCTCATGGTTAATAATGAAACTATCTGCAAGTTGGGCATTAAATACATTTCAGTTAATCTTTAGATGAATCACTATCTACCTTGAGTTGTTGCTAGGGTGATTGGGTATTTACAGACGTGTTCATTCACAAGTAGGGTGGACTGCAGAGGCTGTGAGGAGGGCAGTATCAGCTGAACCACCATGTTCACCGTGGCTGTGTGTATGGCTGCGTCTCAAATAGCTCCCTATTTGGTGCACTACTTTCTACCAGGAAACAAGTAATGCACGATGTAGGGAATAGGGTGCCATTTGGGACACAGACTATGCCCCAAGCCCTGTTGAACTGATAACTGAAGTGGGTGCTTGTCTCAGAGTGAGCTGGTGATAAACTTGTGCACGTGTCCATAATCACAGAGCTAAAACCTGTCACTAGGCAACAAATTCAAGAGAACTGACAAACGGGACTACCTGGCGTTGTATAAAATCTTGTTTCCGTTGTAAAAACGGAAATATGTGACTCTAAGGCAGTAGAACCTTGTATCTGATCAGTGATGAGAGATTGTACTCAAGACCCTGACAACCCTGGTGTTTTAATAGGATTTATCTCAGACCTGCACAGACCAGTTCGGTAAAGCTGGATTTAATGTACTCTGTAGTAGTTATGAAACTATGGATTTTCCCCCCCATATCAGAATATAGTTTTTGCTAACTCGTATCGTTTTGACAATATTGCTATATTTTTGCGCTAGTTGGCTGTTCCTACACCAAAACTCCTGTGTTTTTCCTTCATAGCTTGTTCATCTTTTTATATAGGAAGCCAATTTGTTGTCATGACTTTTATTTCTATGACTGATAAACTCATTTTCTCATGGCTCTCTTGTCCATCTGCAGCAGACCTATGTTGAACAATATGTTTGGAACATCGAATCGCAATACATAGAAAATCGTTAGAATTGTAGTACATAACGTATTGTCAGGTCCCCTACTCTGTAGAGGCTCTGTGACAATCCCTGGTGGCACTTTCCCTGCGTCTGTCATATTTGACAGACACTACTGTTGTACCTGGTTAACAGTACTTAATAAGTTATAATGTATTACATTTCTATAGTGCTTTTCAAAGAATCTCAAAGCTCTTAAATGGGGAGACTTCATGTCCCCCCCCCCCACCCCCACCCATTGCTCATTGACACTACTGGGGTTAATGACCAGTCTGCTCTTGTTTCTCCCCTCCCAGGCGATGCCCACGCTGATTGAGCTGATGAAGGACCCCAGTGTGGTGGTGAGGGACACCACGGCCTGGACGGTGGGCAGGATCTGTGAGCTGCTGCCGGAGGCGGCCATCAACGAGGTGTACCTGGCCCCTCTGCTGCAGTGCCTCATCGAAGGCCTGGGGGCCGAGCCACGCGTCGCATCCAACGTCTGCTGGGTGAGACGCAAGCTAGAGCCGCTTTTGATTCATTTTACCATTTTAAAAGCGCAATTAAACACGTGGATACAATGCATTTAAAATTGAGGTTAACCGCAAACGCTGAACAGCTTATTTCCATTGTGGGCCTCCACCACACATGCAGCAGTAGCACTTTGCAAATCTCACAGATAAGGATTTTCTCACCACAAGCATCAATGATATACTGCACAGTACAAAGACACTTGCTCATTTACAATTGATGCCTTAGATCTGTCCACCCACTCGAGTGAAATATGTTGCATCAAAGTATCTGTAGTTGAGAGCGATACCTGTCAGGTCTGTGATGAGAAATCATGCACCACGCTGAACATGTGATGGATTACCCCTACCACAGTATCTGATACCTGCTAAAGACATTTTAGTTTTTTTAAGGACCAAAAATAATGATTCATGGATCATTCATGGTTTTCAAATGAATGCCCTCATAACTTCTCCCGCCATCCCTTTCCCTCCCTCCCTCAGGCCTTCTCCAGCCTGGCAGAAGCCGCGTACGAAGCCACAGATGCAGCGGAGGACCAGGAGGAGCCTGCCACGTACTGCCTCTCCTCCTCCTTCGAGCTCATCGTCCAGAAACTCCTAGAAACCACAGACAGGTAGGCAGGACTGTCCAGAAACGGTAGGCAGGACTGTCCAGAAACGGTAGGCAGGACTGTCCAGAAACGGTAGACTGGTAAGCAGGACAGGGGGATGGAACGGCAACTTCTATTGTCAGGACTGTAGAGGTTTAGAAACCTCAACTTGGCTAGTCAAACTAGACATTTTGTCATTTCTGTCATTACTCTCTGGTCTGGGATGTTAAATCATACACCACACCACACGGATAACCCCTACCACAATATCTGAGGCCTTCAACGACAAAAAGGCATTTGTAGATGTAAAATGGCGTTAAAATCTACTTCTTCAGGAAATCCTTTGTAGCCCTTAGCTGTACATGCCCTTTTGAAGTCTGAGTCTCTTATCCAGTCTCGTCGTCCTAGATCAATCAGGTTTATGTATTTAAATGCACCACATTTTTGTCAAGAATTGCACAAATTTCTATATAATATAAAATGCAAGTAATATTTCCTGATGCATAGTAATGATTTTAAGAGAAATAAATAAATGTTCTGCCTCTGTCCACCAGGCCGGACGGTCACCAGAACAACCTGCGTAGCGCGGCCTACGAGGCCCTGATGGAGATTGTGAAGAACAGTGCCAAAGACTGCTACCCAGCTGTGCAGAAGACCACCCTGGTCATCATGGAGCGCCTGCAGCAGGTCCTGCAGATGGAGGTGGGTCCCAACAGAGAGCGGAGGGATGGGAGAGAGCGATGGATTGTGGGGGGCAAAAAAGGGGGAAACCTTTTTGGTCTGTGATGAGAAATCATGTACTCACTACTCTGAAAAGCTGTGATGTTTACTTAAGGATTTATCTGAGACCTACTTTAAACTATTAGACATTTTGCTTGGAGTCTTTTCTGTATTGAATAAACTCCCATTGAAGGAACTGTTCTCTCTCTCTCTCCTCAGTCTCACATCCAGAGCACGTCGGATAGAATTCAGTTCAACGACCTCCAGTCTCTACTGTGTGCCACCCTGCAGGTGAGACGAGCGGACTTCGTTCAGTTTGACCCTCAAACTATTTCAATCTCCCTGAACTAGAGGTAGAAGAAGAAGAATACCTAGGGGGTTCCATGAATATATTTAGCTGTCTTGAGGTTTTTAAAGCCTTAAGAAGAAGGGGAAAAAAAGTGATATTTTTAGTACCTGTCTGGTCTGTGACGAGAAATCGTGTACTGAAAACCCTGATGACACTAATAGGAAGAATTGGAGACCTGTACAGACATAATCTAAAATATTCTAGGAAAGGAGTAGGCTTTATGTGGACATGTACCGTAGACAGACACCCAGCAAGGAAACAACTTCTGGGTTGGAGTTATCCTCTTTCCCGCTTCTCCTCACAGTAGCTAAACGATGTTCAAGTTAGCCTGTGCTATGTTAGGTAACCGCCCACTTCTCTATAGAATGTGCTGAGGAAGGTGCAGCACCAGGACGCGTTGCAGATCTCAGACGTGGTGATGGCCTCTCTGCTCAGAATGTTCCAGAACACCGCCGGCTCCGGGGGCGTACAGGAGGACGCACTCATGGCCGTCTCAACCTTGGTGGAAGGTGAGCCATTTAAAACGGTCACACTGGTGGATGGCTTCATTTAAAGTATTTAAAAAAAAAACATTATACATAAGACACACACGGGTTTTCTACTCCCACCCTCCACCCATTTTAGTAGGATGAATTATATTTATGTGAATCTAAGCAGTAAAACCTTGTATCTGGTCTGTGATGAGAAATCTTGTACTCAAAGTGCTGAAAACCCTGATGTTTAATAGGATTTATCTGAGACCTGTTTCCAGCGATTTGGTCAATGTTAAACTGATTTCCACGCTTCTTACAGTATGTAAGTGGTGTGTTGCATATCCAGTGTCACATGCCTCACTGAGCATTTTTACATGCACACAAAAAATTCGGTGTTATGGCAGTAGGCAGAGTATGGCGTTAGTCATGTAAACACTTTACTCTGCTTATCGATATCGCTGTAAGGTCACAATCATCAATCAAAGTAAACATAAGCCAATTAAAACGGCTCTGAAAACCAGGTATCTTTCGAAAGATTAGGGTGTATATAAACGGCTTAATCGGTGTTCCAGCGGGGTATTTGATCGGTGCATGTGCTCGCACCAGCAACTCAAGCCTCTATCTTATGTGCGAGTGAAGTGAGTTTGGATCAACTGAAAGTATGAATTTTAGGAATGGTTTTCACATAGACTTTGTCTGAACTCCGAATCAAATAGGCTTCCCAAAAATGACACGGTCGCTATGGTAACGTTTATTTTGATTGAAGAATTTCTGCATTTATCAAAGTGCCAACCAGGTAGACTGATTTTTAGATATGCCCATATAAACAGGATTATTAGAGAAATTGATATTTTTGCAAAGCATGTAAACATTTAAATCAAATTGTCATTTTAATTTTGACTTCACAATTGTGTGCATGTAACGTCTTCTATGTTTCCTCCTCAGTTTTGGGTGCTGACTTTCAGAAATACATGGATGCCTTTAAACCCTTCCTGGGAATTGGACTGAAGAATTATGCAGAATATCAAGTGGGTTCTATGATTTTTCAAGGATTATATTCATATTAACCTCTTAAAGTAAAAAAAACACGTTTTCTCCCTTCCACTGACGCCTGTTCCTCTCACTGCTCTGAGCTGTGGCAGCTGGGATTTTAGGTTGTCACAGAGTAAAGCAGGGTCTATTTCACCCAGTGTTCATGAGGTAGCAGGGCTGCCATTATCTACACTGGACTTTGCTGGACCCCACACTTGAAATGCACTGATTTAGTAGCTAAGTACCTTCTAGTAATTCTTGCTGTAAGAGTCAAAACTCAATTATTTCACCTAGCTACACCACTCGCCCTCACTCTCCCTCCCTCCCTTGTCAGGTGTGTCTGGCCGCGGTGGGCCTGGTGTGCGACCTGTGCCGAGCCCTGATGTCCAACATCCTGCCTTACTGCGACGAGATCATGCAGCTCCTGCTGGAGAACCTGGGGGTGAGTTGCACTTTAGTTTCTGCCGTCTGTGTTGGTAATGACAAGGCTACCATTATCAATACTGGAATGTGCAGGACCATACATTTTGTCTTACTGCAGATTTACAGCCTCTGTTTTATTGATCGGTTACTTAGTAGAAGCGTGTAAATGCCTTCATGTCAAGCTTACCGTAGACACCAGGAAAAAAAGGGTTATGATTCCAGCTGTCTTTGTTCATATGGGTTAGGTTAAGTCTTGTAGATGCTCATGCAGTTTGTCACCAGTACTGACTAAGGGCGTGTGTGTCGCCCCTGCAGAATGAGAATGTGCACCGGTCGGTGAAGCCCCAGATCCTGTCAGCGTTCGGAGACATTGCCCTGGCCATCGGAGGGGAGTTCAAGAAGTACCTGGAGATTGTCCTGGACACGCTGCAGCAGGCGTCGCAGGCACAAGTCGACAAGGTAGAACAGATGGACACGCACTGTACCACATTGGCATCCCCTTGTTTCGTTTGACCCTGACGCCTGTTCCTCTCGCTGCTCTGAGCTGTGGCACCTGGGATTTTAGGTCGTCACAGAGTAAACCGAGTCTATTTCACCCAGTGTTCATGAGGTAGCAGGGCTGCCATTGTCTACACTGGACTTTGCTGGACCCCACAAGTTTCTTCCCTGAGCATTTTTGTTGAACCTTGTTAAGCTTGCCTCTTCCGGAGTTTGTTAGGGATAATAGTATTATAGTGGTCAATAGGTAACAATGACAGTTGCGCTCCTCGATGCTGTCTGTCCTCTGTCCCTCTAACCTTCTGTGTGTTGGTTCCTTCCCCCTGTCAGACGGACTATGACATGGTGGACTATCTGAACGAGCTGCGGGAGGGCTGTCTGGAGGCCTACACTGGCATCATCCAGGGCCTGAAGGGAGACCAGGAGAACGTGCACCGTGAGTCCCCTAGCCACCATTCGCCCAGCATCATATCTAATCAACAGATTTTGTGGATCTAGTATTTTGGTGTATTGCCGGCTATGGTATTGATATTGTGTCTTTAATTGTCTTGAGATGCCAACTGTACGATTTTCCTGCACTAGTGTTTACAGTAGAGACTGAGGAGTCCTTCCACTGACGCCTGTTCCTCTCGCTGCTCTGAGCTGTGGCAGCTGGGATTTTAGGTCGTCACAGAGTAAACAGGGTCTATTTCACCCAGTGTTTATGAGGTAGCAGGGCTGCCATTATCTACACTGGACTTTGCGGGACCCCACACATGCACATTATGGCATTTGATGATTGTCGGACATTTCAGTGTACCACATTTCCTAAAACTCATCCTTCATCACCTCTGCCAGAATTATGGCAACTTTGAGTGAATATTGGGAATCTGTCACCTCTGTCTTAATTCTCATGATTGTGCTGAACATTGTCTTCATTGCATCGTTCAGTCCCGCTCTCTGTCCTACCTGTAGCTGACGTGATGCTGGTGCAGCCCAGAGTAGAGTTCATCCTGTCCTTCATCCATCACATCGCTGAAGACGAGGACCACTCTGACGGCGTGGTGGCAAACGCCGCTGGACTTATAGGGTAAGGCAACTAGGATTATCTCAGTGGTAGTGACGCTTGCTTTGTGGATCACAATAATAGTGAAGATGCTTTTGGTATGACATAGCATAAAAGTGTTAGGGGCAGCTTGGGCTAAGATGCATGGAGGAGGGCAGGTGATCTCAAGGCATGAAAGACACTTAATGATTTCAGATTATTATTATTTTTAATACATTTTTGTTGATCTAAGGAAAACCGGTCTGGTCTGTGAGAATTTGTACACAAACCCCTGATGTTTAATAGCGTTTATTTGAAACCTGCACAGACACGGTCAGTAAGAGACTTGATAAGGAGTTGTTTGAGGTAGCAGGTCTCTAGATCGAAGTCGTGTTTCCAGCAACTTGATCAATGTAAAACTGGTTCCTCCGCTTCTCTTTACAGTATGTAAATGGTGTTGTTCCTGTGCCGTGCTTAGTTAACCCTTTCCCTCCCCTGTGATGTAAAATGTGCTGCATGTGGTCCAACTCTCCCTCTTTCCTCCTCAGAGACCTGTGCACGGCCTTTGGGAAGGACGTGATGAAGCTGGTGGAGCTGCGGCCCCTCATCAACGACCTGCTGACAGAGGGCCGGAGGTCCAAGACCACCAAGACCAAGACGCTGGCCACATGGGCCACCAAGGAGCTGCGCAAGCTCAAGAGCCAGGCCTGGTGAGTTACTGACCTAATACCCTACTGACTGACAGTCACCCCTACAGCACCTTTAGGGCACCACAAAACCGCACGGGAATAGCTAGGGATAAAAACAAAATGATGTACAGTTTGAAAGTTAATGTTGGAAGATACTTATTCATGAAGTGCTAGTCTTGTCCATTTTTTTAAAATGTCATTATGGAGATGAAATTGTAACCATTAGTGATTTCATGAAACCGCATGTATAGAGCGTGTAACTTGGTGACCAATTCTGATATCTATAAAGTCACTAGAATTTCACTGGAGCAGCCTAATGATGGGGATCACTCTATATGCATTGAGCACGTGATAAGCTTTTCGTCCTCTTTTACCCTCTACAGATTTCATGCTGGCTGGGGATAAGATGGACAACAATGAACAATGAAAACGCCCCACTGGAATTTCTTCTGTCTTTTGCGTCGTGTCCGAGTTAAAGCAGAAGTGAAGCGTGCGCTGAGATGAGTGTCTGAGTGTGTGAGTGAGAGCGAGAGTGAGCGAGGATCGACGTCACACCACCTTCTGAGTACAATTCCAGCAGTTGCCGGCAGACCAGCAGCGCCCCACCCCTGAACCCCCCCACCACCACTTCCTTAGCCCCCCTCCCCTCACCCCGCCACCCTCTTCTTCTTTGGCCACCTGTGGACTGATTCTGACTTGACGACAAGGACTCCACACAAAAACGTGGATCACTGTAGCCGGCTAGTTCTAGAACTCTTCTGAAAAAAACGAATATTAGTCTACAACAGGATCACCAGAGCAGAGAAAAAAAACTGCCAAAATGTGGTTTCTTTTGAGGGAAAATACAAACAAAACATGATATGAAAGAATGCTACTATTTTGCTCTGACCGATCTGTGGAAGACTTACTTTTTCCCTTGTCTTTTTTTTGGGGGGTTCCTTCAAGCACTATATGGTTGTGGACTTCAAAAATGGAGATGGTCAATTTTACGCAAACGTGAACTGAACCGGAATCTGAAAAATACAAACTTTTGGGGTGTTAGAAATGCGCCCAAAGGATCACTGCTGGAGTTGAAGGAAGATGAAACGAGGGGGACGAGAGGGCGGTCTCCACCCCCCTCGTCTCCTACTTCTAGCGCCTCTGATAGCCTGCCCCTGCACGGAGCCCCCACAGCGCTGCAGGGGTAGAGCTAGCTGACCAGCTAGAAACCAGTGACGCCCCCCCCCCCCCCCCCCCCCCCCCCCCCCCCNCCCCCCCATCCCCCTCCTGGTTATTTCAAATAAATAATAAAGCTTGATGCAAATTCAGTAAGATATATTTCTGATGCTGTTTGGGAGAGGGGAGTGGGGGCTCGGTAGATATACTTATTGGCAGCACTTGAGTGAATTGGCAAGAAGGTGTTTATTTCCTGCAAGAGAATCACTGACAAATGTTCACCTTTTCATTTTTTTTTTTATCAGTTTCTCTTCATCTTCAGTGTGGGCTTCTAGATAAACAGACCCTTTCTTGCCAGCCCTGTTAACAAGAATTGGTGAGGATTTATGCGTTGAGTGCATCAGGATCAATCAAGGCTAGGGAACTCTCCCTAAATAACTACATTTGACATGTAACACTTTGGCGTCTTAATGTTAAGATGACGAAGGAGTAGAAAACGAGTGCCAAATTTAGACTACTCGTCATAGGGTAAAATACAACAAGCAAACACACACTTGCCTACAGCATGCAGTTCAGAAATAAATCTATTGAACTACATGATGAACTAGTGAATTGGGCTTGTTTCAGTTCCCATTTGTTGGTTTCTCGCTGCACTTAGTTGGAAAAGGGTCACTCACAAGCTGTTAAAATGAGAATCGACTACGTTTGTATAAGGTTATATTTTTCCATTGCTATGAAAAGAAACAATAAAATGATATCAAACATTCCCCAAGCAGTTCTGGTACTTTGGTCTGTATTTTCTTTTGTTTCTTGCAAATGTTTGTAATGCACTGTGATGACTTCAGTTTCCATGGCAACACTAGGTTGGTCGAGAGCTCCCCAGAAACGTCAAAAATGTATCTTTCTATATTGACATAATCGGGTTCAATTTGACTTGTCTTCACTGTTTTGTACTGTTTACGTTCTCCAATGCATAAGTGTTGGATATGAGGCGTTTTCCATTTGATTTGAGATTGTTTGCAGTGACTTTGGTTCTCACACCACTTTGGATTGTGTAACATTGTCCCCATGGGCTTGGCTATTTACACCATGTCATGTGTTGAAATGATATCAAGAATTGCAACTTGAATATAGAATTGTGAACATTAAGACAACCTGCTTTTTGTTTCTTAATTTCCAACCTAGTAAACTAATAAAATCTATATTGTACTTAATACTGTAACCTTTCCATTCAATGTTCTTCTGTAAATGGCTGTCACTTGTGCCTGCTGAGCCTTATACCCTTGCATTGCGTGTGTGTAGATCATTATTCTATCTTGCTTAAAAGGAAAGTCAGCTAACCATAATTACTATTGTCCCTCCAGAAATTAACGTGTTAGGTTGGTCATGTTTGCAAATGCCAGTAATGCAAGATTTTGGCATTTTATTCACCGTATAGTGCACTACTTCTGAACAGGGACCATAGACAAAGTACATTTGATCTGAGCAGAATTTGGAATTGCTGCTATGTTAGAAGTTGACCCAAACCACAGAGGTGTGTTATTACCTGATGTCCAATCCTAAGGATAACGGAAAGAAATATGGAAGTGCAGTACACTGTCAACTACCATATAACATATATTATCGGGTCACCTCTAGTGCCCAGCTGACTGAACTGTAAGTGTTGGTTTTATTTCCCCACAACTCAATTTAAATGTTGAAACGGTACAGTGCTGTCTCAAACCTGCCATGCTGATTTAGCCTGAAATGTGACTCCTTATAAATGGGTGAAACGCAAAACTCGGCTCATTGTGAAGGCTACATTTGCTAAGAGAGCTACAATGCATCTAAATGGCACATAGTGAAATAAGAAATCGGGTGGTTAATTTATGCTTGACCATGAAGAGAGGGAAGACATCTGGGATAAGCAGAGCAGCAACTGATGACGGACACAGCCACCTAAAAGGCTCGAGGACCACGGTCACAAAGAGCAGACACTAAGTAAAAATGCTGTGAAACTGTTAAAATTCCATCTTGAAGAAGTGCTTTGTTCGGAAGTGGAAGAACGAGGAGGATGGGGTTTATGTGTGACTGAACCACAATCTAGGGGCTTTTGGGGTCCTGTCTACTAGCTATTATATTGATCAGATATTCAAGTGGTCGCTCTAAAAATGAAAAGGAATGACCTCAAAAATGGAAGGTAGAGGAGGCAGGCTCAGGTGGGACCATTCTAGCCAATGAGAGGGCAGATACGCGTGTGAACAACAGGCACAACTCATAAAGTGTTTTTTTTGCCGGGATGTCACGTGTCCAGCACGCTCGTAACAAGCTAAGCGTTAAGAAACGTATATTCGAACAAATAAGCCGTTACATTTTTGGTTGACCAAATTCGATACTTATTGACCTCCATCCAAAAACCCCTCGCTTGGTGAGCAAAACAACAAAAAAAGCCACCTGCTGGAGAATACACATTTTGCCCCCACTTATCCCTCGCTTCGAGGCATAAATGGGCCGAAAATCTGTATTTTCCAGCAGGTGGCGGTTTTTCGTTTTTGTATGGGGATGGGCCTCCTTTATTACTAGAAGAAGTAGATTATTGATGTCGCCTCTGCGCAGCCGCCCGGTGAGCCACCCATTACATCCATGTTGTCTCCGAAGAGGGAATTGGCGTCAGCAATGCTGACGGAACGATTTATCTGTGTTTTTGTTTATTCGCATACATTTATCTTTTTTTCCACCCACGAGGAATATGGAACTTCAAATGGCTGTCGTTATGTAGAATGATGTGTTTGCAGTCAGCAAGCGTGCTATTTATTTTTCTTAATGTTATGTAAGAACAGAGTCGGTACGCGGCGCCTCTTGTACGGAATTGAGGCGTAATAATGAATAACGCGCAAGATATGTCTCCAGATTTTGTCTTGATGCGCTTGGTTTCTGCGGCTGAATATGACCGAGTGGACGATGAGAATTTGACGTTGGGCGGTGGAGTGGTTTCCGGATTCGGAAAAGCTGTCTTGGGTAATCATGGCAACAATATCAACAATGGGTTTGAGTTTGATCCGAACAACCCCACAGCAGGCCCGGCGATTCCGAGCAATCCCTCACCGCACTATAGTTCACAGGTCGAGAGCCGGACGGGAGCCCTTGACAGCGGCTTGATTCTGACTCGACCCTCAGCTTCTGATGCGCCTCAACCACCTGACTTCGAGGTGGCTCACCGCTTCGATTTCCCTCGTGGCGCGGGCAGAGGCTCGCGGGCTCAGCTCATGGTGTTTCAGAACCTCCTTAGGACAAGTGACGGTATTTTTGAATGCGGCCTCCAGCAACCTCCTGGCTTCCAGGTAAGCGAGGCTGATAAACAGGAAGCCAGTTCTGTCTGTGTCATGATGACCAGTGACAACAACATGGATGTGCAACACCAGAGGCTTCAGTGGCACCCCATTATGAAGCTGTCAAAGGTGGTCACAGATGCTGGTGACCTGGCTGGAGAGGGAGATGGGCTCTGCCACCGGCACCGCCTGGTCACTGATGCCATGGACTGGCCTCCGCTCCTGGACAAGTCCCTCCGCTTTGACATCCTGGACCCCAGGAAGACTTGTTCAACAGGGGACACGAACTACCACCACCACCTGGATAACACGGTGCTCAACCTGGCCTGGAGGCTGGGGGAGCTGGGCCAGGCCTCAGAGATGCTGCTGAAGGAGAGGGGAGAGATGACTCGCTGTTCCTGTCAGAGCATCCTGGCTTCGGCAACTGGGGGCATGGGCCCCGGAGAGGACCCTAGTGAAACCAGTGACGCCCTCCTGGTGCTGGAGGGCCTGGACTCAGAGGAAGTGGGGGAGCTGGGGATGGGCGGGGAGGAGTTTAAAGGTGGTGACCCCGGGCTGGAGGGCGAGTTGGACACTGGGCAGGACGGGCGGGGGGCTTTCTCCAGCGGTTCCCTCACGGGACTAATGAGGCAGGTGCACAGGCTGGCCGGGGAGGCCCGTGCCTGTGACCCCCAGGTGTGTCCCTCCCCGTTGGATGCCCTGGGCTCTGCTGCAGCCTTAACATCTTTGTCCCTGTCTCTGGCCTCCTCTAACACCACGGGCCAGCAGGCAGCGGAAGCCTCCACCACCCTATCTGGCACATTACCTTCACAGGACCCTCGCAGCCAAACCTCCCAGCCCCAAAGCAGGGCCACCACGCCGAAGTTAGGGGTGATGTTGCGAGCTGCCTCACCCTTAGTAGAGGGGGCGGCAGGGGGCGAGAAGATGACCAGAGGGAAGTCCAGGAAAGGCTCTCTGAAGATCCGTCTGAGCAAACTATTCCGGACCAAAAGCAGCAGCGGCTCCAGTCACCTACTGGACAAGAGGCCCTCGCTGGCCTCCTCCACCTCCTCCGGGGGCAGTCAGATGGATGTGTGGGGCTCCGGATCCACCAGCACAGACCAGGACACAGGGAGGTGAGGTTAAGGAGAGGGAAGGGGGACAGCTCTGGGTCTCTGACTGGGTCTTAAATAGTGTTGGTCTTGCTGGGGGGACTGGGAGAGGACAGGATGGTAAAGCGGAGGGTACGCGACAGCTCTGCGGTCTCGGCTAGTGTTGGTCTAGTACAGTTATCATTATAAGCTATTAGTGGCTTTACAGGGGATTATTGTAGTGCTAGAGGCACCAAAACAGTGTGGGCGTAGTAGAGTTATTATTATAGAAGTTAAGCTATTAGTAACCAAATGAAGGATGATTATAGTGCTACAGGCACTAAAGGTAGACTAGTGGTTAATGGAACCGCAGTAAATTTTCCCAGTGAGAGACAAACATTTAGATATGAGAGCTTTTAGCTCACCTCATCAACAAAATCACGTTACTCCTTATTCAGCTGTTTTATGACTAACGCTGAAAACAGTACAAGAAAGGTGATTAACTTATCGTGTTCTTAAAGAAACATGCTGGAACTTGGGCCTATTGAGTAGTAGACCAAATGCTTTAGTACAGTAATGTTTGAGAGGGTGATGACTCCAAATACTTTGACTTTGATGACTAACTTAGTCTCCCTTCTTAGGCATGATGGCTTTATCATGTTCGAAACTCCCAATTCAGTGAAGATTCAAAATGTCAACCAATGTTGCCATAGTTGTGTGTTTGTTCACACCTGCTATGATGTAGCCTTGACAGAATGCTCCATAGTTACTGAGATATTCTGGCATCCAAAATACAGTGCATGTTGCATTTCACCTCCTGGTATTATTTGGCATACCTCGGCAGCACCCTGGTTAAACACTGTGTGTGCTGAAGACAAATTTTCGACCGTTGTCAAGCCAAGGCCATACAGTCTGGCATCATGACAATGGACAAACACAGAGACAAGTTGGCGAAAAGCACAAGCAGACAGGAGCAGCAGGCGAAGGCTACCTCGCCACTTCGTTGTTTATGTCACCTAGGCTATCCACTCCATTTGGTTATCTTATTGTCTTGCCATACTAATGCCTTGTTTTCATCCTCATGCTGTTGGAGGCCTTTGTTTGTGTCGGAGGGATAGTGGTAAGATTAGGCCTAATGTATCTAATGTCAGAGAGTGGCCCATGTTGGCTTATAGGCTTTAGTTTTGGCAGGAATCCACCACAGTCTAACTGTGCCTATTTGGTTGCCAGTTGCCACCTTTAGACATGTGGTTCCCTCCATTCGCAATGTAGATTTGGCCTAACAAATTTGTTGTGAATACAGTATGTTGCTGTACCTTTGAAAGCAAAGCAAGCAGCTGGCCATAGCAAGGACATGAACCTAGTATAGCAGTAAAACCTTTTTCATTTTGTAGATGCCCTCAGTGCATTGTTTTTGCTTTATGTTGTCAAAAGTCAGGGGAAACAGTTGGAGCTAGTTTTAATGAGTTCAGCCCACGGATGTTGGACCAATTGCCAGTACAGTATGTGCATTCGTTCAACATGTCCTTTGAGAAATGTTAATGTCAGGAACTTTCAGGGTGTATAGGGGTTAGGCTACATTAAAAAAGGTAAACCCCCCAAATCTAGTTCTTCTGAAATGCATACACTAGCACTTCCCTCTTTTAACAGCCCTGCTAATAGTAATATCTCATTTCTGTCATGTTTTGTTTTTATCATTTTATTATAATTATTATTATCTTTATTTTATTTTTTTAACTGTCGGGACAGCTGGCATCTTATTTGACCCTTCAAACGCTCACTGGCTGACTGGCTGACTTGCTGTAGTCAAATCTAGGTCAGGTTCACGGTTCATCATTTAACCCAGCCAGTCATCATTTTGTCTGTCTGAGCACTGCTCCCCTTAGTTCCTATATGTTTCCTTTGATTCAGAATGCACAAACCTGAGATGTGTCGTTACTGAACATGATGGGAAATCAGTGTTCCACTCCTGGCAGTTTACTCTTTCCCTGCTCTCTTTTAAGCGATGGGAAAGGGTGGGGGGAGGGAGGTAGGCTTGTGGGAAGGAGTTTGTANGGGGGGTTGAATTTCAGCTGCTGTTTACCCTGCTGTGCATCAGGCTTAGCTCAAGCGGCATGCTGGGTATTCCCCACTAGCACTGTCTCACACAAACACACACCACACACATCCCACACACACACAAGCAGGCCCCCGCTGCACAGAGCAAAGGAATCTGGCAGCCAGCAAGGCACAGCTATCACCCAGCCAGGCCTTCCAGAAGCTTCTTAAAAAATCCCCAAATGTGAAAGACTGTGGAGTGGTGCTTTGTTTTAAGGGGAAGAGTTAAGCTAAGGAGGGCTATCCAAACAAGAAGTTACAGCACAGAAATGCTCCAATCAACGAAGGATCATGTAATCAGAGGAGCTCGTTGTGCTTCTTCATATCAGTTTAATAGCGTAAATCTTAAGCATGTCTTCTTGCTTCAGAAAATAGGCAATATTTTTGTAATCAAACAAGTCTGTTGGAATAGACAACACCCTCAAGACCCTCAATGAGAATTTTGCATCGCTGGCTGCTGACTTCACAGGGTTAGTGTAAGTGACTCTGCTTAAAAAAGAAACAAGCTGATTCGAGGGCAGTCTGGTAGATCATGGCTGGTCAGGTCCACTAGCCAGAGGTAAGCGTCTGACCCACTACATCCCAGAGGGGTGGGTGGCAGAGATGGATCTCAGTCCTTGGTGTTGAGGCACAGTGTACCCTTGAGAAATAGGGCCACTGGTTTCTCCTGCACCAGCTATAGTAGCTCATACAGTAGAAGGGTTGAAAAGACATGAGGCTGAGAGAGATGGTTCAAAATGAATGGTGTGGGATTGAAGTGTAGCTGATAATACTGGTTCTTAGGACTGTATAAGGGCTTCTCTTATGTTTGACCCTCTCTGTCTCTCCACAGCAAACTCCAGCTCTCCAGGCCCCAAAGTGCCTTCTCTCCGGTGGCCTTCGGTCCTGCCTTCACCGGTAATTGTGTGTACTTGAGTGTCTGTGCGCTTCTATTTCTGAATGTGGCGTTAGCTTTATGTCGATGTATATGGGTTGGTAATGGGTGCTTGTGCTCGGGAGAGTGTGCGACTCACATACGCATGTACACTTATGTGCCGTATAGGATCTCTTGCTCTTTTTTTCCTCTCTCTGTTTCTCATTTTCTGTCCCTGGATCTCTCCCTCCAGGTGAGACTGTGTCCCTGGTAGACGTGGATATTTCTCGTCGAGGGGTGAACTCTCTGCAACCCCCGACACCTCCACCTCCGCCCAGACGAAGCCTCAGTCTGCTGGGTACTTTCCTCTCTTTCTTGCTTATGTTTCCTTGGTGTTTCTTCTGTCACATCACCCTCTTCTTCTCCATATGCTACTCTGCTGCTACTTTTCACTTTCTTTTGTCTGGGCTTTTCTCCTTTTCCACAAAAACATTGATGCAAATGCAAAAGTACATTGAGGATCTGTACAAGGGCCAGACGTTTAAAAAAATATATATCTTGGAGGGTTAGAAAAGGTGGTCAGGAGTTAAGCATGGTTAGTTTCTCCAATCTCAATAGCAGTAGATGCTGCCTCAATGTTTTATAGTTACACGGTTTACACAGTGAACCGTTACACTGTGTAAACCAATTTCAGAAACTCAATAGAAATATACGTGTTAGGACCATGTTCTAGTAGCTTAGCACTAATTTAGCATTAGTAATGTGGACGATGTCAAGGCTGAGACAGTCATCAGACTGAAGATACACACAAGTCGCGATGCAGTCAGGATCAGACAACGGGATGGAGAGCGCTTGCGTTGCTGAGGTGCAGGTTGTTTTTGTATTAGCCTACTTCATACCTATGCCTCTAGCTACTAAAGCCATTCTGGTTCCTCTGCCTGGGCATCCGGCCACACTCCTTCAACACACAACAATCATTAGGGGCTTAACATCCAGGGTGTGATAGAGGTTTTGTCCATTAATGTAGGATGACGATACTGGAGCTCCAGCAACATTTTGGAGGACAAGGGATTGGGGTACAGATGGGTATTTGCTCGAAGCCTTGCTATGCCAATGTCTGTCCAGCTTGGTGATCTGTCACTGCTTTCTTCATATGCTCTGCCTGGTGTCGTTGTCACTCTGTTGCTTGATTGTAACATCACTGTGTGTCGGGATCCCACTTCTGACACCAACAGTACCCAGTTTGGATGTGAGACAAACAATGAATATCCATTCTTGTGGTTCTTTTGAGGCAAATGTTACCTATATAATTTTACCACCAACAGTCCTTTATCTTCTAGTGTGACATTCAGCCATCAGTATGATCAACTTAAAAGGAAGCCAGAGGAAGCCCACATTGGCATTTTGTCTTTGTAAAGTTCAGGGTGGTGGTGGGCCGCAGCCTGGGCCTTTCCTAGAGAGTGGAGTGGGGGCCTCCATGCAGTCGCTGCCCCTGCAGCCGCTTCATCCCTCCCATGCCTTCATCCAGCATAGCCTCAGCCTCAATGGTAAGAGTAAAGCCGGGGCAAGAGAGGTGAAGGGGGCTTACCAGTGGGGCACAGAGAGAGACATAAAGACAGGCTGGAGAATTGAAAAATCATAGGAAATGTTTTAGACGGGTACACAGTCCATTTTACTGTGACATATCTAACTCATTTCAGTTGGTAGGCTGTAAATCAACTCGATAGATGATGGCCAGATTTTTCTCAAGTAATGAAGGGGTTAAAAATAAGTTGCATTGATTCACCAGCAGTTCGTTTGAACTTCTGTTGTTTGAGACCCAACAAATACAGTAGAAGAGAGCCAATACGACCTGCTAATGGGAACAATTTATCATAGGTCATGTACTATGACACAAAGGTTGGCATTTCAATGTCCCCTCTTCTGTTTTTACATTGTTATAAAGTATGTGGTTATTGCGTTGGTGCAAAGCCAGTATTGTTTCTGGACACTTAATGAGTTTGGTAAACAGTTATTCTGCTACAGTAGGGTTAATGTTTGGGCTATTATTGCTTTCCCTAACTAACATGGTTTCTTCTTCCTCCTTCAGTACCCATTTGCATATGCACATACAGACTACTAGCATTGGTATTGTATTATCTACTGAGCTACGTCATATAGTCAGAAATTATAGTGTGTAGGTAGAGCTGACGCATTTCCGTATTCTTCGCAATTCCGTGTTCTGACACAGAATCATATATCCTTCTACATTAATATCTGAACATTGTGGAACATCGCAACCTCCTGAATAAGCCCCTGCAGGTTTACCGGACCATTTCTCTTGCTTTAGTAGGGTCGGCTCAAAGAAAGGCCTTGGCAAAGGGGTGTGATCAGAGGCAGCAGGGAAGGAAAAGTGACATGGGGATCCCTAATGAAGAACAAGATTTAGAAAGAGGCAGATAATGATACTCATTATCATTTCAGGAAAAGGATAGCATTGATGACCATCTCTGGAAAATGGCGAAATTATAGTTTAATCGTAGATATCACATTGTGCACATGGGACGTATGATTGTGCCCGGTTAAGCCTAGTCAATTTGCATGATGTTAAAACGTGTCTGGTTGAATGATTTGGTGATTATATTCAGACAGACTGGTGAGATTGTCAGAGACCGAGGCAGATGAAGTGACTGTATCCATTTGATGGCCATCTGTACCTGAAATAGTCATTAACTTATAGGCTACTCCAGTACATGCATGATACAGACTTATTCATTATATTATCACAGATGTGTCATTACACACAATATTTTAACCTAAAACTAAGGGTCTTTTTTTTTTTTTTTTGTTAGGTCACATAGTCAGGACAATGACGCTCAAGTGCTTTCCCTGAGGTACACACTTGCTCATGTTTCTTTTAAGCAGGGTGAATTCATGGCTAACTTGGAAAAAATTTCTGGAAATACCATGTGTTTCTAATGCCGATTTTACAGAATGTTCTCGTAGCCACCAGTGAGAGTGAATGATGAACCCTGGATCTGAGTGTGTGTGTGGCCCTGTGTTTCAGATACGTTCCTGCGGGGCCTCCCCCGGCCCATTCCGCTGCCTGGCGGTGGCCAGAACCCGTCTCGGGTGGACCAGCGCCCCATGCTGTGCCCACTGAGCCGCCCCGATGCCAGCAGCTTTGCCACCAGCCTCCGAGAACTGGAAAAAGTAGGACCTGTCACGTGTACATAGGCACATTGACATTCTTACAGACACAGTGCTAGATTCAGACATAGTCAATGTTCCCCTAAGCTGCGTGCGTGCACGGGCGCGCAGCTCCCCCGGGACTGCCGCACATAAGAAATATCAGCCCGCGCAGAGAAGCACGAGATTGAACTTGAATTGCTAATATTAGCCACTTTCAATTCAACATACCGAAACAAAACAAACTATGCAAGAGATTTCTTTGTAGGCAGAACACACCGGAGTAGGATTCTATTGCATTAACAGGCACGAAGCCTGTACTCTGGTTTTGCCGCACTGGTATGCAATCAGAGCTGCAGTATCCTAATGTGCAAAAAGACCATTGCCATATATGGATCTGTGTCATTCACTTTGAACGGGACTGTGTTTACAGCATGAGTGGTCGCGAGTAGATACGCATGTTTTCAGATCAAAGCAAGAGCTGCATGTAGCCACGTGTGCACATTTGTTCATATTATTTGATAGTGAGTTATTAGCCCAGTTATAGCTAATTTCTACTTAATAATGGGGGAGTGGTTGCTTCCTACAAGAGCACAAAATGTGAATTTCTAGCCATCTTTGAAAAGCTAGGCAGGTAAAGAACATTTTTCTGTCTTCAAGTGGCAGTGTTGTATTTTGAGACATGCTTGAATAAGCTAAGTAGGCAAAGGGTAGCATAATTTGTATGATTCTCTAATAATGGTATGGGAACAATAATGACCTTTATTTTGTAAAGTGGTTTCTTGCATCAAACAACTCATTTTCAGTCACCTCCTTGTCTGAAGGACAAGTGGATAAACAGGTTAATGTCAAGCCCTGCATATTTTTTCCAAAGGTCTCACGGAATGTAGGTCTACATTGAACACAACACATTGGCTACTACTGTAGGCTGCTATTTCCATATATTCAACTGGTGTTGGGCGAGAGTGCTCTGAAATCGGAGTAGATAGCCAGAGTGAATTTACGAACGCGCCCAGAGCTAGGTTCAGTTAGACAACACTAAGATGATAACAAACACATCCCAGAACACAGGCCAATACTTCTAACACTGCTTGTCTTTAGATGTGCGCGCGTGTATATTTGATGTGAATTTGTCTGCATCTGTGATCATAGTGTGGCTGGTACTGGGGTCCTATGAACTGGGAGGATGCAGAGATGAAGCTGAAGGCCAAGCCAGACGGGGCGTTCCTGGTAAGGGACAGCTCTGACCCCCGCTACATCCTCAGCCTCAGCTTCCGCTCCCAGGGAGTCACACACCACACACGCATGGAGCACTACAGAGGTGAGTTACACACACACACACACACACACAAGCAGGCATGCACATAAACACACGCTACATGTACTCTAAATTAGGGGTGTTCCAATGTGGCTATACTTGTAATCGTATCTGGAAATTGACAGTTGATAGTAGAATCGGATGATACTCGTGAGCAGAAAACGTGGAAGTGTTTAATATGCTTAAATAGATGTTGGCAAAGTGCCCATCTCCCTGCACGTTTATAGACCAAACTAGCTGCAGATAAGGAGCAGCGCGCGGAGGGGTGTCTGTCTGTCTCTGTTTCTGTATGCAGCGGCCAGACGAGTTTGCTGTCACTCAGTCAGAATGCGCATCATCGTTTCATCTTTTCCCCCTACCCTAGCCCCGCTTGTTAGATACAAAGCACATTGATAGCAGGCTAACAGGAGGCAGTAGCAATCTAAATGATCAGACTGAAACATGCGGGGAGAAGTGATCGGGTGAAATTATGAAGTGAAGCGGGTGGACGGAGAAATACAGCTTCACTCTATCCAATCAGAGAAGCAGGATCAACGTACTGCCAGCCCTTTTCTTTACAGACAGACAAACTAATCAGTTGAGTTATTTAGACCACGTTCACTGATAATTAAAAACAATCGCAATCGTATCAGAACAATTGCCCATATCTGTTACGGTCCTGTTTTGTCAGACTACATGCACTCTCATGCAGCACTTTTTACTAAAGATGTACACACACATGTTGGATGGTTTCACGTCGTGTCTTGCCATTGGATGGTTTCGCGTCGTGTCTTGCCATTGGATGGTTTCGCGTCGTGTCTTGCCATTGGATGGTTTCGCGTCGTGTCTTGCCGTTGGATGGTTTCGCGTCGTGTCTTGCCATTGGATGGTTCCGCGTCGTGTCTTCCGCGTCGTGTCTTTCTTATTGATTGGTCTTTTTCTCTCTTCACAGGAACCTTCAGCCTCTGGTGTCACCCAAAGTTTGAGGACCGCTGTCATTCTGTGGTGGAGTTTATCGAACGGGCCATCATGCACTCCAAGAACGGAAAATTCCTCTACTTCCTGCGCTCACGGGTCCCAGGTAAAAACCTACCAATCAGAGTGGGACACTGCTAAATGACAGCTCTGTCACAGTATATGGATCTGAATCATAGGTTACATACAGCACCATTTAAAGTTGCTATTACTAACACCTATTTAGCACTGGGTTGTCATAATTAATTAGGGCATAGGTTTGTTTTGACTTTACTATATTTTTGCAATTAGTGTTGTATTTGTATATGGTGGAGGATGTAGTTCACTATCTAGGGTAGAATTTAGGATGCTTATGATGTGTGTTCCTGCCAATGATGTACATTAATATGTGTATGACTATGGTTCCTCCTCCAGGCCTCCCCCCGACCCCGGTTCAGCTACTGTACCCAGTGTCCCGCTTCAGCAGTGTCAAGTCCCTGCAGCACCTCTGTCGCTTCTGCATTCGACAGCTGGTCCGCATAGACCACATCCAGGAGCTCCCGCTGCCCACGTACGTAGAAACACAACACATAGATCTGCCCACATTATAGAAACGCAACATATAGACCACATTCAAGAGCTCCGGGTGCCAATGTACATGCACTGCCCTGCCTGTATAGACCAGTGACCCATGATATTGATGCAACATATAGTGCCCTCTAGTGTACAAAATAAGCGAAACATCCGAAGGCAGACTAAATATAATCTACACAACAAATAACCACATAGGCAGGTCAAAATGCCTCCACAAGATATTGCGATTTGTGTACAGTGGTGGGAGTGTTTAAGATATTGACATAATGGAAGATTTTGATAGTGTGTATTGGGATGGTTATATTTTCTATCCATTAGTACATACAGGCAGATAGTTTTTGTATTGGAAGGGCTTGTATAAAATCTACCCCCTCTCTTCCCGTAGGCCCCTCATAGTCTACCTGCGAAAGTTCTACTACTACGATCCTGAGGAGGAGATGTACATGTCAATCAAGGAGATGGGGCGGGACACGACCACCCAACTGGCGACTGGCCAGCCGGAGTCTCAAACGTAGCATTTGGAAGATCATTGGATCAAGTGAGTGATGGACGATTGGGCCACCAATTGAGCAGTGTTGTTAAATACGTTTATACTGAAATACTGTATTCGGTACATTATACAATTGACTTTTCCATATATTTTCAATGAAAACATTGTGGTGTGCATTGTTAGTGTGGCCACTGGTCAGTGCATATAATGTCCTTATCCTTTGTTGTTGCAGGTTTTTTTATATACGTGAACAGCTTACCTGAAGACTGATGGTGACTGTGCTTGGGAACAGTCTCACTCAAACCCTCTTGTGCCAGACTGCACTAATCAGCGCTCTTGGTTGACTCGGTATCCGGACGTCTGGGGCAGGGTTTTGGATGATCCACCCTCCTCCCTTTTTGATTGGCCCACAGAAACTGGAGGAGGGGCAGGGGATGAGGAAACTGCACCCACCCGGCCAGTGAGGAAGATATCTGACCGCGGGGCTGAACTGGAAGAGCTGACTGACTACTTGCCATTGTGCTAACTACAGTTATCCCCCCAGCTAAGACTGGACATCACTGCAACGTCGAAACGAGCTGGAGGCTAAGACGATAGGTTGAGAGTCGAAGTATATGGAACCAAATCAGTTTTGGAAAACGATGCACTGGTCCTTTTTTTGTAACCCTGCTCTGAAAAGGTCTGGGAAAAGGGACAGCTTGTTGTTTGGACCAGAGTATAAAAAGTTGGATAAACTGTACACACCTTTCTGATGTGATGCATTCTCAAGTACAGAGAAATATAATTTTTCCTCTTAAAATATTTGGTTGCCACTGGTTTGATCTGCACCTTTTTTGAATGGACTGCCTGAGCTGTGTGTGTGTGTGTGTGTCTGCGTGCCTGTGTGTGTAAATACTGTGTGTTGGCGTTAACTCTGGTTAGCCACCAACAGCTATTTGGTGGCGTAACATCACTGGAGGATATCATGGTTGGCTCTCAACTCTGGAATCCAACTGGAATTCTCTTGCTATACTGTCATTGAGCAAATGCGTTACCAGAACAAATTAATAATAAAACTGTTGATGGAATTTAAAGCCTGAGAAAAGCGCCTTACTTTAAGTCTATGGCCGAGATTCAATCCAAGGCGACCAATAGAAAAGGCACATTGTTGGCTGTTCAGTGCGCTGCTCTATAACGTACTTTGAATTGAGAATTGACCTGTCTGTCTGTGATTGTCTCTCCAACCAAACACACCCTACCACAGAATTACGTTTTTCTTCTTCACTTCAGTCATGTTGGTAAGTAGACACTAGTTGGCGTCAGAACCCTGAGGACCAAATTATACCATCCTGCATTCTACACTCCCAGCTCCTCCCCACACACCCCACAGTAGCTAACAATATGAGGGTGGTTGCAGCATCTCATTTGCATCTCATCAGGATCTTCCCCATGTCTAGGCCTACAAGGGCTTTCGGTAAGACTGGTTGGAAACAATGGCATGTGAAGAGGTATACAAACCATATCCGTATGTTCTATATGATAAACCTTTACAACTTATTGAGATATACCTGGTAGAAGTTAGAGGTAGCCAACCTTCATTTTGTTGATAATTTCAAGGTTACATTTTAGTGGTTGGTCTCGTGTGTGTGTGCGTGCGCGTGTAGGCACTATATGCATGTGTGTATGTGCTCTTTTGCTCCCCCATGTCCCTCTGATCAACTTTTATTCTCTGGCAATATCACCGCAGGGGAACAGTATGCTAATGTGTAAATTGACAAAGCAGTGAGGGTGGGCGGGTGTGCATGTATTTATTGTTGGTGTGTGTATGTGTGCACTGAATTCGTCAATGTATCTACCTGGTGGAGTGTGTACTCATACAGTATGTATGTCCTTTATGTAGGCTAATGTGTGAGATACAGCACATAAATAGATGACTTGACTAAAATATTAGTTGATGGTTAGGGTGTGTGCAATGACTTTGTGCGAGGAGGACATTAATTAATGCAACAAGGCCCGAGCTGCGAAATGAGGAAGAGGAGGGGCCAGAATTTGAATAGAGCTTTATGAGAGATCCGCAGCACCAGTGGAGGCTGCTGAGGGGAGGACGGCTCATAATAATGGCTAGAATGGAGTGAATGGAATGGAATGGGATGATACCATTCCATTAACTCCATTCCAGCCATTACACTACACTCATTTATTATGAGCCGTCCTCCCCTCAGCAGCTTCCACTGATGCGCACACACACTGTTAAGTGCTAGACAGCGAGGCGGGTATTAACGGCCCAGGAAATGCCTGTAGGATAGATAGGACTGGTGAAAATGGATGCTTTAAAGATTCACAGCACATCATGGTACTGTGAGAAAACATCTGACTACCATCGAGAAACATCATGTGCATGTATCAATGTACTTAGTTCTTGTATAAAGGCCTTGGGCATACGAATATCTGCTGATGGTCATGTGGATGCAGCGTTGATGCATGTCTAAAGACAATTGAACGGTCTATGTTTTAGCTAACTATGCAACCAAGTGAGGGCACCAGAGTCATATGTAGAGATACCTGCTAACATCAGACATTCTATAAAGCAGGGGTAGGCAATACATTCAGGCGCAGGCCGATTTATTATTATTATTATTATTATTATTTTTATTTTTTATATTCGGCCTGGATATAGGCGGGACCGGAATATATTTCTAATAATTTGTACACTGCAAATTAACCACAACTAAGCTCAAAAAGAGATTTGTATTTGAAAATATAAATCATTTCATACCTTGATTACATACCTTAGAAACATAAGAAATAGTGGAAAAACATTTCCAATAACCTTTTTGAGGAATAGGAAGTTTGCTTAACTTTCTTCATAAGTCTATAGTTAAGGAAAACATGTCAGTTAAGAGGAATCTGGGCTCTGGTCTTCTGGTGAAATAAAAAATGCTTGTTGCCAAACCCTGCCATAATGTATCTCACCAGAGCTCCATCTTAATGGCCAGGTGCAACTGACATCTCTATTGGAGGACCGTAGCAGATGCACCTGTCTTGAGAAGTGCATCTCCTTTATCCTCCCTCCATCCCCTTTTAATCCTCCTCCTCTTCCTCCTTTTCAGTGTCTCCCCAGGCAGACGAGAGACATCTCCTTGAGTGGCCTGATAAGAAGCTGAGTGGAGTGCTGCTGACTGACACCCCCCTCATTCCCTCCTCCTCCATCACTTCTACCTCCTCCCCTCAGGCTCTTACTGCCCCCATCCTCCCCTACACACACACACACACACACACACACCAGGGCTGAATCACCAGGACCTGCTTCAGAGCGCTGCCGTCTCCATCATACCAGACAGCTGTGCTTGAGTGTGTGCTTGTGTGTCCCCACCTCAGCCTGACTCCCTCTCTTTCTCTCTCTTGATTTTTCTCTTTACCCCATCCTTCTCTCTTTCCTTTCTCTCTGCCTTAGACACTCTCATCCACTCCCACTTCTCTCTCTCCCCTCCCTCACTTTTTCACCCCTCCTCCCTCTCTACCCTCCCTCTCTCACTCTCCCCTCCCTCCCTCCCTCTCTCTCTCTCCTACCCACCCTCCTCCCTCTCACTCTCTCGGCTGTCCTTGACGGTGCTCTGTGGCAGAGCACTGTAGTGCTGGGTTGTGCAGGGGGAAGCAGGCAGCCAGCCTTTGCCCAGTGGATACATACTGTTCTGTCTCTTCCGCTGCTGCCGTTCCCCGGGATACACAGTCGGCCTGCCGTGCTGCCAGGGGAGTCGAGGGCCGATGCCAGTCTGCCATGTCAGCTGAGTGCCAACCAAAGGGGAACGCGTTTTAAAGGTGAGCTACACTGCCTTCCCCGCCCGGACTGTTTACCTTGTTGTCTCGATTTAGATCTTGTTTTCTAGTCTTTTCCTCTCTCTGCCCTGCTCTGCTCTCATCTGTTTCTGCCTATCTCTTATCATCTCTGTTCTCCTCTCTTGTCCTCTTTCCATCTCTCGCTCCTCTCTCTCTCCGAGCCTGCCAGCCCGCCAGCCCTATCCCCCGACAATGCTTTTTGTTGTTGGAAACAAACCCCCTCTTTTGGGAACAAGCTGTGCTTGCTTTGGGATGTGTTTGTCTCGTTTGGTGCGGTCATTCACGCCAAGCCATCCTCACCCTGACTGAATAGAGAGCTTATTAGATATTCAGCTGCATTGACCGATGTAGTTCTGTCTGGGTTGTTGTCAGGCAATTAAAGCTACTGTTCACTGTTTTCCTTCACTCCCCTCGTTTGATTTCTCCTGAGGTATATACCCTCCTGAAGTCTGTTGCAACATTTAGCAATCCTCTGAAAGTGAGATATTTTAACTCTAAAATGTAGGAGATGAATGTGTTCTATGCATTTATTTTTCTTCTGGGTATCTGTATCTTTCTAAATATCTGCCTCTCCATCTCTCTTTCCCTCTCCCCTCTCCTCCTTTTCTTTCTCTTTCTTTCTCCATCGTCCTCTTCTTCCTTCTCTCTCTTGCTGCCACGTGAGAGAGTGTCTGTCTTCCCCCAGGGTTGTTTGTGTGGTTCCTAACACGTTAACACACAGATGGGACACGGCGTGTTCACACAGCCTAACGAGCAAGCCCCCTCTCATCATGTCCAGTGATAAAATACTGCAACTAATGGGGAAAGATACACTGTCCTTATAAACCATGACGCCCCATAGGACTGTGTCATTTCAGTTTGAAAGGTCTTCCTTTCCTAGTTTCCTTTCCTTCATGGGCACTGACCTGTGAGGACTCAATTGGTTAGAGAAATATAATGGACTTATATCCTATTGTCTCACCTATCTGTTATCATGGAAAGGTTACAAGTGAAGCAATGTAAACATAGGGAGCCAGCTTGGACTCAACATAAGGTATTGGTGTAGTAGTTGTGGACAGTGTATAATGGTACATGAAGTTGTCTAGGACTGAGTTTTTGTAATAGGCCACGTTCCTCCAACTGTCTGGCCCCATGGGCATCACTCACCCCCTAAGCCTGTCTCTGTCTGCAGGAAGTGATTAGGCCATATTTCCTGCCCCTCCCTTCATCCATCATCCCTACCTTCTCTGACACCTTTGACTCCTCCTCAAGAGGGTAACTGGTTGTACGGCTTATCGAACCTCTGAGATGCTGGCTGTTCTCATTATCATTATATCACACAGGGTTAAAGTGTGTGTGTGTATGTATGTGTGCGTGCATGTATGTGTTCGTAAGGCCATTATCGTTGATATCTTCTGTCTTGTGATTTCTTTATCATCAAAGTTTAGTGTGTGTGTGCACGTGCCCACGCACGTGAGAACCCTGTTTGTCATATATATTGAGGCCAGTCGCTGGAGGCAGACACAGTATATTTCCTCCACACTCATTCTCTCCTTTCCCTAGTTTTATGTCCCTGTAAGTCATCCATGGTGGGACGCTCAGTCTTGGGACCAGGGTATGAACGCGTATTGTGTGTGCTGAGTGTGTGAGAGCATGTATCTCTATATCTGTATATGTGGCAATCTGTGTCCTGTCCACACCTCATGCATGTTTTAAGGAACCATGTTCTGGCAAAGAGGCCACCCCATAGATTTGTTGGAATAGGGGTCATGAGAGGGAAGTGGGGGGTTGGGTTGAGGCGTGCGCTGCCTAAATTGCATCCCCCAGAATTGACTGTTAGCCCCCACTCCTTTCCCACATAGCATCACAGTGGGGCAATGTCTGCCCAGCGAGACTCAATTCTGCTGCTAATACGATGAGACGTTCCCTCAGACATCCCGCCAGAGAAGGAAGGCAATGACATTATTTTTCCCAAACATACTACGCGACGTGAATAGTGCGAACCAAAATCACACATTTAAGCAGATTGCATATGAAGTATCTTTCACCTTTAAAGGTGGACTTCAGGATTTTGGCAAATAAGCATTTATTTCCTTCCCTAGAGTCAGATGAACTTTTATGTCTCTGTGTGCAGTTTATATCCCTTTAAACCATCAGTACAGCACGTCCTACTATTCGTTCATCTGTTGTCTGTACTGCTACGGCTCACTAGCTAGTTGGTTTATGGAGGATGATGCTCTGCTCATCACTGTCTTTCTCATCTCAGTCATCTGCTGCACTACACTACAGACAGGAAGCTCTCGCTCTCGCTCTCGCTCTGTCTCTGTCTGTCTGTGTCTCTGTCTCTGTCTGTGTCTCTGTCTCTGTCTGTGTCTCTGTGTCTGTCTGTTTATGAGACTGTTGTATCTGCCACACACACAGCTCTATCTCAGGGCGTTTCCTCTATGTGATGTACTGCAATACCCTGCACTGTCAGGAATCTCTGTTTGTGTCCCTCTCCGCTCCCCCTCTCCACAACAAGAGGATGGATTGATACACTAACTTTGATGCACAGTTCTTACTAGAAGAGGTTATCGAATTGATGACTCATACAATAGAAAGCACTTAGGATGTACAGTACCAGTCAAAAGTTTGGACACACCTACTCATTGCAGGGTTTTTCTTTTATTTTACTATTTTCTACATTGTAGAATAATAGTGAAGACATCAAAACTATGAAATAACACATATGGAATCATGTAGTAACCAAAAAAGTGTTAAACAAATCAATGTAGCCACCCTTTGCCTTGACAGCTTTGCACACTCTTGGCATTCTCTCAACCAGCTTCACCTGGAATGCTTTTCCAACAGTCTTGAAGGAGTATTCTGAGCACTGGTTGGCTGCTTTTCCTTCACTCTCCGGTCCAACTCATCCCAAACCATCTCAATTGGGTTTAGGTCGGGTGCAGCACTCCATCACTCTCCTTCTTGAAAATAGCCCTTACACAGCCTGGAGGTGTGCACTTCCTGTGCACTTGAAGAAATGTTCCAAGTTTTTGACATTTTCCGGGTAGACTGACCTTCATGTCTTAAAGTAATGATGGACTGTCATTTCTCTTTGATTATTCTAGCTGTTCTTGCCATAATATGGACTTGGTCTTTTACCAAATAGGGCTATCTTCTGTATACCACCCCTACCTTGTCACAACACAACTGATTGGCTCTAACGCATTAAGAAGGAAAGAAATTCCACAAATTAACAAGGCACACCTGTTAATTGAAATGCATTCCAGGTGACTACCTCATGAAGCTGGTTGAGAGAATGCAAAGCTGTCATCAAGGCAAAGAGTGGCTACTTTGAAGAATCTCAAATATAAAATATATTTTGATTTGTTTAACACTTTTTTGGTTACTACATTATTCCATATGTGTTATTTCATAGTGTTGATGTCTTCACTATTATTCTACATTGTAGAAAATAGTAAGACTAAAGAAAAACCTTTGAATGAGTAGGTGTGTCCAAACTTTTGACTGGTACTGTATTTATTTCCGGACATTATTAGTCATCTCTTTAAGTGTGGTATTATAGAGCTGTAAAATTCTTCCTTCATTAAGCTAACATTGTTTTCATCCCACTTTTGTTTCTTGCCCTTTTTGTCTGTTTATTGATGTCTGTCTTTTCAAATACAGGACTTATCTTTGCATTCCATATGTTTTCTGTCTATTACCGGGACTCTCACCTACACGCACGCACGCACAAATAGCATTCACCCCCCTCCCCTACACACATATTCCTGTGCTGCGCTAACCATGCTGCTGTGTCCTGCCAGGGCTACAGGGCCATGGGCAGTAGGCAGCAGATGGCCTCTCTCTCCTGGGCCCCCTTCCCACTCACCTCCCCTCTTCCCCTCTGGGCCTGGTAGCTGGTGCAGTCAGCACACTGTTAGTGGGGGAGATTTAGGCTGAGTCCCATTACTATCAAATGGCCTCCTTTCCTCATCTCGTTCCTCTCTGATGATCATTGATTTAAACGACTGGCTGTCCATTACTATCAAATGGTCACTGTTTTTATCCATTTTGACCATGGCTCTAAGACTGGATAGGTGGAACCAAGGGGTTGCTTGGCTTTCAGGCAAACGATAGGAGCATGGAACTATCTGGTGTCACATATTCAATGAGTCCTTCCATGAGACACTTGATAGTGTCGTAAAGGGGATGCTATGCTGCCTAGCGCTGGCTGTATTAACGGATGAGTAACGGAATGTCTAAAAACAGAGGGTGCACCATTTATGATGAAGCTGTGCTTTTGGATAATACTTTCTTTGTCCGAAGTTGTGCAGAATTTATGCGAAGAATTAAGTGTCTTGGCTGGATTAACCCAGGCCAGTTCTGGTAGAAGTGGATTTTGAAGAGAAAAACAAAAGCCCACCTATGTTTTTAATGAAAATAATTGCCCACTGTTCTCACATACTGCAACAAACTAGTCTGTCCAACGCTTACAACTGTTACTGTAGCTATATAATGACCAGTACTGTGTTCCCCAAGCATCTATTACAGCACAGAGCTACCATCCATTAGAGTTTTCTGATAAGGTAGAATAGATCTAAAGGATACTATCCAGTGTCGATTGGAGTTCACAGATAAGATAGGGGGGTTAACGGGAACAAGATTGGGTGATTCGCAGGACAACCCAAGCTAGCTTGGGGCAACTTTAATCATCTTAATTTGCAACAATCTTACAACAACCTTATGTATCTTCATTTGATCCTGGCTGTTCTAATCGTTTCGTTTGTGGAGTTGTCTAAGATATATTTCAAATTTGATCCACTAAAATATCTATACTTTATACTACAGTGTAACACCCTCCATTTGAGATGTAATGGATTAACCCCTTTCCAGCCCAAATACACACATCATCCATCTTTATCATGCAGCCATTCCTTTAGAAAGGTGTGGAATCCCCTGTGTGTGTGTTTGTGCTCTCCTCTCATCTCTCCATCCCTCCGTTCTCTCTTCTTTAGCTGCATGTTTAATTACCTGGCTAGCAGGGAAATGGGTCAGCAGTGTGATGATCAGCTGAGCACTCACGATCAATCACCCTGATGACTATGCTCCCGGGCAGACGTGCCCATTAGCGCATGAGTGTGTTTTTATGTGTGTGTGAGTGAGTAGAAATGGGGAGGGGGGGGTCGCTGCTCATTTTCGGGTAAATTCCTAACGTGATTTCCTTGAGGGTTCTTCCAGGGAGAAACAGCCACGGGGCTAAGCATTGTAGCAGACAGACGAGACGAGGAGGCTTGTTAGATGATGGGGTAGTGAAGCTAAGCTAAGGGCTGCAGGCTGGTCACACGGCCGACTAAACTTGTCGATATACATAAATGCATTGACTCATTGTGCTCGCTTTCGCTCTCTCTCGCTCTCTCTGCGCTGTAGTCTGTTTTTGTTTCTACATTACCTAAACTAGAATTCTATCCCCCTCGCCCTCTCTGTTTTTCTCTCTCTTTCTCTACCCCCTCTCTCTTCACAGTGCCCCTTGCGCCATGTCTGCCACACAGCTGGAGGAGACAGAAAATGTTTTTGGTGAGTGTTTCACTCAGTGTGTTTGTGTCTCGCACATTTAATGAGTGTTGTATATGTGATGCACGAACAAAGATTGTGTGTGTATATCTCTCAATGAAAGATGCACACAGAAAGGGTGTGTCTGATATAAACTATGTGTGCTGTGCACTGGTCCTATAACTTTCTGAATACCATGGGTCAGGGAAATTTGTGAAACATGAGGGGTCTGTTGTTGTAATGATACGTGGGAAGGCCTATGCTATGAAATCTCATGACTGCACCTCTCAGCTAAAAGGGCGGTCTAGTCAGGCTACACATGCATGCAGACATACACACACAAACACTCCATGTCCTATTTTAAGAAAATCAATTCCTAAAGAGGCTATGACTCAGACTTTTACATCACAGCACCTTTGTATATAATGTTGTAACCAGCAGTGACCAAGCTACCTCTCAGAGTCCTATAAATACTCCGTATTCCCCTTCGGAACAGCTCCCAGGTCACCTCTCTCTCCCTGAATAAGACACCCCAGCACTAATGTGGAACATCACCCTTTGTGTGGATTCAGCCGTTTGGGTCTCAGCGGTGCCAGGTCCAATTCCCCAATGTGCTGACTTCTGCATACCTGCCCCCCTCTACCCCTCTGACACTGTCTTATTGGCCAAGACGCCCCAAATGTGCTCAACTCCTCTGAAAACCAGAAATTGCAACGGTATTATGGATTCACTTGGATAACATTGAAATGTGCATCTACCTGCCTGTCATTTGCTGGCTCGGATGTGGGGTATTTTTAGTGTGTTTGCATTTATGTGTGTGTGTCTCCACAGCACATCTTTCAGATATTCAGTCACTAAATTAGACAAAACAAAACAGCCAGTGGATTAGCCTGACCGTCTCGAAATGTGGCAGTGGGTGACACTAATACACATTTTTGAACTGACCATATCTTGTTTGCTTCGCTAGCTCTCTGCCGTGTTCTTAATATACTGTACCCACTTTCCTCTAGTGATGCGCCTGTGAGATTGACCTTCATACCTCTCCAGAAAGGCCCACAGGGAAATATAGTGTCGGGGGTAGTGCGCTCTGTATACCTATAGTAGGGGTGGGTTGTAGTATATCTTTCTCCCACCTAATCTATGTACTGTATGGTCTGTGTAGAATCCAATAAGGGGTGGGATGATGGCTTGTGGGGGGGGGGCTTGGTTTGGTCAATATTTAATGATGCCTCTTAGCACAGAGACTAGGTCTAATAAGAGCAGGGGGATAATGTGCACCGCAGGGGGTAACAGACTGGAACAGAAAGGAAACAGAATGGAGAGGTGATTCTGGGCCTCTCAGTTCATCACCCTCCTTCACCCCGTTTTACTCCTTCTTGTAGTCTCGTATAATGTTGTGAACAGGAGGGTTGATATACTGGAGCCAAGAAATGTAGTCTTTTAAATGTGAGGGATTCATCCTGTAAAATAGCTTGTTGTGGTTGTTGTTTGTTGTCTTTGGGGTTGCTGTGCTTGGTCTCCCTTGACTCTCTCAGTGGAAATGTGGTAGAGAACGTAGGCGGGGGCAAGCAGAACAGTTTCCCTCTGCGGCAGTTCGGCCTGTCTGCCTTCATTACAGGCTGTGTACATCCTAATACTGAACCACGGAGCCAGCAAATACACAACTCATCCAATGAACCACAAAGACAATGTCATACTGAACTAGCAGTCACACTGCTATCGTAGCACACAGCCCATAACACACTGAACCCAACCTAACGTCATACAGTTTCAATCTTATAGGCTGAGAATTCATATCCAGTCAAACCTTACACTGACATTCTTTATATAAAGCTTGTTTAAGGCTTCAGTTATACTGAACCAAACCTTGCTTCCTGATACAAAGCATGTATCATATAGTAAACCAACCTTTACATTACCACTCGGGGAGCTAAACCAAATATGTACAACCCAAAACAGAGCCTGTGTCATACTCCATCCTAGCTCCTCTTCAACTATTTTAGGGCTGAATCAGGGGCCTGTAGTATGGATGATTATCAGTGTTTGGTTGGCCTGCATCCCACAGGGAATGCACTCTGCTGTAGCTGTAGCATTGATTGCTAGCTTTACCTCAACCCCTACCACCTAACCAGCTTTCACTGTTTCACTGTTCCGACCAGCAAAATAAAGTTCTGAACCGGATTGAACCCCAAAAAAGGTCACCGTTAATAATCAGAATTATACCTCTGGAGGAGCGGCTCTACGAAGGAACTTTGAATGTCTTTGAACTTCAGAGAGTTGGTTTAACATTGGACCAAAACTAACTAGCTAGCTTAACATTTGTAGTGAATAAGTCCAATGTGAAACGTGATAACTATTGAGTATCCTTAACTAGCATTGAAAAAGTTAATCCATTCTTCTCTAACAAAAAATCTCTCTTCCTAATTTCTGAATCACACTGTAGTAGGCTAGCAGGCAGGCAGACACTAGAATAAGAGTGAGGGCTTTGCATAGCAGCTTTGTTGCGTTTTCTTTTTTTTTGTTGTGAGAATGGATGCCTGGAATGTAAAATAATGTTATTAACCGGTTCCCATGCTTTTAAAATAACGGTTCTGTTCCAGAATAGTATAGATCACTTTCATTCCAGGTTTTGATTCTGTTCCTCGAAAAATGCTCTTCTTTCCGGTTTTCGGTTCTGTTCCCTGAACCGGTTCCAACCCCTGGTGATATGTACTGTACTGTATGCTGTACTGTATGCCACACCTGCCCTTTTACTCAGACTGTTCAGTAGGTGACATACCAATGACAATACAGTCATTTGTCAGTGCCAATGCTGTGAGTCATATGCATACTCCGATACCGCATAAGGTTTACATGAAGAGTCATTCTTGATGTTTGTTAGGTGCAATGACCATTAACTGGAATGCTGTTTTAAATTGTTTGTCTGCATTCAATGAAAAACAGTAGGAGTCGTCTGCACCACAATTCAGTTCAGGGAAACCATCCCTCACATTCTGACTCAGAATATTAAAAAAAAACTATTCTAAAACAATGTATTTAAATGAGTTGTAGATAAATCGGTCACATTTGTGTTGCTAAGGAGATTTAAATAGATTTTTTTAATATACTTCATTGAACCTCATGTCCTTGGTGTCCGAGCGTGTTCATCAACACTCCCTTCCTTATCATTACCCCAGTGTCTCTGAACCCCTGCATGGACAGTGTGCTGACTTGGCATTTCTACATGACTAAAGACCAATTACATTAGAGTGAGCACTCAGCCACAGGAGAGAGGGAATAGGATATGCCCATCAATAAATATGAGTCGATCTTTAGATTTCCTCTTAATTCTCACACAAATCACAAACACTTGAGTCATATTTTCTCTCTCTCTTCTTTGATTTATCTCGGTTATTTTTTTTTTCCTGAGTTGTATTACTTTTGGTGTCGGTGGCGGGATCCTTTGAAAATAAGTTCTCAGCTATTTAGCCTAATATTGTCCAGGACAAGATAATAATTACTATATATTTCAAAAATCTGGCCCAAAACTGAATGGCTGCAGTGAGCATCAGAGAAGAGGACTTCAGTGATATTGTGTTGTTCATAGCTGATGAAAGGTCTCACCACTTTCCTCTGTTGTATTTTATTTTTAGTCTGTCTCGGCTGACTGGCTGGTGTTAGATCCTCTGGTATAGAGCAGTCAGTGCTGTTCTGTACAGTACAGTACAGTCTGTGATGAGATCTGACCGTCAGCATGGTGAGAGAGGGGTATCAGATTAATCCTGTTAGTTGGCACTTTCACTGCAGCATGGCCGGCAATGAATCATCACTGGCCTCCATTCTGAAACAACAGCAGTAACAAGTGCACTTAGCTGTTGACTCACTCACATCTGGCCCCTCTGTGTCTCTCCATCACTGTACTGATGCACCTGTTCCTGAAGAGGGAGATGGGAAGAATAAAACAACACTAATACAATTTAATGACACGTTTAAATATATATATATATATATATATATTTCTCACAAGTAATAGATCAATTGAATTCTGTCAGGGGCTTTGACTTTCATACATGTTTGATTAGGTAATTGTAAGACATGAATCCCTACTACAGTGTCAATGCTTCCCAAGCAAAAAGCAAATGTTTAGTAGAGGGTTAGAGGCACTGTGTTTGTGGAGCAATACAGTGCCTTCAGAAAGTATTCAAACCCCTTGACTTATTCCACATTTTGTTGTGTTACAGCTTGAATTTAAAAAAAACTCACCCATCTATACACAATACCCCATAATAAAGTGAAATCATGTTTTTAGAAATCTTTGCAAATTTATTGACCATGAAATACAGAAATATCTCATTATGGGTATGCTTGATGCAGCCACCACCATGCTTGAAAATATGAAAAGTGGTACTTAGTGATGTGTTGTGTTGGATTTGCCCCAAACATAACGCTTTGTATTCAGGACATAAAGTTAGTTTCTTTGCCACATTTCTTTATGCATGTTTTGGAATATTTTTATTATGTATAGGCTTCTTTTCACTTTGTCAATTATGTTAATATTGTGGAGTAACTACAATGTTGTTGATCCATCCTCAGTTTTCTTCTATAACAGCCATTAAACTCTCTGTTTAAAAGTCTCCATTGGCCTCATGGTGAAATCTCTGAGTGGTTTCCTTCCTTTCAGTCAACCGAGTTAGGAAGGTTGCCTGTATCTTTGTAGTGACTGGGTGTATTGCTACACCATTCACAGTGTAATGAATAACTTCACCATGCTCAAAGGGATATTCAATGTATGCTTTTTTTAACCCACTATCAATAGGTGCCCTTCATTGCGAGCTGTCTGAAAATCTCCCTGGTCTTTGTGGTTGAATCTGTGTTTGAAATTCATTGCTCGACTGAGGGGCCTTACAATTATCTGTATGAGCCGGGTACAGAGATGAGGTAGTCATTCCAAAATCATGTTAAGCACTATTATTGCACACACAGTGAGCAACATTTTACTCCAGAAGTTATTTAGGCTTGCCATAACAAAGGGGTTGAATACTTATTCACTCATACATTTCAGCTCATTATTTTGAATGAATTTGTCAACATTTCCAGAAACATAATTCCCTTTTGACATTATGGGGTATTGTGTGTAGGCCGGTGACACAAAATCTAAATGTGAACAATATTAAATTCAGGCTGTAACACAACAAAATGTGGAAAAGGTCAAGGGGTGTGAGTACTTTCTGAAGACAAGTATTCAGGTAGGTCAATGTTCATCCCCCACAATCCTCTGCTGACTCAGTCACAGGAGAACGCCCAATGTGATTAAATAGATTCATTGTCATGTATTTGGGGGCTGGATGAATGGAGTGAAGGATGGAGGGATGAGGGGAGGGGTGGGAGAGATAATTGATGGAAACGCTGAAGGACTCTCAGATTGGGGTCAGGAGGTCGAAGGCAAAAGGATCGTTCCTCTGGGTTCACCACAGATCGAGGATGTTAGAGCAGGAGGAGGATCAGATAAATACGTTTCACCTGATCAATTAAACTCCTCAGGGTAACATGCAAAGGTGGTATAATGGTATGGTGGTTGTAATCTCATCGTGAACCTTCTTGTAACACAGACATTAGAGGATTTTCTTTTTACATGCAGGGAATTAGCTTTTGCCCAGTAGTTCATCTTTCTAGGTCCCAGGTGAAAGGAATATATTAAAATAGCTGTAGTCTAATGTTTAGGTCTGGGCTTTCCTTGTAACACATTCTGCATGGATCTGTAAAAATCACTTCTCAAATCTGTGTCCAGTACTTACTTGGCCTTTTCTCTGTGAATTTCCCTGACCTGAATGATCTGACTATCCAAATTTGCTCTGTGATCTTCCTTCAGACCTGAATGAGGCCATCCCAGAGACAGAGCTGCTGGACAACAGCATACAGAAGGGGCGTGCACAGCTGTCCGTCAAAGCCAGGAGGCACCGCCCCTCTCGCTCTCGCTTCCGAGACAGCGTCAGCTCCACAGAGGGAGATGACAGTCTGGAGAGGAAGGTGAGTGACAGGCGTGAGAGCCAATCAATCGATGACATGGACTCTCAAAGGGACAGGCACACCCACAGGACACATTCCTTTTGTAGTCTGATGATAACCTTGTAGCATGTGATAACAAAAGACAAGGGCCTTGTCTTGTCTTGGTAATGCAAAAAGAAACCAGCCACGTCACGGACACCGACGTTTCACTTCCAGACAAACTAAACACCTTCTTTGCCCGCTTTGAAGATAATACAGCGCCACGGTCACGGCCTGCTAACAAGGACTGCCCTTTCCCCCTCTTTCTCCATGGCCGACGTGAGTAAGACATTTAAGCGTGTTAACCCTCGCAAGGCTGCTGGCCCAGACGGCATCCCTAGCCGCATCCTCAGAGCATGAGCAGACCAGCTGGCTGGTGTGTTTACGGACATATTCAATCGCTCCCTATCCCAGTCTGCTGTCCCCATGGTCACCATTGTTCCTGTACCCAAGAAGGCAAAGATAACTGAACTAAATGACTACTGCCCCGTAGCACTCACTTCTGTCATCATGAAGTGCTTTGAGAGACTAGTCATATCCCCTCCACCTTACCTGCCACCCTGGACCCACTTCAGTTTGCAAACCGCCTCAATAGGTCCACAGACGATACAATCGCCATCACTCTGCACACTGCCCTATCCCATCTGGACAAGAGGAATACCTATGTAAGAATGCTGTTCGTTGACTACAGCTCAGCATTCATCACCATAGTACCCTCCAAGCTAATCATTAAGTCTGGAGGCCCTGGGTCTCAACCCCGACCTGTGCAATTGGGTCCTGGACTTTCTGACCCACCGCCCCCAGGTGGTGAAGGTAGGAAACAACATCTCTACTTCGCTGACCCTCAACACTGGGGCCCCACAAGGGTGTGTGCTCAGCCCCCTCCTGTACTCCCTGGTCACCCATGACTGCGTGGCCATGCACGCCTCCAACTCAATCATCAAGTTTGCAGACGTCACAACAGTAGTGGGCTTGATTACCAACAACGACGAGACTTGGAGTGTGGTGTCAGGAAAACAACCTCTCACTCAATGTCAACAAAACAAAGGAGATGATCGTGGACTTCAGGAAACAGCAGACTGAGCACCCCCCTATCCACGTCGAAGGGACAGTAGTGGAGAAGGTAGAAAGTGTTAAGTTCCTCGGAGTACAAATCACAGACAAACTGAAATGGTCCACCCACACAGACAGTGTGGTGAAGAAGGCGCAACAAAATTTGGCTTGTCACTTAAAACCCTCACAAACTTTTACAGTGGCACAATCAAGAGCATCCTGTTGGGCTGTATCACCGCCTGGTACGGCAACTGCACCGCCCTCAACCGCAAGGCTCTCCTGAGGGCAAACTACCTGCCCTCCAAGACACCTACAGCACCCAATGTCACAGGAAGGCCAAAAAGATCATCAAGGACAACAACCACCCGAGCCACTGCCTGTTCACCCCGTTACCATCCAGAAGGCGAGGTCAGTACAGGTGCATCAAAGCTGGGACCGAGAGACTGAAAAACAGCTTCTTTCTCAAGGCCATCAGACTGCTAAACAGCAATCACTAACTCAGAGAGGCTGCTGCCTACATAGAGACTCAATTCACTGGCCACTTTAATAAATGGTTCACTAGTCACTTTAAACAATGCCACTTAAATAATGTTAACATATCTTACATTACTCATGTATATACTGTACCTTATACCCTCTATTGCACCTTGCCTATGCCGCTCGGCCATCACTCATCCATATATTTATATGTACATATTCTTATTCCAACCCTTTAGATTTGTGTGTATTAGGTAGTTGTTGGGGAATTGATAGATTACTTGTTAGATATTACTGCACTGTCGGAACTAGAAGCACAAGCATTTCGCTACACTTGCATTAACATCTGCTAACCATGTGTATGTGACCAATAAAATTTGATTTGTATAGATATATATCTTTGTATAGACCGCACCAAGGGAGATTTTAGGTATTTATTAAGCATTTTATGTGGTCACTATACCATAATACTGCACACGTGTAGCTCTATAACTTACAGCACTACATGCCTATACTCGTGAGTAGATCCTGATTGAGTCAAGCTTTGTTTTTAACCAATCAGGCATTGAATCATGTTTCACTGCTTCATTTGACAATCCGATTTTATGGTTGAATTCTTTAGATTCAAACCTATTTAGTTGTAGATTGTAAAAGACCATGCAACCATCTATATGAAATCAGTTTCTTAGTCCTAGAACTCATTTCAGATTATATGGAGATTATCAGAAGGGAGAATGCCTCAATGGCCTAGGCTATTTTGGAGGGCATTGGAGAATGTGTCTCACTCTCTTCATATCTGTTGTTCGGTCGTTTTTGAGTATTTTCTCTCACTAGAGTTGGGGTCAATTCAAATTGCATTCTAGCCCATTCAGGCATTTCATTGGACTGGCACTCAATTCGAAAAGTACCATACTACAGTTATGAGCATTTTCCCATTCAAATTTCATGTCCAATTTTCCCTTACTATACAGGAGGTGGAATGGAATTGACCCAAACTCATATGTCCCTAATTGTGTTCATGAGTGGGTGTGTGCATGTATTTACAGTGAGGGAAAAAAGTATTTGATCCCCTGCTGATTTTGTACGTTTGCCCACTGACAAAGAAATTATCAGTCTATAATTTTAATGGTAGGTTTATTTGAACAGTGAGAGACAGAATAACAACAAAAACAATCCAGAAAAACGCATGTGAAAAATGTTATAAAAGGATTTGCATTTTAAAGAGGGAAATAAGTATTTGACCCCTCTCAGTCAGAAAGATTTCTGGCTCCCAGGTGTCTTTTATACAGGTAACAAGCTGAGATTAGGAGCACACTCTTAAAGGGAGTGCTCCTAATCTCAGTTAGTTACCTGTATAAAAGACACCTGTCCACAGAAGCAATCAATCAATCAGATTCCAAACTCTCCACCATGGCCAAGACCAAAGAGCTCTCCAAGGATGTCAGGGACAAGATTGTAGACCTACACAAGGCTGGAATGGGCTACAAGACCATCGCCAAGCAGCTTGGTGAGAAGGTGACAACAGTTGGTGCGATTATTCGCAAATGGAAGAAACACAAAAGAACTGTCAATCTCCCTCGGCCTGGGGCTCAATGCAAGATCTCACCTCGTGGAGTTGCAATGATCGTGAGAACGGTGAGGAATCAGCACAGAACTACACGGGAGGATCTTGTCAATGATCTCAAGGCAGCTGGGACCATAGTCACCAAGAAAACAATTGGTAACACACTACGCCGTGAAGGACTGAAATCCTGCAGCGCCCGCAAGGTCCCCCTGCTCAAGAAAGCACATATACATGCCCGTCTGAAGTTTGCCAATGAACATCTGAATGATTCAGAGGACAACTGGGTGAAAGAATTGTGGTCAGATGAGACCAAAATGGAGCTCTTTGGCATCAACTCAACTTGCCGTGTTTGGAGGAGGAGGAATGCTGCCTATGACCCCAAGAATACCATCCCCACCGTCAAACATGGAGGTGGAAACATTATGCTCTGGGGGTGTTTTTCTGGGGATAGGACAACTTCACTGCATCAAAGGGATGATGGACGGGGCCATGTTCCGTCAAATCTTGGGTGAGAACCTCCTTCCCTCTGCCAGGGCATTGAAAATGGGTCGTGGATGGGTATTCCAGCATGACAATAACCAAAAACACACAGCCAAGGTAACAAAGGAGTGGCTCAAGAAGAAGCACATTAAGGTCCTGGAGTGGCCTAGCCAGTCTCCAGACCTTAATCCCATAGAAAATCTGTGGAGGGAGCTGAAGGTTCGAGTTGGCAAACCTCAGCCTCGAAACCTTAATGACTTGGAGAAGATCTGCAAAGAGGAGTGGGACAAAATCCCTCCTGAGATGTGTGCAAACCTAGTGGACAACTACAAGAAACGTCTGACCTCTGTGATTGCCAACAAGGGTTTTGCCACCAAGTACTAAGTCATGTTTTGCAGAGGGGTCAAATACTTATTTCCCTCATTAAAATGCAAATCAATTTATAACATTTTTCACATGCGTTTTTCTGGATTTGTTTGTTGTTATTCTGTCTCTCACTGTTCAAATAAACCTACCATTAAAATTAGAGACTGACCATTTCTTTGTCAGTGGGCAAACATACAAAATCAGCAGGGGATCAAATACTTTTTTCCCTCACTGTATATATACGTAAGCGCATGCTTGTGTCCGTGTCTGTGTGTGTGTGTGTGTGTGTGTGTATGTATGTGTGTCTGTCTCTGTGTGTTTGTGCGTGGCTGGGTGTGTGCGTGCATGTGTGTGGGTGGGTGGGCTTATTGTTTGTCTCAGTCAGTTCACATATAAACATGTTGTGGTGTTTCTGAATCTTTGTGCCATAGTGTCTGGACAGCCCTTTGCACTCTGTCCGTTCCCCCCTCCACTCCACCCTGCGAGGAGGCTCCTCCCCTTCGCCTGATTCGCTCCTCTCCTCGTCCTCCCCTTGTCCCACCTTACGGAGTCCCGTCTTCTCCTTCGACACCTCCTCCTTACGGCGCTCCCCGGAGGAGGGCGGGGCCGGGTCGCTAGCCCCTCGGGGGCGGTACCGCCAGCTGACAAATGCCACGTCTCAGGAGGCCCTGGTGACCACGCCCAACAGCTCTCCCTCCAAGTCGTGTCCCAGTTCGGACTGCTCGCCTGTTTACATTCGACGGGCACGACGCCCAGACAGTGAGGGTAAGAGAGACAGCCATCCGCATGGCAAGAAAATCCTCTTCCTAGTTATTACAGTCCAAATTGCCACATTAAGAATTAAATGCCCTGTGATATTAACTGTGGTATATTAAGCCTAAAGAGTCAAAGCGCACACACACACACACACACACACACACACAGCAATTAAGTGGATTATTGGCTAAGCTATTAATGTATTGATACATAACCACCATTACTGCCATACCATTAAGGCCACACCAAAATGTTGGTAATGGTTTGGTAATGGTGGGTTAATGTATCAAAAAATGCTTTGTTTATTCAATAATGTGCCAATTGCCAGTTTTCATTGTTTCTCAGTGTTAGTTTCAGAAGACAGTCGAGACACAAGCCCGGCCGACCCCGGCAACAACAGCCTTATCTTCGACAAGAAGACCAAGAGGAGGTTCTTGGACCTGGGGTAAGTGCTCAATATTGAGACATTTAAACTGTTTACATTGTAAACACATTGTAAATTGGTCAGTTTTGAAACTGGTGCTTTCTGTTGATTTTAACCCACTGTTTTTTTGTTCTTCTGAAGGGTCACATTGAGACGCTCCTATGTGAGAGTCAGAAAAGACAAGTCAAACAGACTGTCAATGGGAAGCCGGTGAGTCCATGGGAAGCCATTCTGGCTCTGTCCCTCTGTTTCAATACAGGAGGCAAAATGTTGGCTCTATTAGACCTAGTTAGCACACGAGAGGCACCATTTTATCTCTTTCAGTTAGCATATTGAATATCTCTCTTTCACTGTACAGGGAGCCATCTGAGAGCCCGTCCAGGTCCTCTGGCTCGTTCGTGCCTTTCTCTTGGTTCACTGACAGCGCCAGGGGCTCTGTGTCATCCGGGGCAACCCCGCCCTGCTCCCCCAAACTGGTCTCACAGGACTGCAGCCCCCACAAGTCCAACTCTCAGGTAACTCACATCCACAATAAGATATATACACATCCAGATACCATATTTAGGTCAGACTGCACTATTGTGTTACTACTACCATTGTCCACTTTGTGTCTTTATCATTATCAGAGGACTAATGTGTTTATGTTAGCATTAGCATATAGGCTAGTCTTCATTTCATGTCTGTCATTAAGATTTCTGCCACATCTGACAATGTCACGAAAATGATGCGTGCGCTTCAAATGGACAGAAGGCCGTGTGTTGTTATGGTTCTGGATGGCCAGATAGTTAGCAACAATGACAAACTGTCATGTGGTTAAACGTAAGTGGCTTGTTGCAGCTCGTTTAAACTTGTTCTTGATACCATGTCTTGTTTTGAGGTGTTTTGTCTGTCACCTCTGCTAATATAGGGGAAAAAATGCTAGATAGCTAGCTAACCAACAACTGTAATGATGTATTTGAGAGATAAGTGCTCATTGTCTAACTGTATTTATGTTTTCAATAAACATTGGAGCCGAAATATAGTTTACATATTGTCAACAATCTAGGCCAACTCATGTTTTTCCAACTACTGTAGTTGTGCATGCGTCGGTTTGTTGCTAAACAACCAACCTGTCTACACATTCCACAGTTTAAATAAACGAGAAAAGGATGCTGCTGTTACCCTTGGAGATATGCCAAATGCTTTTAACAAATCTTTTCATTATGAATTGCCAAGAAGGAGAAAACCTTCTCCCACTGGGTCTGAGCTTCAAATGCACATCAAATGAAACCAGTCAACAGATGAGAGAAGCAGACACCAGAGATATAACACTGCTACACTGCTATAAACAGTCAACAGATGAGAGAAGCAGACACCAGAGATATAACACTGCTACACTGCTATAAACAGTCAACAGATGAGAGAAGCAGACACCAGAGATATAACACTGCTACACTGCTATAAACAGTCAACAGATGAGAGAAGCAGACACCAGAGATATAACACTGCTACACTGCTATAAACAGTCTTGCGCAGATGCGAATAGCATCGTCAAGTTCGTCATCCTTCATAAGCCTCTCTCCCTCTTTCCCTCTCTTCTTTCTCTCCCTCTTCTTCTCCCTCCATCCCTCTCCCACCCTCTCTCTCCATCCATCTCTCCCCCTCTCTCTCACACACACACACACACACATACACACACACACACACACACACACACACACACACACACACACACACACACACACACACATATAATTGATCTGAAGAGGCCCATAGTGTGACTCAGCTCCTGTGGAGAGTGTGAGGGGATTGAAACCCAATTAGGAAACAAGGCGAGTTTTCCTCTGAGTCCAAGAGGGTGCTGCTATTCGACATTTATCGACAAGCATGGCTACATTTACACAGATGGGAAATCGATGGCCCTTTGTGCGGCACAATGTCAAATCGACAGATGACTTCGGGAGTTAAAACAAGAACATGGCTTCGATGCAAGAGACTTCAGTTGATAGATCCGACTGACCACGTTGATGGATTTTGGTGTTGTTGTCTTCCTCTTACATGGTTTGGTGCATGCGCATCTATTGGATGGAAAACATAGCTTAATTAATATACGGAAGAAAGAGGCTGAGGTACAGGGTTATAGTGGTTGTCCGCTCAATACCCAGGAAGGCAGACATATGCCTCCCACTGACTTTGCACCAGCCCAAGGCCTAAGTATTTCTAAGGGAAATAGATTATATTTCAGAAGCTTGTGGGCCAATGGCCGTTTAGCTAAGAGGCACAGAAAGGACTGGTAGGAAATATACAGGCGTCCAATCACACCGTTGATGTAACAAAACAAGGTGTGTGTTCCGTATTACAAAGTTTTATTTTATTTCACTGTCAAACGTATAGTTAAGAGCATGCCTGGCTCTTTGAGCTTCATGGTTTTTCTGCTTATGTGCACAAATTGCTTTATAAATCAAAGGTGTTATAAGTCGTTGTCAGCACAACAAATATGGTATTTTACATATTGAGGTATAGCTCTGCCAAAGATGATGACATTGTTTCTGCTAATATGTTTATGTGTAGCCTGTTCATATCCTTGCCATTAAAACATATAACCAGTAGGTACATGTACAGGACACCGAACAATACATATATTTCTTGTTGAATGGCTCTCTTTGCACACATTTGCAGTCGTATGCAGAAATCCCATGATGCAATCGATGCTGTTGATTTACTCACCTTGGAGACTTGACCGCTGCGATGATTTTAGCTAACGACAATGTCAAGACAACTAGATTACCGTTTAACAAAAGTAGGAAAGTAGCAGAACATATTTCCACTTAGTGGTTAATAAATATTCTAATGCCCATGTTCACATATGCTTAAAAAAAAAAACTACTTTTGAATCAACCAATGGCAAGCTAAGTTCGGTGAGTTCATGAATATAGCCCTCTATGGGAGAAAACACCCATCCACCCCTCTCAGCTTCACTTGGTTTGATCCATTCTGAGTCAAAACCCTCCCAATTATTGGGGCAGGGGGAGTGTTTATACTCTCTAGCACCTGCACCATGACCCATCTAAAAGCCCCAGTAGCAACATGTTGGGAGCATGGGACCGTCCCAAATAGCACCTTTTATTTCCCATGACTACAGGTCAAAAGTTGTGATCTTTCTAGGGACTAGAGTGCCATTTAGAGCAGAGCTCCATGGGGTTTAATAGTGAGGAGTAGCTATGCAAAGCATCCCAGATGCACTTAGTCATCAGCATGGAGGCTGGGACCCTTCACTCTGCATAGCAATTAAAGCTGCAGCTTCCCATTGAAGCAGAGAGGGCCATTAAATCCCTTTCTACCACTGTGTGCCTGTCCAGCTGAGATAATACCTCTAGATGGGCCCCAAATGGCACCCTATTCCCTACATAGTCCACTACTTTTCAACAGAGCCCTATGGGCCCTGGTCAAAAGTCAGTGGTATAAAGTACTTAAGTAAAAATACTTGAAAGTACTACTTAAGTCGTTTTTGGGGTATCTGTACAGACTCACTAAACACAAATGCATTGTTTGTGAATGATGGCTGAGTGTTGGAGTGTGCCACTGGCTAGCCGTAAAAAATAAAAATAAAGATTTACAATTACATTTACTTTTGATACTTAAGTATATTTAAAACCAAATACTTTTAGACTTTTGCTCAAGTAGTATTTTAATGAACGACTTTCACTTGAGTCATTTTCTATTAAGGTATCTTTCTTTTTTTTAAGTATGACAATTGGGTACTTTTTCACCACTGTCAAATGTAGTGCACTATATAGGGAACAGAGTGCCATTTGGGACGTAGCCCTAATTAGCCTGGTGTCTGGAGAGGAGGCAGATACCCATGACTTTGCCTTCCTCTGCACTGGAGATTTGGGCTGCTGTACTGTGGCTAACAAGGGGACTGTCAAGGGCTGTTATAGGGCTATGTGTCTGTGTGAGTTATTTTTGTGCGTGTGCGTGCATTTATATGTGTTTGGAGGGGCATCATTTGAGAGGGCAATTAATCAAAAATATGATGTTTTTGTATTTTTTTTAAGTGTTACTGCTGTGACCAAACATTTTATCGTTCTAAGCTTAAACTGTTTGAAAGTAAGGTTTACGAACAACGCATTAATATCCTTCTAATGTCAGATGTAATTGATCTTGAACTGGACAAATCAATCGATCCAATACTGTTTGACCACAGTGGTCTCACTCAATTAAAATATCACTATGCACTTGTACTTAATCCCAAAGTGTCAAAGAATACTGGAAACAATGCGGAGAAAACAACAGTATTCATTTATCATGGTTAGATAATTTCTCTCCTCTCCCTCTCTCCCCTCCAGGAGTCTGCCCTGAGTGATGAGTTTTCTCCACCCCCCCTTAGTCCCACCCATGCCTCCAGTGGGACCACAGCCGACTCGTCCTCCCGCTCCTCACAACGCTACCAGACCCTCTCCCAGTCCTCAGACGAGGTTAAGGGCTTCCTAATGCAGTGGTGGTGGTAGTGGACTTTCTCGGTCTTGAACTAAATGGATCTAAACTCTATTTCAGTTTGATACAGTATATGAGACAGAGGGAGACTGAGGCCCGGATCACTGTTTAGAGTGAGAATGCAATAGACTATTTTTGATTAAAGCAGCAGTCCACTCAAATCTCTAATAGTGTACCAACTAAACTCTGAATTATTCTCTAGTAAAATGTGTACCATTACCTGAAATAACCCCAACTGGACATCCTGTAGTTATGTCTTCTTGGTTACCCGTGGCAACTAGCTTACACTATACATACTATAGCACACACTGCATTCAATTAGAAGTTCCAAGCAGTTCACTTAAATCCATAACAGTAGGAGTGTAGAGTGTGTGGTCCTGGTGTTTTTAAAGCCTAAAGCTGTGTTCAAATACCCATACTAACATAATGTATACTACATGCTCAATTAGTATATACTACATACTATAAGTTCATTTTAGTATACTGTAAACGAACAGTATGCTTTCAGTTGAGCATACTCGCTCTTCACACGTCTACCGGAAGTTGATGCTGTTGCTATGCAACCTTTTGCTAGCTAGTTAGCATAACAAATTACTAGTTGGACATTTTACGACTTCGGGTGTGTTCTTAAATTCAGTCTGGAGTGCCAGAGTGCGCTAGTAAATTGTCAGTTTGTAAATTCTGAGCGTGTCGTTCTCGGAGCGCACATTGGGCGTACGGGGCAAGGAGTAGGGTTGATTTAAGCGTTCTGACCTTACAATGGCAGTCAAGCAACCCAGCTAACGTTGGCTAGCTTGCTAGCCACTTGCAGACACAAATGAGACCATTTTACTCGCCTTAGCAGAGCTGGTTAGCCAGTTTTCATGTTATCCAGAGCGTTGGTGACTGTAACTGTGTTGCTGGCAACAATTTAATTACGCTTTTTTTGCCGACATTTACTGACACCGGCCATATTCAACAGGTGTTGTTCCTCGTAAATTAATTATTCTGCACTCTGTAACTCTTAGACAAGAGTGCTCTGAAATCGGAGCAGATAGCCAGAGCAAATTTTCGAAAGCACCCGAATGTCCATGGAGTAATCAAGTCAATAAACGTTGGGTAGTTAGTTAGATGTATAAGTAGCCAACGAACGTTAGGTAGCTAGCTAACAACATTACCGGTACATACTGCATTACCGGTACATACTGCTGTCCTTACAAATACACTATGTGATTTGTAAGGACAGCTAGCTAACAAATTGTCAGCCAATATATCGTGTAAGGTAACTTATTTGAAAAGTCATTACTTTATTACATTGCTCAACATGTTCTTAACATTTGTCATAATTAGTTAAAGCAATGAACCGCTCTCGTTGGACTGCATATTTTCCACAGATTTTTTTCAAATCTGGAAATGATGTGAAGCCACGCCCATTTCATGAAGAATTGTATTATGGACCCTAAAGTACGGAAATAGTGTCCTCTGCTAGTATACTTCATATTGTGGGGAATTTAGTACGACATCCGGGAACTTTTGGCATGCTAACTATATCCATACCATGACCAATAATAAGCATATATTCTCAACTCAAGTCACAAATAGTGCGGTTAGTATGAGTATTTGAACACAGCTCGAGTATGGTGAGTGACTCTGCGATCTCAAAAACACTCCCTGGCCAGATGCTGTCAGACACGGCCGCACAGTGATTAGGGAATCAATTACCTCCGGTAAACGAGCTCTCTCTCTCCCACCCCATCTGATTTAGCTCAGCATGTTGGAGAGGATATTGGGTTTTCAGAGGGGCTTATGACTCTCATCTCCTTAAGCTGCCATTACAGAATGATGCACGTCAGACCTGGGTACAGATAGTATTTGTTTTCTTTCGAATACTTTAATTGCACTTGATTGTGTGGCGCATGTCTGGCGTAAAGGAACCAATGGAATAGTCTCAAAAGTGCAAACCCTGCCCGTCTGGCACTCAGCCGGATGCCTCTTCTAGTTAATTTTAGCAGCGCTTCACTTGTTCCTGTGCTTCACCGCCGACGGAGAGACACTGAGAACACCTCAGTGCCTGGCAGACAGAGATAGCCAACCTGACAGGGCCATGCTAGCTACCAGGCGTCCAACACCAGACCAGGGGTTAGATCAGTTAAACAGTGTTGTTTGTGTGCTCGTGCGTACATGTGTGTGACGCAAGGGGGTCAAGACTATAGAGGCAGCTTTGTAATTGTCACTGCAACCTAAAGAGCACTATCAGTGGGTGTAATAAGGCAGAACGTTAGCTCTGTCACTGCACTGAGGAGAAGGGTAAGGCTATATTGTTTTGTGCAATTCATGACCACCAGGGGGCAGATTAACATGCTCTTCAGACTGCTACCTCACAAAAAGCTATTTTTCCTATTAGGGAGCTGAAGCAATGCAATTGTACTAATAACTGAATATCTTGGGTAACCTTCCTTTCAGCCTATTGACGAGCCACTGTGCCTAGTGTCGTCGTGGAGCACCCAGCAGGTGTGCCAGTGGCTGAAGGGGTTGAACATGGAGCAGTACATATCAGAGTTCACTGCCAGGGACATCGACGGGGAGCAGCTCCTCCTGATGGATGGCACCAAGCTCAAGGTGAGGATGGTTCAGGGAAGGAGAGGAGATGAGAGGAGGAGGAGAGGAGTGGGGAGAATAGAAGGAAGGGGACTAAGTTCAAGGAGGACAGGAAAGGAGGGGGAGCAGAGGAGATGAGGGTAAAATGGATGGAGAGGGTCAGAGAATGGAGAGGAGAGGAAAAAGGGCAGATGGAGGAGAGGAAGAATGACAGATGGATGGAGAAAATGGTAGTGGAGGAGAGGAAAAAAGAGGAAGGGCATATGAGTTTGAGTGGGCTGACGAGAACAGATGGTGAAAGGGGAGAAGCGGAAGAGAGGTGACTGCAAGATTAGATTAGAGGAGAGGATAAGATACAGGAGTGGGATGAGAGGAGGTGAGTGCATATAGGTTTAAAGTAAAACATAGAGTATCTCTGAATCTGATTGATCCACTCAAAAACAAACATGTTAATGTAGCGTGGTTCGTTCGGTGTTGTGTATTTTTATTTAGGACACTGGCATAACTGGAGGTCTGCTGGTTGGATTCTCTTTATTTGCCCTGCACACGAAGTGACAACAAACAATATGTTACAGCTCTCGGGCACCTTGCTAGTTGAAGGTCAGGCAAAAGAGAACAATAAGAGGGTACGTAAATACAGATAACCCGAGATGGACCAAACTAAAATATACAAAACTTTTACAATCAGCTGTATTTACAATATAGATATGAAAAAGTGTTTGTACACAAAAAAAAATAACATTAGCTATGCAGCTGTAATTAATTAAAAAAATACATTGAATTATTATCAAATTATTAACATCCCCTCTTGACCTGGCCTATTTGAACTGGTCCTTGTGTGCAACTTGTGCATAGTCTAGGGGAACAACATCACACTGCTACAACATTAACACCACCTACAACAATTTACAGATGGTCTCTTTAAGTATGATCTCACTGCCCTCTGCTGGTGAGAGGGACCACTTCCATGCCATCTGAACTACACTGAACAAAAATATAAACCCAACATGCAACAATTTCAAAGATTTTACTGAGTTACAGTTTATATAAGGAAATCAGTCAATTGAAATAAATTCATTAGGCCCTAAATCTATGGATTTCACATGACTGTGAATACAGATATGCATCTGTTGGTCACAGATACCTGAAAAAAGGTAGCGACGTGGATCAGAAAAACAGTCTCAAAATTTGAGACATCTGTGGCATTGTGTTGTGTGACAAAACTGCTCATTTTAGAGTGGCCTTTTATTTCTCCAAGCACAAGGTGCACCTGTGTAATTATTATGCTGTTTAATCAGCTTCTTGGTATGCCACACCTGTCAGGTGGATGGTTAATCTTGCCAAAGCAGAAATGCTCACTAACAAGTATGTCAACAAATTTGTGCACAAAATTTGAGAAAATAAGCTGTTAGTGCATATGGAAGATTTCTGGGATCTTTCATTTCAGCTCATGAAACATGTTGCACATGTTGCATTTATATTTTTGTTTAGTGTAAGTATTAGGCCTAACTCCCAAACTACACGTCAAGGGTTGTGTCTGTTTCTCTAAAGTCTGTTTACATTAATTGGGAGTTGAAGCCAAATCAAATCAAATTTTATTTGCCTAAGGCAAATCTCTGTGTGTACATATAGTTATATTCTATTCACACCACTGGCTGCTGAGGGGAGGACGGCTCATGGTAGTGTCTAGAATGGAGCAAATGGAATGGCATCAAATACATGGAAACCATGTGTTTGATGTATTTGATACATTTCACCTATTCCCGCTCCAGCCATTACCACACGCCCATCCTCCTCAATTAAAGTGCCACCAACCTCCTGTGATTCACACCCACCCTCACACACCAGTGGAGGACAGCTCATACTAATGGCTGGAACGGAGTGAATGGAATGGCGTCAAACCATGCGTTTGACGTATTTGATACCATTTCACCTATTCCTCTCCAGCCATTACCACTTGCCCATCCTCCCCAATTAAGGTGCCACCAACCTCCTGTGACACACTCTTTCACACTCTTCACATATGATGTGCTACTCTGTTTATTATCTATCCTGATTGCCTAGCCACTTTTACCCCTACCTACATGTACTGGTGGAAAAAGTACCCAATTGTCATACTTGAGTAGAAGTATAGATACCTTAATAGAAAGTTACTCAAGTGGAAGTCAGCCAGTAAAATACTACTTGAGTAAAAGTATACAAGTATTTGGTTTTAAATATACTTAAGTGTCAAAAGTAAAAGTATAAATCATTTAAAAATCCTTATATTAATCAAAACAAAATATATTTGTCACATGCACCGAATAAAACAGGTGCAGATCTTACCATGGAATGCTTACTTACAAACCCAAAACCAACAATGCAGTTAAGAAAAATAAGGTTAAGAAAATATTTATTCAATAAACTAAAGTAACACAATAACGAGGCTACAGTGTGTATATATAGAGGGTACAGGTACCTAGTCAATGTGCTGGGGAACAGGTTAGTTGAGGTAATATGTAGGTAAAGGGGCAAAGCAGACAGCACCATTTTCTTGTTTTAAATTGTATGGATAGCCAGTGGCACACTAACACTCAGACATTATTTACAAAAGATGCATTTGTGTTTAGTGAGTCTGCCAGAGGCAGTAGGGATGACCACGTGTTATCTTGATGAGTTCATAAATTTGACCATATCCCTGTCCTGCTAAGCATTCAAAATGTAACAAGTACTTTTGGTTGTCAGGGAAAATGTATGGAGTAAAAAGTACAATATTTTCTTTAGGAATGTAGTGGAGTAAAAGTTGTCAAAAATATAAATAGTAAAGTACAGATACCCCCAAAAACTACTTAAGTAGTACTTTCAAGTATTTTTACTTAAGTACTTTACACCAAAGCCTACATATAAACTCAGCAAAAAAAGAAACGTCCCTTTTTCAGGACCCTGTCTTTCAAAGATAATTCGTAAAAATCCAAATAACTTCAAAGATCTTCATTGTAAAGGGTTTGAACACTGTTTCCCATGCTTGTTCAATGAACCGTAAACAATTCATGAACATGCACCTGTGGAAAGGTCGTTAAGACACAAACAGCTTACAGACGGTAGTCAATTAAGGTCACAGTTATGAAAACTTAGGACACTAAAGAGGCCTTTCTACTGACTCTGAAAAAACACCAAAAGAAAGATTCCCAGGGTCCCTGCTCATCTGCATGAACGTGCCTTAGGCATGCTGCAAGGAGGCATGAGAACTGCAGATGTGGCCAGGGCAATACATTGAAATGTCCGTACAGTGAGATGCCTAAGACAGCGCTACAGGGAGACAGGACGGCCACTGATCGTCCTCGCAGTGGCAGACCTCGTGAAACACCTGCACAGGATCGGTACATCCGAACATCACACCTCCGGGACAGGTACAGGATGGCAACGACAACTGCCCGAGTTACACCAGGAACGCACAGTCCCTCCATCAGTGCTCAGACTGTCCGCAATAGGCTGAGAGAGGCTGGACTGAGCGCTTGTAGGCCTGTTGTAAGGCAGGTCCTCACCAGACATCACCGGCAACAACATCGCCTATGGGCACAAACCCACCGTCGCTGGACCAGACAGGACTGGCAAAAAGTGCAATACACTGACGAGTCGTGGTTTTGTCTCACCAGGGGTGATGGTCGGATTCGCGTTTATCGTCGAAAGGAATGAGTGTTACACCGAGGCCTGTACTCTGGAGCGGGATTGATTTGGAGGTGGAGGGTCCGTCATGGTCTGGGGGCGGTGTGTCACAGTATCATCGGACTAAGCTTGTTGTCATTGCAGGCAATCTCAAAGCTGTGCATTACAGGGAAGACATCCTCCTCCCTCATGTGGTACACTTCCTGCAGGCTCATCCTGACATGTCCCTTCAGCATGACAATGCCACCAGCCATACAGCTCGTTCTGTGCGTAATTTCCTGCAAAACAGGAATGTCAGAGTTCTGCCATGGCCTGTGAAGAGACCGGATCTCAATCCCATTGAGCACGTCTGGGACCTGTTGGATCAGAGGGTGAGGGCTAGGGCCATTCCCCCCAGAAATGTCCGGGAACTTGCAGGTGCCTTGGTGGAAAAGTGGGGTAACATCTCACAGCAAGAACGGGCAAATCTGGTGCAGTCCATGAGGAGGAGATGCACTGCAGTACTTAATGCAGCTGGTGGCCACACCAGATACTTACTGACTTACTTTTTATTTTGACCCCCCCTTATTCAGGGACACATTATTCCATTTCTGTTAGTCACATGTCTGTGAAACTTGTTCAGTTTATGTCTGTTATGTTCATACAAATATTTACACGTTAAGTTTGCTGAAAATAAATGCAGTTGACAGTGAGAGGACGTTTCTTTTCTTTTTTTGCTGAGTTTACATACCTCAACTACCTCCTACCCTCATTATTTTATTGTGTTACTATTTCGTTAACTATTATAGCTAACTACCTTTTTTAACTCTGCATTGTCGTTTAAGGGCTTGTAAGTAAGCATTTCACGATGAAGTCTATACCTGTTCTATTCGGCGCATGTGACAAAACAAATTTGATATTTTATATTTTATTCGCAGGGTTTGGGAGTGAACAGTTCGACGGACCGCAGTGCACTGAAAAGGCGGATCAAAGACATTCACGCAGCAGCGGAAAAGGAGCGCAAGGCCCTGGACAAACTGGAACGCCAGAAAGAGAAGCAGCGCAAAAAGGAACAGGAGCTACGCAAGCTGAACACAAGCTAGACATAACCACCAGATGGCGCTAAATTACCACAGAAATACTCCTGACTAGAAACTGGTGCTGGTGAACTATCTCCAACTTTCACGTTATCATGATAGCATTGATGCTAAGTGGAGTTTTGTTCAAAACGTTGGAAATTGCACATAGACTTTTGTACTGTACCTCCGGTTTGGATGTGAGGCTTTCAACCCTGTGATGGGCGGGACAGTGTGTTGTCCATCACTGACGTGATAAATAACAATGAAATCTCCATGCTCTTTTTGTCAAAGGGCTTTATTTTAGACCAAGATCGGAACCCAAAGTGGGCATGTGAGAGGTGGGTCGCGAGAATACATCTACAATCACACACTATTTATTCTTAATTTGGGTAGTTGGAGGACATTTTGGGTCACAGCAGGACTGTCAATTTCTAATTTGGGTCCAGAGGTGTAAAAGCTTAAGAACCCCTGTTTTAGACCAATCAATCAGTGGTTGACGCAACATGATAGGTCCCCGCCCATCTTGGGGTTCAGACGTCTCATTCTTCCTGGCTATGAAACATTTTATCCACCCTTGTGGAAAATCAGACTAATATTTTGTTACTGGAAATGAATATATGTTATATGTGACTTCTACACACATTCAATGCATTGACAAAGTCATACTTTTCCCTTAACGTTTGACCATACACACATACAGTATATTCTAGCAAATTACACTCTATCAAAACCTAACCCATGGTCTGAGTGATTATAGAAATAATATAATTACAGAAATTAGCATTTATTTATTTTACAAAGAATATAATCACAGAATTCAGCTTTTTTTCATAACCCCAGCCTGTAACACCCAACCACATTCATATTGTAGTATGCATCAATACTCTAAGCCACTCTGTCAGTGGACAGGAGTTAAACTTGAAGTAACATGATGATTTGTCTAGGACATTGTCAAGATAAGATGCTGATGAGACAGATGTGATTTTTGAGCATATTTGTATATACTGTATGTTTGTGGTGTACGTGCATGTTTGTGACGTATGATATACTGTGTGTGTAAGCGTGCATATGTGCTATCTGAGGTAATTTCTTTGGTAACGACTGTATGGGGATGGGACTGGCTCTCCTGAAAGGAGTCTTCTGAGGTGGCCACTTTAGAATTCTGGGTGTTGTCAATCTTCTGTCGTTACTCCCACGTTGCACCAATTGTCATCTTAGACGTTTTTGAATCCTGCTGGAACAAGACAAGAAAGACACATTGATCATCTTTGGAGGATTCAGGGCCCCGCATACTATCCAAACATATTATCCAAACCGTATCCCCATTTTGCCCAGTTTTCATACTGAATTCTTGGACTGGTTTGTGGTCAGAAGAATCAGTGACATGGACATTAGTTCCAGGTTTTACACATACATGATCCTTAGGACCCGTTCTGTCCTCCCATGATGTGGTTGCTTCATTTATTTTCAACTCCTGTGTCAAATGGAAATCTGTATTAAATATGTTTTAAAATGCAGAATGCATGTCAGCACTCCCAAACTTCTGCTGCTTCTGGTCTCATCTATGGTCACCCAGTTCAACATGTGGGCTGATTCACACTGTTTGTACAACTGATATGCAACGCATCTGATAGAACCCTAACTCAACTCAAAATAATAGGTTTATCAAATTCAAAATTGGTTGGATTTGACTATAACAAAACATACACAAAGTAGCACTTGGTTCATTTGGTTTTACAATGGCACTTTATACATGTCACGTTACAAAGTCAACATTCTGGATTTCTTGGTTTACATAGCACAGTAAAAGATCAAGAATACATTGCATGTTAAAAAGAGAACAGGATGAGAATTGGAGGAAAGGAGGATCTGGAAGCTCCTGTTGATAGTTTATCAGTTCTCCACAATGAAACAAGACTTGGAAGTCCACGCACACACACACACACACACAGAAAGAGAGAGTACATAGCTTTGATGCCTCTAGTAAAAGATCACCAGTAGCTCAGAGCGACAGAGCCAATATAACAGGTGGAGTTTCACAACTTTCTGAATGCTTTACTCAAGTAACAACAGTTTGACTATCGTGAGTCATTGGTTTTTCTTGTGTATTACCTTGTAACCTTGAAATGGCTTTTAACATTGTTTCTGTAAACACCAAGATAACATCAAAGAAACACGTCACATCTGTGTGTATTTATAATGACGGCTTGAACCCACAATCACAGTTGGAGGAGTCCAACCCACAATCACAGTTGGAGGAGTCCAACCCACAATCACACTTGGATGAGTCCATATCCCACTAATCCCAGTGTCCTCACTTGTAGATAAAAACTCATCCAGAACAATTTAACAAGGACCCTGATTATCAAGATGGACCATAGAGTACCCCCCCCTCCTCAAAGCCCTATTACCCACACTGCACCTGCATCTTAAACATGTGTCTGATGTCAGCTATACAAAGTGCATTCCTATGTACACAAAAAGGAGCATAGCATGTTTTAGTGCACTTGTGTGTGTACATGACATCCACACATCCAGAGTCCCAGAACTGAAGTAATTCACACTTACTGAGGATTAGACACTTAGGGTCAAAGTTCAACAGGTTGCATTGAAGTGCTACGAGATTGTTCGTTGGCACGGTAGGATTTGCATGTACAACATTTACATCTGCGATTAATTAATTAAGTTGTCGTACGCTTCCTTAAAACGCATCCAAATCATAAAATAATTGATAAAATAAAGCATTATAAAATAATATTATATTTATGTATCATTACATCTATACTACTGTACTATTGACAGAGTGTGTTGGTTAATAATACTATGTATGTATTTCTACTCATTCTCCAGGTATAATGGAAGCAGGTGGATTGGCTTTTGGATAACATTTCAATAACATAACAATGGCTAGGCCTCACTCAGAATGCATTGTATCAACGAGCAATGGAAATAGGTGAGGAAACACTATAAGTGAGGAAACCTTACAAAACAGTCATGTTGTCTTTGTGAAGAAATTGTGTAGGATTTCCTGCAGGACTCCTGTACGAGGGGGTAGCCAGAACAACAATCTTTCCCTTTGAACATCCCAAACACAGAAATGTTCCAAAGGGTTTTGCCGCATGCCCTTCTCCCCTAGTGCCAGTGTGTGGCTTGCCCAGCATCAGGTATCAGGCCAGGGTTTGGGGCAGTAACCTCCACACCCTACAGGCTGGCCCATGGAGCCAAGGGGTCCAGGAGATCAGAAAAGGGATGGGGTGGGGTAGGGTAGGGGTCCTGCTGGAGGAAGGGCTGGGGGGCTGTGATCCCCCCTCTGGAGGATGGTGGATGGGGAGGGGGGCGTTAGGTCCGCACCCAGCAGAGGGGCACCCAGAAGGTCTCACGCTCCAGCCGCTCCAGAATGCCTCTGAGTTCTGTGCAGGCGCTGGCTGAGTCCTCCTTGATTAGGACCCGGTCGACCAGGTGGCCGTACTGCTGGTCCATCTGCTGGGCTGACTGACGCATTTCCTGCAGGTCCTCATCCTGACCGGGACGGACGGATGGACGGACGGACGGACAGACAGAGGAGAATCAGACAGACAGACAGACATGAAAATGAGGAAGCATAAGAGTGAGGAAGGCCAACTGGGTGCTATCTGATTAAGGAGAGGAGAATTTAGGAAAGGAGAAAGCATGCCATGCAAAATAAAAGATTTGAGTAACAGAAAAAAGGTTAATTAACTAATTGATACATTCATATGAGCACATTTCAGACAGCTCACTATAATAAAAAGAGACAGCAGGTCTCACCGTCACTCGTCCATGGTCTCCCCCTGCTGGTGAGGTGGCAGCACTACGACGGCGTCTGCTCTCTGGGACGCGCGGCTTGACGAAGATGACATAGGGCTTGAACTCAGATGTCCGCAGTGTCTTCAGAGCCTGAGGGGCCAGGACACAGTCAGATACAATTTAACACTCACAGCCTGATACAATATCACACAGTCTGCTTTGGTTGGCACACAGAGTACACAGGGTTTAGAGAACAGATACTATCAGAGAAATGTCCTCTTGAGATGTCAGAGATGCTACGGATAACTGTGACACAAGCGAATATGGCAGCCAGCCTGACTGAAACAGAAAGTACTCTCACCAAGAGACCACAGGAGAAACGTCCGGGGCCGTCATAGAATAGGGTGTGACACAGACTGCATGTGATAGCCGTGGTTATATTGTACAGTGCATTATGACAGAATGGGATATGCTTCACTGCAGAGGATGTGCCTTGGCCCTACCTCTGGCTGCACGTCCACTAGGCACATCTTATTCTTGGCCTGTACAGAGCGGATAGCCTCTATACTGGTACCATACTGGTTCTCCCTGTACTCCCCATGCTCTATGAACCTGGACACACAGGACACAACTAAGCACAAAACAGACAAAACAAAGCAGAGTACTATAGAGACGGGGACAGTATGGCCCTACAGATCAGCCATATAGTGTCAGAGAGAACTCACTTGTTGCTCAGAGCGTCTGCGTCAAACGCCTGTTTGGTGACAAAGTGGTATTCCACCCCCTCTTTCTCATGAGGCTTCTTGGGCCTGGTGGTATCTGGAGACACAAGTGATAGGGGAAATCGGAAAGCTGTGATTGTTTTACTGGCGTGGCAGTTCTTTACTAGGGTGTTAGAGGGTATCGCCGTCAGTGTAGAAAGAAGAGGGGGAGGTTTAGAAGGTGTAACTCACGGGGTACGGCCACAGCATAGCGACGTGGGTTCTCTGCTATCACCTTCTGTTTCAGCTCATTGATACGAGCTCCAAGGGAGCCTTTGTGTGAGTGAGTGAGAGTGAGAGAGAGAGAGAGAGAGAGAGAATGAGAGACAAAGAAAGAAAGAAAGAAAGGGAGAGAGAGAGAGACAGAAAAAGAGAGATAATAGAGAGAGGGAGTGACAGAGTTATTTAAACAGAACTATCAGGGACAAATAATCAATATTTGCTGAAAATAATCTGCATCAACATCAAGTTAAGTCCACTGATTAGTTACTGGATGTGCCATTTGTTGTGCACTTTGATTAATTAACCTATCAGAAACCTAAATAGCATTAGGTACTGTAGATAAGACCTCACATGCTTGGTCAAGCAGACTGACTGCTTAAAGTGAAAGAGAATATGTGCTGCGAGATCGGGCTGGTTCTCACAAGTCTACCACACAGCTATAGGAAGTTGATGTTTGTAGTATTGGCCACTAGAAGGCAGTATCATCAAAGTAGAATGACTCCACACTGCTATAGTCATCCTGAAGCTGTTGTCTTACCGATCATGACCACCAGGCGGGGTCTCTCATTGGGCCGGTGCTGGTAGCGAGTCACCTCCTCGTAGGTGGCAAAGTCTGGGTCTGTGGGGTCGGAGGTGGCCCCTCCTCCGAGGGATCCTGACCGGTCCTTTCGGCTCAGACGGAAACTCCTCCTCAGACCCGCTACGCAGGAGAGGCAGGTGGGAGGGGCAGGGAGAGCAAGGTGAGGCAGGGAGGCACAGGGTCAAAAGGTCAGATATGATCGTCAAGGGATTTGATACACTGTCTAACACATGCTCTTTCTACATAATTACAACTGTATTCTCAAAGGCATTTTAGACAGCGCCTGTAGTTGTTCTCACTTGGCAATTAGTGTTGCTGACAAACATTTTAAATGCACAATACCAGTGTCCCGTCATATCAGGACATCATATCAGGCTATCATGCGAATCAACCCCCAACATAACCATAACATCATTATTACGTGTTGGTTATCGAACAGCAAAGAAAGTGCAACCCTTGATAATCATGCATTAAGAACCCCAGTGAACTGTGTGCCCATTAAAATACTAGGGGTAAGCTGGGATCCATCATTAATCAGTGAGTGATACTACAGGTTTGACAGCCTGACCCGTGCTTATCTCTAAGGTAAATGGGCTGCCAGCACCATTGTGAGATATTGACTGAATCTGCTCATTTACAAGCATGTGTCCAACAAATATCAATCCCATGCAGCTAATATCTGACAAGGGGTTTGGCAGCTCCTCTTTGACAGTGAGAAATAAGCTCTGGGGCTGAGAGTGAAGCAAACACTCTTCTGCTATTAATATCAAGCTCATGGCTCTCCTTTCTCTTTTTAAAGGAGACTTGGATTCACTCAACGAACAACTAAAAATGCTACAGTAAAGATAAAGGAGAGCGCTTCTTGCCATGGAAGGACAA